>BMAU01015811.1:0-180994 GCA_019973935.1 Trichonephila clavipes | reverse complement strand
AGGAGTCCAAACTTTTTTTTCATGTAAACTGTTTAGACGGAAATGGTTAATTATGAACATTTTACAAGTTGCATAAATTAAAATTAATCGTTATAGTTAACATAAATTTTTAAAAAAGGAACAAAAGGTGTATTTCGGCTGCACGAATTAATTTTAAAAGGAATAGGGTTACGAAAAAGTAGTACAAATCTATCTATAGTAGGGTTGGTTACCTTAGATATTGTCAAACACAACAATGTATTGGAAGCCAATTCCACAATTCGTTGTTATAAAAATGTATGGAAAATTACAAGATTTATTTTTGCATTTGTAATTTATATATATATAATTTTTCCTGGGAACTTTAAAAGCTAGAGCGGCATCCTCAAAACCGCGGTTCTCTCTCTCTGTTTTTCCAGATCGCCCCTGACTAAGCCGGCTCTGCCATAGTAAGTGAAAATGCCGATTTTGTTTGTCAAGATCATTTTATAGCAGACTGCATTTTTCATGTATTTTAGATGGTCGTTTTATATTTTCTACATCAATATCTTAATGTCTGAATTTAAAAATTACATAAAATTCTTGACATTCGCATCAATGACCATGATAATTTTTATTAGTATATGAATGTGTCATCAAACGATTACATGACTAATATTAACACATTTTATTTTAACCATTTAATTGATATCAAATATAACATAACGCACACAAATTTTCTAAACTTTAAAATAAATATTTCGAAAACTTCTCAGATGTACTCAAATTTTTTCATTCCTACGCTTTAGATTCTCAGTTTTGCTTCTATATAAGAATTTATTGTAATTGTATATTCATCAATTTTTTAGTATATTTTTGCTCTTAGCATGTGGTTTTCAACCGAATTGTATGAAATCTTAGAAATATATTAAATGAATGATTGAATATTAACGTCGCACTGTTCAGCTACACGAGGGCTTTTGGCGACGGACCACGTAATTTTGAACCATGGTCAAATGACCTGGACGACACCTGAGCTGGCACCCCCTCTCCTAACTACCCCACCACACCACGGGAGGACGTTTCAGCTCTCGACAGATTTAACGTGCATCGCTGCCCTACACGGCGGGTCTTTAGTGGTACTGGGCTCGAACTCGTGACAAAGCAAGCCACGTTCCGATACCTATACCACTCGGCTACCGCGGCCGAAATATATTAAAAGATACCAAAGAAGCTATATAATAAAATTTGAAATTTTTATTCTACTCAAACAATTGCTAAAACTTATGGTAAATAATTTTTAACTGCGCGATGCATTTTTTTCGAAATTTCAAATGGAATTTCTAACATAAAATTTCTAGCTTTATGTAAGGTCGAGATTTCAAAACATATCCAGATTTTAATTACTTATTCAGTTAGCCTTTAAAAAAGATAAATGTTAAGGTATTTTGCATAAATAGATATTTTTGAACAATACATAATTTGAATGTTTTTCAATAGCTCGAATTTAAAATTGATTTTTATGTTTATTTATATGCATAAATGTCTACTGTAAATGTTTCCGTATATTTTTGATTATCATTTATTCAAACATTCAAGTTATAAAAAAATGTGTAAAAATCTTCATTCATGTTGTCTTTGATGTAAACTGAAGTTCAAGCACTTAAAATTCAAATATAATTCGGTGTATTTTAACAATATATAACCAGGCACTGTACTTAAACTTCCCTGAACACTTAGGCTTTGAAATCTAAAAAAAAAAAAATAATAAATATTAATTAGTTTTTTTTTTCGTTATTATTTTTATCAAAGTGTAAGAAAATGTTTCAAATGATTTGATGAAGTTTAAATTTATTCATTTTTAGTGGTTGGAAAATTGAAAAGGTTCCAAATTTTAAAGAGTTTGATGTTTTATTAATTTTTTCGGTATCTTATAATAAAATAATCATGTTTCAAAAACTGAAAGCTTTGAATAAGAAAAATGAAGCGAAAGAGAAAATAATTTAAAAAAAGATAATTTGTCTAACTATATAAAATAGCAGAATACTCTGACACGCCCCAACTTGTTACAGTTTGAAATTAATATGAAACCAAACGGGAATTGTAACATATTTTACTTATGCGTTGGGACTTTTGGAAACTTTTAAAAATACAAGCTGCAAAGAAACACTTCTTGGGTTGTAAAGAAATTTCTCCCGATTTTTTACGATTGGGGGAGGGGTCAAAACACGGGGTTCCCTGCGAGCCATAAAACTCATGCTGTGTTGCTTCCTCCGTCCCTCATTATCTTTCAAGATGTTAAACCTTAAAAGGGGGAAAGGATTTCAAAAAAGTGCGGCTAATCCGCTTTTGAAAACGTTACTTGAAGGCAGAAAAATCCGTGCAGTCCATTTTCGAAGCCTCTCTAGTAGGGCGGAAAAATCCGTTCTGTCCAATTGGAGGGTTAATATATTTCGAAGATTTCATACAATTCAGTTGAAAACTGCATGCTAAGAGTAAAAAATATACTAAAAAAATTGATGAATATACAATTACAATAAATTCTTACATAGAAGCAAAACTGAGGAGCTAAAGTGTAGGAATGAAAAATTTTGAGTATATCTGAAGTAGTTTTCGAAATACTTATTTTAAAGTTCAGAAAATTTGTTTGCGTTATGTTATACTTAATATTAATTAAATGGTTAAAATAATATGTTAATATTAGTCATGTAATCGTTTGATGACACATTCATATACTAATAAAAATTATCCTGGTCATTGATGCGAATGTCAAGAATTTTATGTAATTTTAAATTCAGACATTAAGATATTGATGTAGAAAATATAAAACGACCATCTAAAATACATGAAAAATGCAGTCTGCTATAAAATGATCTTGACAAACAAAATCCGGCATTTTCACTTACTATGACAGAGCCGACTTAGTCAGGGGCGATCTGGAAAAACAGAGAGAGAACCGCGGTTTTGATGGATGCCGCTCTAGCTTTTAAAGTTCCCAGGAAAAATTGTATATTTATAAATTACAAATGCAAAAATAAATCTTGTAATTTTCCATACATTTGTATAACCACGAATTATGGAATTGGCTTCCAATACATTGTTGTGTTTGACAATATTTAAGGTAACCAACCCTACTTTAGATAGATTTATACTACTTTTTCGTAACCCTATTCCTTTTAAAATTAATTCGTGCAGCCGAAATACACCTTTTGCACCCTTAAAAATTTATGTAAACTATAACGGTTATTTTTAATTTATGCAACTTGTGAAATGTTCATAATTAACCATTTCCGTCTAAACAGTTTACATGAAAAAAAAGTTTGGACTCCCTCATTCATTAGGGATTTATATAAGATTCTGACATTAAATTTTATTTTTCACCAAATAGGATCGAGTGGTAGTGCATAGTGCTTCCACACCACAAGTCTGGGGTTCTATTAACGGGCTGCGCAAGGTCAACTCTGCCTTTCATCCCCGCTACATTGGGTCGATAAATGAGTACCAAGCTTGCTTCGGGTCTTAAACACTGAACGTCTCTCTTCAGACAGACCACCAAATCGGGACATCTGTTCATGCACCTCAGCGTCCAATGGTCACGTGTAAAAGCTTTTTGGATTTTACAACTAATCTTACAATCCATATACGTTTTATAGTAGTATATTTAAAAATGATAAAGACATTTTTACGACTGTGTGAGCTGTTATGCCTCGTTTATAAATATAAAAAATTGCATTCAGCTACAGTTTTTAAAATGTACAGAAATAAGTGGAGAAATAGGATACTTACATATTATGAATATTTTTGACTGCAGTAAGATATATTTATATTTCAGTTTCTTTACAATTTGAATAGAAGTTGTAAGCCATTTTGCGAATAGTTTGATATTGAGTATAAACCCATAGGCTGTTTAATATTGTAAAGTGTTTTATTTTGATGCCAGCACACATTAAAATAAGGCTCATTTGCAGTTATATGATCAGCTTCAGTGATATTTAAATTTTCAAAAATAGTCTACACGTACGAAAACATTCTTTCACAACCGCACACCACATCTCTCTCATACTATATCTTCCCTACAGCAGGAAATATTTGTGTATACTGAAAAATTTAATACAGGATACATTTCCAAGTGTTAATTTTGTTTTTAAAATTTGCTATGAATACATTGTGGAACTAACGGTTAACTTCACTGAACAAAATTGTTTTAAGTGTACTGTTTTGAAAGACAAAATTAATTAGGGAGAATTTTTCTCACAATAGAATTTGTAATGACTGAATTGTGTGAAAATGTAGTTATCGATGTGTGACATTCTGCCTTGTAATAAAAGAAACAGAAAGATAAGAAATTTAACTTGAGTAGAAAATGGTTAGAAGTACTGTAATGCACATTTGAAGAAGTATATCCCCCAATAAAATTAAAAATTATTGACTGAATGTGTGTTATGTCCATCACAAATGCCGATGTAGAAAAGGAATTTTTATTTAATACAAGGAGTTCGAAAAGGAGAGCACTAGGAATGAAAATTTAGATTTTTTCCGAAAAATATTCAGTTAACATAAAAATATCATTTATATGATTTAAATTTAAATAAATTAAAAGTATATTGAAATTATTTTTTATGTTATTCTAAATTAAAAATATAATTGAATACAGAAAGATCTGTTTTATTTCATAAATATGCACCATTTATTGTCTTAATGTTTAAAAAAAAGATAGGGCCTTTACTCTTTTTACCTCATATATTTTTTTAAAAACATGAAAGTGAGCGCGTTTTCTTACTCTCATATTCAAAAATGAATACAGGATGCTTTTTTCTGGTTCAAATCGCAATACCAAAATATTTTTTTTTAATTTTTAAAAAATGACAGAAAAATAAATTTTGTTTGAAGAAAATATAACTATTTTTCAACTTTTAACACGCCGTTTATTTCATGTTTTTTTTTACCCTGCATTTTGTTTTAATTTTACTGTGACTGAATCTATGGGGAAACGACAGAGTAGAACTGAGTTTTTCATACAAGATTGCCCAAGGCAACTTAACAGCTAGCTGTAAACGATTGATCTCTTGGTTCTTACTTGACAAAGGAATCGAACTAGGTCATAAAATTGTCCCCGTTCGACCTCCCAAGTTCTAAAAGGGGGAAAGAATTGAAGTCTGTTGCATTTTTGAAGGCAATAGCAAAATAAGAGTAAAACGCTTTCGGAATAACTTTTCAGGAGGAAGGTATCCACTTAGAGGGTTAAGGAACATATCTAGTAAGTTAAACTTTCCAAAATGAACAGTGGCTTTTATGATTAAAGAATGGAAGGTGAGTGGTGGTTGTCAAAACGATCCTCGACCCATCAGATCCACGAAACTAATAGACAGACTGACGAGTGCTGTCCAACGTAATTCTGAAACGCCGCACCAAATCGATGACTCACATACTCCGAAAGTTCCAACAACCATACGGGACTGTAGTTTTGATAAATACTATCCACAAGAAAAAAACACTTGCTTAGTTTCCATGGTCTTGCAATCTCCCATATGTCTTTAATTACAAAACCCAACCATGCTGCTCTGTCGAGGAGGTGCAAAGTGCTTCGAAATCAAACCGTAAAAGAGTGGAAATAAGTTCTCTGGAGTAAAGAATCAAGGTTCAATATCTACCAGTTGAATGGCAGTGTCTGGGTTTGGCGTATGTTTTGAGAACACTTTTTGCCAGAATACATTGTGCCTACTATAAAGTTTGTCAGAGGTGGCATTATGATTGAAAGGTGTTTCGCAGTATGGACTGGGCCTTTGATCCAAATTCATTGGTAGGCTCAACGCGGATTCTTACGCCACTATTCTATACAACAATGCGTTCCCTATGCTGTAAAATTTTAGGAAATTTAGTTGGATCATTGTTCCTTTCAGGATGACAACGACACTTGTTATGTTGTGAGGTCTACCATGGGTTGGCGTGATCACAATGGGATGTACCGACTGGACTGGCCTGCCCATAGTCCAGATTTAAATCCTATAAAAAACCTCTGGGACGATTTGGATTCACCGGGCAAGCGATCGTTGCAGCAACCGTTTGAAATCGGAGAAAGAACTTGCATGTCTTTGCCAAACCTAGTGGAAAAAAGTACCGCTGTCCATAATTCAAACACTTGTGCAAAGCATGGCCTGCAGGATTAAGGCTGTTATTGCCTCTGTTGGAGGCTCTACCAACTATTGAATATGAATAAATTTTGTTAATCTCTTTAATCAAAGGTGTCCAATTACTTTCTGGTAGATAGTGTGTATTATAAAAGCATAAACTCATTTTATAGTAATACCATATACTGTTAAAAAAGTAGAAATCATGGATGAAAATGTTTACAATAATTACGAAAATTGGTACAATTAATTTATTTTAGTCTCTAGATTACTATCAAGCACATTGAATATTTGGCAGTAAATATATAAAAAATTGACTAATTTATAACATTTTCTCTTAATCTTTTCACTGAACATGAGAGAGATATCCACGTAAAGACACTAGGATGGCTTTACGTTGGTAGCAACATCTATGTGTCGTTATTTGAAATAATAGAAATAGTAATTTTTATACATTCAAATTTTTAAAAAATAATCATGTTTTTGTTCATATACCAAATTCAGTAATAAAGTTATCTTATCATATAGTTTATTGCCCTATAATTGTAAAAACATTTCGGGATAATATTTAAATGCATGTTCCACGCTTATGTTAAAAATAATAAAAAAATTGTATCCTGGTTCCATTTTCTATTTTCCTTCCATTTTTAAAAAGGACCAAAAGAATTTCAATGGTGAAGTTATTACGTATAGTTATTTTATTATTATATATAAGCATTTTGATTGTTAAATGAAAATTATCTTCATCGTATCAAAGCAATTTTGGTATTTAAAAATGGAAATATAAAAGCTAATAATACATTTTTTAAAGCGTTGAGAGAGAAGTAAAAAAATATTTCCGAAATGCTTCAATGCAGAGTTGAAAAAGCAATAGTTTTCTTTTCGAAATAAGTTTCAAATTCATTTTTTTAATGAATTAAATTCACTCTATATTGAATACTGTGGTTCTTAACAATGTTTTGGAATATTTTCCATACTTCACGTTAAATGGATATTCCTCCAGCAAAAGAAGGTCTCATCTGGATCAGCAGTCAATTTATTAAGAGTTTCAAGTAACTTCCAAAGTGTCTCAGACTGCTTCATAGTTCTTGTATTATAGCTGACATCCATTATTTATTAAGACAGACGAAACCCTACTCCTGACACCAGTTATTGCAAATTTCCGTGGGGGAAGACAGCCGGACTTCAATAATTGGAAAAATAACTGGATTATTAACAGAGGGAAACAAATAAATGGATATACGAAAACAAATTGGCGTAAACATGCAAAGGAATATTATAACCGACTATTTACTGTAGTTGAAAACGCACTCGTTATAAAGAACTTTTAAAGAGCTCAAGAAATGGTTATCTAGAACAGTTTCAGGAACTCAACCAGAGAAAGTATTTCGTTCTCTTTAATTGCACTCAACGCACTAGGCAGAGCTCTGACTCGATCTTCATCTCAAGGGTTCATTACATAACCTCGTGGAATTTTTCTGATGGATCAGAAAAACCCATCTGAGACACTTCACTTAGCTACCTTGGAGATATAATTTTTTTCATAATATTTCATAAATCTGATAACCTTGGTCACACATCTTCTAAGTTTCTTCTATCTCATTTTTCAAGTTCATGCTGGAAAGCGCACTTCCCTTATAAAATTACTTTTATTCCACAAGCAGTGTACCACTGAATTCATAACAACACATGCGACTAGTTTCAATATTAATCAATGATAGCTGTTGTAGTTTCTGATTTAGACTTCTAAGGAACATTAAATAGATCTATATATCAGAAGTGTGTATTACACAGGATGTTTCTTGTAGAAGTTCACTTTTAAAGTACTTTCTCAGTCACACACACCCCTCGATTATCCATTTATAATGGGTTTTCTTTTAATGCAATGAGCGTTAAAGGATGAAACTTGATTGCATGGACTTGCATTGTGTGTCTTCAAGATTAACCATTATAAACTAACTTCTTTGATTATTAAATCTATGCTCCATTATTATTCTCTTTTGAAAATTTTGAATGTTGTTGTTATAGTGTGATTTTTATCCTGGAATACATATGAAAATAAAGGGTGTTTCTTTCAGAGGTATAGAACTTTAAATTGCAATAAAACAACGATGTATTATTCGATTGACATGAATTTTTTTTATTCGAAAGATAATCTTGTGGCATTACATTTTAAATATGATTTCCGGCATAGGACTGCCATGGCTGGCTCGGATGTAGTCCAATCTGGACGTCCAATTTTCGATGACTTTTTCCAACACTTGTGGCCGTATATCGGCAATAACACGGCGAATGTTGTCTTCCAAATGGTAAAGCGTTTGTGGCTTATCCGCATAGACCAATGACTTTATATAGCCCCAAAGAAAGTATACTAGCGGTGCTAAATCACAAGATCTTGGAGGCCAATTCACAGGTGCAAAACGTGAAATTAGGCGGTCACCAAACGTGTCTTTCAATAAATCGATTGTGGCACGAGCTGTGTGACATGTTGCGCTGTCTTGTTAGAACCCCAGCTTCTGGGCATCATGATTGTTCAATTCAGGAATGAAAAAGTTAGTAATCATGGCTCTATACCGATCACCATTGACTGTAACGTTGTGGCCTTCATCGTTTTTCAAGAAGGATTCCTCCAGCCCATAAAGCGCACCAAACAGTCAGTTTTTCTGGATTTAACGCTGTTTCGACATACACTTGTGGATTAGCTTCACTCCAAATGCGGCAGTTTTGTTTGTTGACGTAGCCATTCAACCACAAGTGCGCTTCATCGCTAAACAAAATTCGCTTATGAAAATTGGGAACAACGGCAATCTCGTTTTGGGCCCATTCGACGAATCTACGCCTTGCTTGATCATATTTAAAATGTAATGCCACAAGATTATCTTTCGAATAATAAAAAGTCCATGTCAATCGAATAATACATCGTTGTTTTATTGCAATTTAAAGTTCTATACCTCTAAAAAAACACCCTTTACAATTGGAAGAACAGAGATATACAATACAAACAGAAGAATATAGACATTAATTATAGATGATAATGATCCCAGCATATAACAAGAAGGGTACGCTGCTTTCCATTCGAGACGGGAATCTATTACAGGCGAAAGTTCAACTTCTTTTCCCGAAAAAAATACAACCAAGTCTTACTCGGGATTCGAACCCTAACCCACTCGGTTACAAGCCGAGTGTCATATCCTCGATACTAGCTGGGTTGCGAGAACTTTAAAATATATGTGGTATAAAAATTTTATCTACGAGGGAGGGATAGAAGATAATTTTTTTTTCCAGTTCAACTTTTTTCAGATAATTTCTCTGAAGGTGCTCTGCGAAGTCTTTTTTTCTACATTTCACATTATGTGTAATGGTAAAGAATGCATTCAAATCACTGCTGAAGGAGATCCAGAGAGGCTTTTTTAATTCTAAATTTATGATATTTATACCTCAAATGCAGCTTATATGGAGTCCCTAAGAAAATATACTTATATTCTGATTTAAAATATTGCTACTGCTTATATAACAAGTCCCTAACATTCTGGTCTTTAATGAAATACATAAAAAAAAATCTTCCCTAATACATAAATATATTCATTTTTTTTTAAAAAAATATTTTGTACATATGTTTTGTGTTTTATATTATTCTGTTTGTGTGCGTGCGTGCGCCTTACTCATTTAAACATGTATTTCAAAATCAAATACGAGCTGAATTTAATTGATATTAAATTTTATGACCATAAGGTAAAGCAAATAGAGTAAAGTAGATGAAATATTGTGGAAAAATAAATAGACAAATTTTTACTAATTAAAAATTTTAAAATAATAATTAAATATCTGTATAAGTTTTCAATGAGTGTAACCTCTGTGCACAAATATTATTAAAGTAAAAATCGTTGATTACATCTAACTAATTTGTAAGTTATCCTTATAAGTATTCTAATGAGTGTTATACATAAATATTTAGATAGTTCCGAAGTTCGTTCTAATTATTACACCTGAATTTTGGAAATGCTTCTGCTATTTTGATTAATCCAAAAATTTCACAAGTTTATTAGATCAGTTTCTTACTCTTCCAATGGCTAATGGAGAATATTAGCCCCCCTACAAAGTCAGATTTTTGGCCCCTAGAATCCTGGGCACCTGAGATGCGTGGGTGTATACGTTACTCCACTGCATTAATCATTAATTTCTTTCATTTTGATGCTACAATAAATTTCTTTATGTATCAAAGAAAATGAATAATGCATAACACATCCTTTACATGTTTAACAAATATAAAAGTTTGAAACGATTTCTGCCATTTTTTAAACACATTTATCTTAAAGCTTTACTCTGGTTCAGTTCCTATTATATTGCTCGTGGTGCCCTCTTCTGCATTTAATATGAAATAATTTTAAAACTCCTAATAAATTTCGTTAATACAGCATCATTAAACTATGAATCATTTGAAGCTATGAATCTCCATTAAAACAAGGTAAATTCAATTTTTTGGACCCTAATTTCTTTAAATAGAGCCTTCTTTTTACGCATGTTAGTAATAAAAATTGTACGCTCAAAATACAAATACTGCTTTAATCCATTTGTTGAACTAAAAAAATTAACAATACAAAACGTAATATAAAAGTAAAAAATGCTTTCTCAGAACTTTGAGTAACAAGGAATTAATAAAATTTAAATAATGATAATAGTAATACCTCAAATTAAAAAAATACTTATACACACATGTTTGTGTATCTAGAGATTGAGAAAATTGTATTTATTATCGATATGCTTGTGTAAAAAGTAAACTGTCTGCTCATAAGAAATATGAATGCATTTCATTGATTATTTCTAAAAAGTGAGAACGATTAGTTCAATTTTTTCTCCAAAAAATATCGCGCACGCTTATGCTTAAAATGCTTGTCCAAAATAATTATTTCTGTTTCTGCCAAAATACGAGAGGGATTTATTCAAATAACTGGTTTTTATTTGTAGGAAAAAACAGGAGAAAATGTATTATAAAAAACACTGTCGCGTGTTTATGCGAAGGGAATAGTTAGTAATTTAGAGATATGACATCATTGCTTGGGAAATATTGAAACACATTTAATGACACACGTTAAAGACGTTGTGCTGTACACACATCTTAAATTCAAAAATTCAAATCTTTTATGAATAAGCTTAAACAATCTGGACCGTTTTGATGAAAATTTGTGTTAAAATTTATTACAATATCTAGCGTCATTACATATAAGGTTAGCACAATTCGATCAATCGATAGCGTGTGAGTATGTGTGTACTATGAGCGAAGTTAAAAGTAGAGGCTGTGTGAATAAAAGCTTAAACTTGTTTTACTTAAAGGTGAAAAAGTTGAGACTCAAACTATTTTGTAACAGATATATTTATTAAGTTGTACAAAAACTTAATACATCGTAGTGCCATTGGATGTATAATATTTTTGGTTAATGCTTGAGGGGTATAAACAAATAAATTTGATGATTTTCCAACTCTGAAACACGCAGTATATAATTTTCTGTGAATAAAAGCACTTATTTTCTAAATTTAAGCCACGAATCTTCATTGTTTGACCTTGAGACTTATTAATAGTCATAGAAAATGCCAATCGAATTGGAAATTGTAAACGTTTGAATGGTATAGGAGAATCTGAAGGAATCATTGGGATCCGTGGTAGAAGTACAACCTCACCTTGAAATTTTCCCCTGAAAACAGTAACTTCAAGAAAGTTGCCCATGATTTTCTTATGACTAATCGCGTGTCATTACACAATTTCGGTGTGTTCAAATTTCGAAGCAAAATTATAGTGAGCCATCTTCAATCGTAAATTAGGTGGTGGCATTCTCGGTAAATCCAATTAATTTAAAAACTCTACAGGATAATTGACTACTTCAACAGGATCAACAAGAGTATCAATCGATTTGAATGTAATTTCATTACCAGGCAATTGCTGTTGTATTTTGAAATTGATGGCATCAAAATCTAAATTTTTTGCCACTAAAATAACTCGCTCACGTAGCCATGCATGATCAGTATAATTATGTCGTAAATCTGGAAAGATACTTTTTATTGATTCATCTTTGGGAGCCATGATGTTGCAAACATTTTCTGGGAGTTGAATATGTTGTGTATCTTTATACAATTGAATTCTACAATTGCCAATGTCTAGCAATTTTACAGAGATTCTCGACGTAAATTGATCATTTTGAAGTTGAACATGCATATTAATATGCCAACGCAATATGATTTTGTGATCGAATGCGTGCAAGTATCAGCGAGATAAGAAATGTTTTGCCAGTGCCGCCTGGTGCGTCCAGAAAAAAGAATCCGCCTTGTCGTGCTGCAATAGATGCGTTCATTTCATCACATAGATTTCGTTTTTCAGCAGTAAGCAATTGCTAATTATCAGCCACAAAAGTAGCCAAAGAAGTCATATCCAACTGGTGTTCCCGTTGAACATCGCTGTTGATGATATCTGCTGCTGGGTGGTTCGGCGAGAGAATGCCAAAATGGATAAGCTGCATGTTTGAAATAAAAATACAAATAGCCTCACTCATTATTAATGCTTCGTTATATATTTCGGCCAAAAAATCAATATTGAGATTTGATTAGTAATTCTAATCCGATGCAAAATATCCTTACTCGTTGAGTCTTTATATTTGTTCCACAGAGCATATGCTTGAAACGGAAAGCACGTAAATATTATTGAAAATAATTGACGAATTTGCTGTGGAGTTGAGCTCAGTGATGCATCTGCAAGTGTGAAATCCCAATAGTTATCATCTTCCAATAAATGTAACTCACGACACGCATCGAAGAAAGTATCGTATAAAGCTTCATTGACTTTTCGCAAATATTAGAAAGATGTCGATTCATGAACGTTAACCAATAACAAACGCAGAAAAAAAACTCGCGTTGCTTAGGATGAACTATATATAATCGACCTAAAGTATTTGCCATAAATATGCCGTCGAATTCTGGGACTGGAATGCCTCATTTTCGTGGTTCCCAATTTTTTATTGCTCATTCCCTGTTAAATATTTAAAAACATTAGTATACATTAGTGTCTTTGCGAATTATCCAGCAAAGATTATAAAGGTTGAAAAATTCGGTGTTGCTTTTGGAGCTGTTAAAGCTTGTTGTAGAGCAGTCTGTTCTGTGAAATAAACGCGTTGTCCATTTTCAAGGTGCACAGCCAAAAATGTATAACAGCAGGATCCCGTTCATGTATAGGAAAAATAAAAATGCGCCAAATAGCTTCGTTACTACAAATGTATCAGCCCATTTCATAACGTGTTATTTCACGACTGTCGTTTACATTTTGAACGGCAAATATATCTTTATCACAGCCTTTATGAACTTACTTACAAATGTACTTGATGGACTTCACCGAACAGCATAACTCAACGCTTATGTGTTATTTGTAGGTTTTGCACAGCAATAGTGAATATGAAACCACACAGCGATTATCAAAGTCTACTCTTACACGGTTTGACAGACGCAATTCATATGATTTACCACCATTGTCTACGTCTCTACGACAAGATGAATAACCATCGATATTGGTGATGGTATCAGTTTGACACGTATTTTGGAAAATGCTTCGTACATTTACTATTTTCCATACATAGTGACGTCATGTTTAGAGTACCACATGGACCATGGGTCATGTTAGTAGTAACAATGGCAAACAATTTCTGTTAAACATTCGGATCCGTAATTTCTACTGAAATGATTTTGTCAACTTCTGGGTGCACTATATCAACTAACCCAATCAAAATATGCGAATGTGGTAAACCTCGTTTTTGCCATTCTACAGAATAAAGCCAGCAACGTGTTTCACCAAATACCGAGTGATGTGTAATTAAATTTATCAAAGATTTTAATTTTTGTTTAAACACGCGTGCAGTGATATCATCGTGGTGCATCGATATTTGACCTGAGAACAGCAAATTTTTAATTTCATTCCAGTTTGGATTACACGTAAATGTGATGAAAAGATATGGCCGGCTGTATGCACGTAAGTAAGTCATGGCATCTTGAATATATTCAGGCATATGATGCGGACTACCAGAGTATGATGATGATGGAAGAATATATGCCGTACCAAGTTGATGTCATTTGTTGCATCTACATTACCGGTTATAGCGTCAGGCAAATGAATGTACTCCTCAGAACGAAGTTTTGCTTGATTAAACTTTATGTATCGTAATATCTCCCTTTCGATTTTCGCATACATATCTACAATGTACTGATGAAATATCTGTCGGTATCGGAGAATGTTATTATCTTCATTAGCACGAATCATCAACCCCAGTATGCGTAGTTTTTCACCTGTAATTGGATTCATTTGTTTAATATTTAAATATCTATCTTCTCCTTCCCAAAATATCAACGGATACTGCAGTGCATCGTAAGAACGACGATTGTCTTGAATTATTTGCGCCGTATTATAACTGCGTTGTATACGTATATCTCGACGTTCAGTTGGGTCACCACTCATAACAACTGCAACTTCATTAATAGTTGAAACATTATATGTGCCTGCGTGCTCTTTATAAGGCACTTTGTCTGCTTTAATGACAATGACGTAGTTGTCGTTTTTCAGTCTTTTAGAAAGAATCTTGAACAATCGTAGCAATTGGTGATGATTTTGCAAAACCGTTTCCAAAATTTCCACAATTTCTCATTCCTCCATCTGCTCAATATGGTTGTATACGCAGCGTGTATTAGCCTGTTGCTCCTCATCGCCCATAAAGTAGATATGTAATAATTTTGGATTAGCATCACGCAGACATTGGAAGTAATGAACCAATTTGATGGTACATTTGACCTTGAATCTTGAATGTAGATTCAAAATTACGACCATTTTCATTCTGAACAATTTTTATTGCTCCAAATGATGTCATTTGGAAACAAGAATTGAAATTACGAATTCTACGCAAAAACCATTTCGATTGAGATGTGGTTTCAGCTAACAGTGTTTTCAATGGTTCTGATGGCAGATTTAATGGTGGAAGTGAAACTCTTCCAGATGCACAATATAAACCGACAGATTCACCTTTGTACTTGAAAGCATGGCAATGTTGACGCTCTTTATCCACATTACCGATGATGATTAGTGCATGTGGCGAATTGTCTCTTTCAGGATCATACTCAAATGCAAAACGATTAACTGATGCTCGTGTCAATGCTCGATGATTTTGAATCCGTTGTTGATTACGTTCTCTGTGTGCATTGGTTGCTCGTTGACGTGCATCTCGTTGTCTTAATGTATTATCACGAAGACGTTGATCGCGTTGCTCTGAATTTTCATTTTCACGTGCACTTGCAACTTGATCTCTTAAATATGCATTATCCATTGAGTGTTTTTCAGCTGTTCTATTCAATCGACGATTATGGACCAATTGCGCGCATTGAGTACTTCAACCAATATGTCTTGTTCTTCCGCGAAGATGTGGCATTTTGCTGTAAAAGTAAAATTATGTAAAAATAATACACAACAAATATGAGTAACTTATTGAAGATGAAATTTTAATTAAATAACAGGACTGAAAAGATTTATTGTATCAGATTGTAAATAAATAATGCATAATTTCATTTTTTACCTTTTTTATTTAATACAATCAAAATTTGTAAGCTGAAAAAGAAACGACACAGTGAAATCAATATCCAAAAATAGTTGAGAATTACAAAATGAAATGTAAGCAACATTAGACCAAATGAGAAATTACAACATGGATACATTGGCTGGAAAAGAAACGACACCATCAAATCAATATCCAGAAATGGTTTGAAATAATCAAATAAAATATAAGCAAAATAAAAATGACTGTTGCCAAATTAACAAATTAAAATCCAGTTGTTGAAAAAAAATGGAAAAATCGCTTAAAAATTTAATTTTAAAAAGTCTAAAGCGATTTTCGAAAAAACACTCTTCGTATTGCACATCATTAAGATTTGTAGTTATTATGTGCCAAGTTTTATACTTCTGGGTTGCTTAGAAGTGAAACACACACAAACTCTTTATTTTATTAGTATAGATTTCCGATAAGAAATAATTTTAAATTAAAAAAGTTGAATATATATGTGAGTAATCAATTAGTTTCACAAATAGATTTGAAGGTTAGAATAATTGTTGATCAACGCACGTGTAAATTTAATAAATTTACAGAATGTATATTTTTTATGCACACTTTAAAACTCATCAAACACTAATTACATCTTAATGTAATAATTTAACTAACACACGATTTATTTCAACAAAATAACACGAAGTGACAAAATATTTTCTTGAATTTGATCGCAGCACCAACTGTCGGGACAAATTGAAATTATAATAAAATATTTTTGAATATTCGATACTGCGATCGTATCGCAGTCTGCCGGATCCAATGTAAAACACTCCAAGATCAGCACAACAGTTTCTAAATAAAAATTAATTAAATAAACATTTTCCATTGGACCGAATTGTAAATCTAAACCATTCTTGAGTCCACTGGAACAGACACAAAAAATTTCGTCAAAGTCGGTCCAGCCGTTTAGGAGGAGTTTAGTCACATATACATGCACAGAAGATTTATATATACAAAAATATATATACGAAAGAAACAGAAAAAGGTTATTTCAAAGAAAGTTAGATGCGTGAAAGGGTGAAATATCTTTGACACGCAATGACATTTATTTTTAAAGGATCCCCCAAATGTGTCAAATCAGAGTTAGAACTTTTTCACTTACCTGCCACCCAAACAGCCATAAAAAGAGATCAGAGGGTGAAATTTCATCCATTTTCTAATGTTTTTGATGGTGGTCCAGTTGAATTTCACATCTTTCGAAGTGATGAAGAATATTTCAACTTGAGTCAAACGGAATTTTACTCAAAAGCAAAAATTATAAAATCAGATGGTTCTCCAATAGAAAAAGGCCAGAGATTGGTCCCGTTAACCTATGTTTACGTTCTCCTTTTCGTAAGTGAATAGCAGACTTAATGAGGGCCTGGTTTCTAATTCTAGCAACATTTACCCTTACAAATCATGCATTGAGACTTTACTGAAGAATAGAATGAGATTAGTAAAACTTCCAAACTGACATGTGAAACGTTTTATAAAGATAACGAAGAAGGGATAAAGAAACGATCTTTTTTTGAATCGAGTGCTTCTGTAGATATGATTGGCTCCTTACACTGTGATTTATTTCATCAAGAGAGATTATTGTTAAATTTAGTGGATTTAAAGATTAAATTGATCCGCGAAGTAAACCAGAATTTTGTCTTAAAGAAAAAAAATGGGTATAAAGTTACTCTTGAGAAAATTACCTTTTTTAATAAGAAAAGTAAACGTTAGTCCCGGAGTTGTAATGGATCAATGGAAAGGAAAAAGAAACTGCAAAGTACCCAATTATTCGAATTCTATGTAAAGTATACTCCATCCCACAACGAAGTATATCATTTGTACAAAATATTTTTATTAGTCAAAGACCTAAGAGAATTGTTGAGGGATGTGTCGATAACAATTCCTTTCATGGCACATTTGAGAAATCCCCTATCGATTTTAAGCATTATGACATCAATTCCATCGGTGTGTATATAGATCAGTGATACTCAACCTAAGGCCCACCGAAACTTTAAATGGCCCGATCATGGTACATTGCTTTGAGAAATTTACTTATTCAAGAACATTGTAATAAAAATTTGGTGGGTAATTCTTTGTCACGAAATCAAATATATTTCAGTTCAGTTCAGTTCAGTGAAATCACTGAAAAAGTGGAGACTTGCTCCGATAAAATATTGATCAGTTTTTAATCCAAGTCATAACACACAGTTCGTGATTGCACTGTCCATCAGTAATTTGAATTATCGCGTTGTGCTTCAACTGAGATTGATGAAAGTAGAGTATAGAGTAACTGGAATTTTAGAATATATTGGATGATGTCAGAAATTTTTCAACTTTTTGAACATGCTCTATTGTTTTACATTTCGCTATTGAGGAATAAGACCATTTTCCGTGGTTGGAGATAAAAATTTTCAAAATCTCACGCTGTCATTTGTATTTGATACAGTTTAATATACAATGTTCACTAGTTTCTGGTACTTTACAATCTGCATACAAAGGAGAATCTGTTAGTTTAAAAAGGAAATATATATATAATTTAATGGTAATTTTTTAGCTCGCAACTTATTGATTAAAACTTCTGTATTTCTATTTTTTGCTGCCTGTCTGTTCCATTTTTCAAGATGAGAAATATAAAAATAATTTTTATGTCTCTTGTTCTTTTTCCATATTTCTTCACTTTTGATTTTGTGTTGTTTTTTGAAATATGTATGTAGATCTTCATAAGTTATCCAAGAAATAATATTCCACGGCTCTGGAGAGGCTTTAGCTAATTTATCAACTTCTTCATTAATCCCTATTTCCTTGTGAGCTGGTACCCAAATGAATGTAATTGATTGAGCTATTTGGAGGCACTGATGTAAAGTTTAACTTAAATTTAATATTATAGTATTGGATTTTCTATTAATATTTTGGATGCTTTTTAGGACTGATAAGTTGTCCGTCAAGATGATATAATTTTCTGTTTCCGAAACCCAATTTTTTAACGCAGTCTATATGGCTATAGCTTCAGCTGTGAATATTGAAATCATTTCTTTCAGTATGAAATTTTGTCGAATTTTTTTCTTAGTGATTAAAACTCCTATTGATGTTTGATTAGTATTTTTTAACCATCGGTTGCTATTATGATATTGTTATTAAATTTTGGCTGAATGTAATCATTAAACATATTTTGTACTATGTCATCTGGAAGATCCTTGTTTTGAAATGGTGGTTCATGAGTATAGATGTTTATTTTGCGATTATCGTAGATTGGGGGAGGAGGGATCCATTGAAGAATATCTACTTTAGAGATGCATAATTCTTGGAGCAGGTTGATCGTCTTTTGAAAAATACTGATGTCTTTTTCTCTATATTTATAAAAAATACTATTTATATTCCAAAATAACCTTGCGTTCAGTGACCAGTCTTTTAATGCTATTTGCTTGGTTATTAATTTTTGGCAAAGGAAATTATGGCGAGTATTTATACTTCCATTCATAGACTCTGCTCTTAATAAATCCAACGGGGTATTTCGTGGGAGACCTAGGGCTAAACGTAAACTAAAACTTCTCATTGATAAGGGTTATATTTCAGTTCGGTTCAAGTGTAGTATAGGAGGACCACTTTGGATTTGGCGATTTTTCTTCGGATTTTTCGATTTTTATCTAAATATCATGGTAAGATATCGAATTCATTCTAAAATAAATACCGAAAAAAGTACCTTGGAGACCACTTTTAGTAACCAAAATAAAGGACTGCGCCAAGTACACACCCTATACTACACTTGATCCAATAATATGGTTCTTTGCAATTTCACGTGTCTTTAACCTTTAAGGGTATACTGTTGGCTTCAGTGCATAAAACTGCCATGCAGAAAATCATACTTGGGTAATCATACTGCCCAAGCAAAAGCAGTGTTGGTAGTAATTACATATAAAACTGGAATAGACATCAGAGAATGAGCAAAACAGACAAATGGCTTAAATACCTGTTGAGGAAGCAGGTAGTCGTAAGATAAATTATTTTTGGAACTTATGTACTATCCTACAATCGCCAACGTTCAAAATAACTTGCCAAGTTGGCAACCCCGATTTTACATGTCATATATATATATATATATATGTTGAATTTTGAGTCGTGCTTCGTTTCAGATATCGCCAATAGGTTGCGGTTATATGCAAGTACCATATTTTTTCAAATTATGCTTTTGCATTGATAGAGTTAGTTCAGTTCTTTTTATGTCATTTAATGTTAGTATTGTACTTAATTTTTCAATTTATTTTTATGTTTGGGATATATATACTTCGGATAATTTTTTTTATTTATTACTTAGGTATTATTGCACAGTCGCCAACGTCCAAGACAACTCGCCACTTTGCTAATTCCAATAATACTTTGTATGCGTTAAATTTTCAAACATGTGCTTCATTTTGTATAATGTCTCCAAAATTAATCAGTGGTATAGGTTAGTCTGAAAGGGAAATAGCAAACTAAATATTGTACAGTATATATACACTCTGATAAATACATAAGTACCTTTAATTCTGTACATTACTATAACATAAGACTGCGCCGTACGGCTATCCACACGAATCAATTTGATAGACGTGATTTTAAAATCATGCCAAAAATGAGTAGCCTACCAATATGACATTATTATGAGTATTATCTTAGCCTGTTTTATCTTCCCCCCCACACTAATCCTTAATTAATTCAATATATAATTTTTGTTTCCGATCCGGTTTTTTATATTTTAGTACTTACAATTTTTTTTTTAGTTGTCCTTCAAGGCACTTTGACAGCTCGCAGATTATGTACTGCAAATATTTTTTTACACATTGCGATGTCTTTGGCAAAATTAATCAGTGGTATTTTCAGGAGAATTAACTTAAATATGTTTTTTATCTGTTTTTGACAATTTTTAAAATTTTGTTTGATGGTAGTCTGAAAAATGGTTCTGAAATAGTTTATTTTCAAACACTAAATATTGTGAATGTAGCTCAATTTCTTCTGTATATATTTTTTGCGATTATGTTTGTACGAAAATTTTTATACTGATTTAATCAAAATATTGAGTCTTCTTTTATTTTTGATATATTTTTAAGATTTAATTTTGTTATAACTAGCTATACCTAGCTAAATGTTGCTGTGGCTCAGTCAGCTTTAAAAGACTGGTACACCATAAAATATGCCATGAAGCTTACAAAAGTAATGCACAAGAATTCAAACAAATCTACATCTATATCTATATATTCATATAAGACTCATTTGTTTGTCTGTCTGTTTCATTATAACTCAAGATCCAGACAACCAAATAACGTGAAATTTGGTACACATTCACAAAATTACATGGGGAAGGTTCTTAAACAGGTTTCGTTCCCTCTCAACCTCACTCTGGCCTCCTCCAGCCAAAAAGAGTGCTCCATGTGCATGTTCTGAGCCATGGGTTCATTTTAGAGAAAAAACTTTACTAAACAAAACCGGTAAGTAATTTGTAATACTTCTTTGTTATATTTACTTTACTGCAAGCAAATACTGTAACAAATATCACATTACTTACTACATTCCATTCCATTCCTTCATTCATAGGAATGCATTGTCATTTTTGGCTACAGTCATGCCTCTGAGAAAAAGGGGGAGAGTATAGACGCAAACACCATGCTTTTCTCATGGGCAGTTGTATGTGGCCTACTCTAGAGTGGGCAGACAGGAAATTATTTTTGTACAAACTCCAAATAGAACTGCCAAAAATGTTGTCTATCACATTGCTTTAAGATAAATGTACCCTTTTATTGCATGCAAATAAACATTTTTGTAAGCTTCTACAGAAAACCTTATTTTAAACCCGGGCAAAGCCGGGTACTTGCAGCTAGTACATATATATTATTTTAAGTCTTAAAAGATTCAAAACAATTTGAAATTAAGGACATAATTACTTGTTATTATTTAAAACGAGTGAAATGTAAGAGAAGCAATCGGTCAATTTCTTTGAAAAAGTCTACGGATGGTGGAGATCACAAGCGTATGTTTTAACTTATCGTAATTACACTTGGGACTAAAATAAAACACCACCTCCTGTAACTCTCTATTTATCAGAACCACTTATTACCTTTGTTCTCTTTTGTGGATAGCTGACACCGTAAGTGTGAAAGGAATGTACGTTGTGACCTCACTGCGGGATGGACAGAAATTTACAAGTGAAAGATATGTAAACATATTAAATTTCATGCTTTAACATATACACCTGCCTCAAACCCTTCAAGTTTAAACACAAAAGAAAACTGTCTTTAAATATACAGAGTACAAAATAAAAAAATAAGATACATTAAATGCAACACCACATTCACACCCAATAACATTTCAGAAAATATCAAATTCTTTGAAACAAAAAAATAAAGTATTTTTCAAATTCAATCCAAATGACGCCCCAGGCAGGGGTTCGGGCCTGGAGACACCCCTGAATATACAGTTGCTTATGTCCTGATTTAACTAATTTTTTTAACACAAAATAGAACATTTTGGTACTTATATGTAATATCGCAACCTATTGGTGACATTATATGAAATGAAACACGATTGTCAATTCAGCGCATACAAGATATGCGAAATGGGGGTTGTCAACTTGACGAGTTATCTTCAATGTTGGCAATTGTTGTGATAATTCAGTACCAAGATTTTTCATAATATTAATATTGTTATTTATTGTATCCTGCAATGGGGGGATACCCGCACATGTCAACATTGAGGGTAATGAATGTGCAGATATATATATATAGCCTCGCCAAAGAAGCTAGAGACATCGATCATAAGTGCACCACCATTACACTTGACGATGCTAACAGAGTAGCCAAACATAGAATTATGAATCAGACTTTTAAAAACCCCTAGTTATGGAATTTGACTGTCCCGAATTATAACATCCACAATTGCCAGATTGAGAACTGAACACCATAAGAGCATGAAGATTCACCCAGACAAGACAAGATCATATGTCCCATGCAAACACTGCCCAGATCTTCAACTCACGCCCAATCACATCTTGGAATGCCCAACCGTCGCAACGAAGTTACTAAAAATGGGAATGGTCCCTCTGAGGGACACTTTGCGGGAAATCCTGTACAACCCTGATGCTCTTAGAATAGCAGAGGCAGTGATCAAGACTTTCGACGGAATTTAGAGATATCTACTGCATTTATTAATGGACACGAGAACAACAACATCAAGAAATAAAAGGAGTTCTAAAAGATAAAATGTTAAAGCAACTATGATAAAATCCTAGTCAGGCACACTGCTGTTTTTGGTGCCATTTTTTTCGCCAAATGGCATCAATAACCCGTTTCAAAAAATGACATCATGGAAGAAAACGAAAAAAAATCGGGGGTTGACGGTCTCAGCCTAAGAAAATGGGGTTTCCGTATCATGTCAGTGCCGGAAACAAAGGAAAAGGGGGAGGGTGATGGTCTCAGCTCCTGTTAAAAAATCCTAAAAAACAGGGTTTCCGTAATGGCGTCAGGGATGCTGAAAACATGTATTTACACAAAAGCATAAAATAAAGAAAAGGGCAATAATTTCCACAAGATAAAGGCAGTAAAATAAGGGAAAACAGCATTTTAAAAAATCACTTACCACTGTGTTTTTAATTTTTAAATCATTCACTACAAACTCATTCATACTCTTGCCAAACCAATACCTGGTTAATCGCAAGATCACACAAATACTCAATCTACTATGACTAAACCACATACCTTTTCTTACACTCCGGCAAACAAAGTGGGGATTCTCTTTCGACTGTACTCGACGCCATTCAAAACCATCAATCGTACCCTTTCGTTCAACCAAAAGCATATCCTTTTTACACTTCTGACACTCATATCTGGTGGGAATTAATCCTTCTTTCATAACCCAACCTAAAACAGCCTTATTCCCTTGCTCTCCAAGCAAAACAAAAAAAATTCTGTGGTTGCCTCGCTTTCAAGTAATTTAATTTCGCAAGCCATTCTAACAACCTGTGGAAAATCAAGCCAAAAATCGGAACACGTGGGGAAGAAAGTAAGAGCAGGGGTGAACCACTCGACGTGTTGCAGCAGGGTCAACGGCGAAAATGGACGGTGTCCACTTTTCACCCGATTTTTTTGCTTGACCGGTTTTAGGGTTGACATATTGTAAACTTTTATCGTCAAAACTTTTGGTGCCAAAGATTTTGTTGCCAAGCAGTGTGCTTGACTAGGATCCACCCCATTAATAGATCCCAACACATTAAAAATAAAGACAACAATGCTGCCCATCCAGTATAGTGTTTAGTGATTCTGAGTGTTGTGCCGTAGGGTCAGGGTTTGAAACCCAGAGAAGGAATGGATGTTGTAAATGTATAATGTGCTTTAACAGCACGGAGGTGCTCTAAATAGTAGTCAAGCCATTAAGTTTTTTAGTGAGGTTGGTAGAAAGCCCCTGACCATCCTCAGGGAGTTCTCCCTCAAAATTGGGGTTGAACTCATCATACAGTCAACTGTATGGAGCTCTAAGCTATGGCTACGGACAGGCACCCATTTCGCCCTTTGCTGCAATGAATTTCGTACGCCTCAATCTAATAGGTGTCATTAGTAACAATGCAAAGGCGATAATATGCATTCAATAAGGTAGTGTAATGAGTTGAATCCTAGGATGACCCATTTCTCAAGATTAAAATTGAAAAGAGAAATAAAACAAAAGAACTTTTGGTTGATTTGTCGAATCCGGCACTTATCGCGCCAAGTGTTTTCTCGCCAAATCGATAAATGCGCCAAATCTGGTAACCCTTCTGAATTCGTTTTTCAGTGGAGGAAAAGTCGCTTTTTTGGCGAAATGCGGCGCATGCGCAGTAGATGTTTTTAATTTTAACAGTTTTAACGAAGTTAGCGCATTCGTAATTGGTTTTTTTTTTATTTTAACAGTTTAATTCTCCAACGGTTTTTCTCGCGCATGAGCAGAAAGCTTTTTTTTCTTCGAAAAATCCGTTACACAGCAAACGGTTATTTCTTTCGCTCCGGTTGGGTCAGCTGTTCGGCTTCGTTTTCTTCGATTTGGGAATTACTTTTTACAGGTAATTTTTTCTTTCTTTCTTTCTCCTCATAAATTACAACAGATTACCATGATGTCCAGCGATGCTGTTAGAATTAATTTAAATGAATGCATGCAGAAGTATGATGAGTATTCTGAAAGGTTTTTTGCCTTGTTGCCTGTGTTTGGAAAGAAAGCGGTTTTAGAATGGTGTATGAAAGAAGGTTTGATTGCGTCTTCATATGTTTGCCCGAAATGTGGGAAACCTATGGAATTGAGAGAAAGAACAGGCAAAAGTGTGAATGATGGTTTTGAATGGATGTGTGATCAGTCTAGTGTGAAAGAGGAGAATCATTATGTTTCTCGGAGTGTAAGGAAAGGGTCTTGGTTTCAACTGAGCAACATGGATATGTGTACGGTTTTGTTAGTGATGCGTAAATGGTTCGGAAGGTGCCCTCAGAAATATGCGATCGCAGACTTGGGTGTTGGTTCACACACGGCTGTCGATTGGTATAATTTCTGTAGGGAAGTATGCATACATGTTTTAATTAGAGATAGTTGCAAGATTGGAGGAGTGGATGCGATTGTTGAGGTGGATGAGAGTAAATTTGGAAAAATGAAGTATGGTAAAGGAAGACCCGTGAATGGAAAATGGGTGTTTGGAGGTACTGAAAGGAATTCGAAAAAATGTTTTTTCAGAGTGGTTCCATGTCGAACGAAAGAATGTTTGCTTGCTGTCATTAAAGAATGGTTGTTGCCTGGTACCACAATCATTTCGGACTGTTGGGCTTCCTACAATTGCTTGAAAGATGAAGGTTTTCAGCATTTGAAGGTAAACCACAGTCTGACGTTTGTGTGTCCGGTAACAGGTGCGCATACTAACAGCATTGAGGGCTCGTGGAGTGGAATCAAACGTTTCCTTGGAAATACGACTCATCGCACCGAGGACATGTTTGATTCATATCTGCATGAATTTATGTGGCGAAGGAAAAATTCCCATTCCGTTGAAAACGAAGTCTTCAAAACGTTCTTAGCGGATGTGGCGAGTGTTTTTCCTCCTTTGCAACAGGACGTCCCGCCGGAGCACGAAATAATTCAGCAAGATGCTCAGCCGGGGACATCCTCTTCATAAACGTCGTTATTTACGGTAAGTCAATACATTTTCATTTTTAAATGCCTCATTTTTGTAGCGATTTTCAGTTTCTAAACATTAAAATGCTGTTTTTTAATGATTTTCCTTCCGAAATCTTGAATTTCGCGCTCCGGCGTTGCGTGTTGTGGTAGGGTTGCAACTCCAAAACACAACACGCAAAAACACGCCAAATTGGCGATTTTTCAAAATTTGGCGGAGAAGTGCCGGATTCGACAATTTCACCGAACTTTTTTTTAAAAATCTAGTTTCTTTATATAACTGTGCATTATTTTTGAATCAATAATATCGAGATATTCCGTACCAGTGAGTTTTCGTTCTTTCCTGGCAGTAGACATTTTGTCCAGACATCTTGCGACTCTTCCACCGGTCTGGCAGGCGACGGAGCAGGCTGACGATTTCGCAGCGGACTCGGGATCCAATTGGGGCATATGGCCCACGTCTTGGAATTGGTCCACCTAAGAAATTAAACACTGAAAATGAAAAGTCTGCAATGCATTGATTTCAATATTATTGCTAATTATTATAATATATGGGGGACCACTTGGCGCAGTCTTTTTTTGGGGGGGGACTAAAAGCGGTGGCCAAGGTACTTTATTCGGAATTATTATAGAATGAATTCGTTATCTCACCATGACATTTAGATAAAAATCTCCAAATCCAAAGTGGGCCTCCTATACTACACTTGAGCCTAAAACACCAGTGGGTCGGTCACGTTAGGATTTTAACTGGTTTAGTTTTTGAAATTCACACTTATCCTTTGATGAAAATGAATTTTATTTCTACAATACAATGCAAACTAAATTTCATATACACCTTGTGTTAGCATTAAAATACTACAAAATAATTCATAAGAAAATTTTAGTAACAATAAAGTGATTTCAAACAGAAAAATTTAATAAAGGACTAATATTGAGTTGTCTCTCCCCTTCTTCAAAATAGGGGAAAAATTATGACATTGTAGAAAAAAAAATTAAATAACACTGTCATCAAAACACAAGGTCAATTTATTAAATAAATAAAAATACATTGAACTAACGTATTTCTCTACAACAGATTTTCATAAAACACAAAAATTGACAAATTTTTCTCTCCTTTGTTGCCATCCGTAAAAATTAGAGCTGCGTTTCCTTTACTTTCTTGATATCTTATATCTAAATAAATTTTTCTAAAAACGTAAACATTCAAAATGTGAAAACCGAATGAGAATAACATTGGACATTTTTTTTAAAATAATCATTGCCTTCAACTTTTTTGGAGAAAGAAAGAGAGAGAGAGAGATTCAATTGTTGATAGTTAACTTGGTCTGATTATGGCTGGACGCAAAGGAGCGGACAAGGCTTTAGATTTGTTGAAGTACTTACCGCGAATAAACAAATATAATGTATTTCCAAATCGTGAAGAATTTAGTAGAAGGGTATGCAATTTTTGTTTATATGTTTTCTCTAACATGTTAAAAAGCAAACTCTACGCTATTGGTTGATGTATCTGCATATTATATATTATAGTTTATATCCGTTATGTAACAAATAATTTAGCAATCGGCTTACCTAACTCGCTGAATGATTAAATATAAAGTTCAAGAAGCAACTACGAATTAACCAAAACCCAAAGCTACTATGGTGTGCTAGAAAATTTATGCTTATATTATGTCAGGATTTGAAGTTAAAATGTACAATAATGTTGTATGATTTAATATGCAGATATCGAATTAGGATAGACACCCAGTTAAATGTATTAACAAAAAGTCTTTAAATTCCAAGTAAGCAGTTTTTGAACAATTCTTACTTTTTGAATGAAAGACATCTGTTGGTTAACTCTGTTTAGCTTGGGATTGAAATTTTGATTATAATATTTTCACATTTTGTTTAATTATTTGATTTAACATTCCTTATACACAAAAGTTGTCTTAGACAATCTCCTATGTTAATTGATTCAACACACAAATACAGGTTTGATGTACTTTGGATCATACCTTCATGAAATCCACGTCAAATTTTATTTATAAAACTATTGTACCACATTGTACTGGTAATTTCTTTTTCTGTGGATTTTTATCTGAAACCTTGTTTTATTTTTTATGTTAATCATGCTGCAGTTCAAGAGGCTTGAATTTTATTGCAAATGGTTTTAGAGACCATGGAGCTAAACAATCAACGGCACATAGAAAACGCACGAAATTCTGGGTACTTGCATATCATCGTAACAATCCAACATTCAAGATAACTTGCCAAATTGGCTATCCCAATTTCACATGTGTTCTAAGTGCTAAATTGGCAACCATGTGCTTCCTTTCATAAAATGTCACCAATACAATTAAGATGATACATAAGTACCAAATTCTGTTCTTTAATGTTTGTATTGAATTCATTTTATGAGATAATAGTGTCGATATTCATGTTGGCATTGACATACAATACATCATCAATATTATCTACCAGCATTATGCAAGTAGTTGGACCATTGGTGTGAACATGCACCCACACTGCATTTTAGAAATCTCTACAAAAGCAGTCAAGGTGACAATCTTCATTACTATCTTTGTATAGGATTTTGATACTTAAATATCAGCATCACTGCATTGAAAATTGTTCAAGGAGAATTGTTTTTCTTTAAATATAGCATGCCAGAATCTTTGTTGTTTTCATATCATGGCACAATTTGCGAGGTGCAAATTTTGCTGCAAAGATGCTAATATCTAAACAGAATTTTTTTACTGGCTGGCTGAACAAAGTCTAAATTATAATTTGCCATGCTTAAATGTTGAATAAATGCACAAGCTTCAACCCGGGTCTGTCTGTTAGATGAGGCAACTACAAACCATTTGTCATATGTAAAAAGATATGTTAGGATTTTAACCTACAATCTGCGGGTTTGTATGTCTTCCAAAAGTCAACATGCTTCATCAATCTTTTAATGAACTTGTGTGAAAGCAATAAATTTCCTTCATTAAGTCTGAGGTTCAATATTCAAGGTTGTACTCAAGGTCAGAGTACAACCTTGTTCTGCACACTCAAAAGCAGTTGCACTTAGTTTGTTACCATGCTCAACAGCAAATCAAATATAAGATGTATAAATGGTACAAAGTAGATCATGCATAGTATTCCATTTTATACTGGAAAGCCTCTTAAGCTATGTACTTCTTACATTGCTGATATTGACCTATATTAGCTTCTTTATTCTAACTTCCACGGAAATCCAATGCATTTTCCAAATAGATAGCCTCTTGAGTCATCTGGAGCTATTGTTCCTTTCTAAGCTCAATCTCTTTACGTTTGGTACTTAACCCTCCGAATGGTTTGCTTCCTCCTGAAAAATCATTCCGAAAGCATTTACTTTTATTTTGCAATCTCCTTCAAAAATACAACAGACTTCACACACACACCCCTTTCCCTCTTTTAAAACTTGGGAGGTCGAAGGGGACAATTTTATGACTTAGTTCGCCCTCTTTGTTAAGTGAGAACGAGGAGATCACTCGTTTACTGCTGTTAAGTGCCTTGGGCAATCTTGTATGAAAGTTGTAGTGCCACTTGGTTGTTATCCGGATATGTTCAGTCACAGTAAAATGAAAACAAAATGAAATAAATGGCATGTTAGAAGTGGAAAAATAATTATATTTTCTTCAAACAAAATTTATTTTTCTGTCATTTTTAAAAATTAAAAAAAACGTTGAAAAAAATTTGTTCTGGTATTGTGATTTGAACCAGAAAAAAAGTGTCCTGTATTCATTTTTAAATATGAGAGTAAGAAAACATGCTCACTTTCCTGTTTTTAAAAAAGGTAATGAGGTAAAAAGAGTAAAGGCCCTATCTCTTTTTTTAAACAATAAGACAATAAATGGTGCATAGGGTGATATACATATGATGATTATATTTATGAAATAAAACTGATCTTTCTCTATTCAATTATATTTTTAATTTAAAATAACATATAAAAGGATTTCAATACTTTTAATTTATTTAAATTTAAATCATATAAATGATATTTTTATGTTAAATGAATATTTTTCGGAAAAAATCTAAATTTTCATTTCTAGTGCTCTCCTTTTCGAACTTCTTGTCTTAAATAAATATATCTTCTCTACATCAACATTTGTGATGGACATAACACACATTCAATCAATAATTTTTTAATTTTAATGGGGAATATACTTTTTCTTCAAATGTGTGTGACAGTATTTCCAACCATTTTCTACTCAAGTTTAATTTTTTTATCTTTCTGTTTCTTTTATTTAAAGGAAAATTGTCACACATCCACACATAACTACATTTTCACACAATTCAGTCATTACAAATTTTATTGTGAGAAAAAGTTCTCCCCAATTAATTTTGTCTTTCAAAACAGTGCACTTAAAACAATTTTGTTCAGTGAAGTTAACCGACAGTTCCACTATGTATCCTGTATAAAATTTTTAGAATGTACACAAATATTGCCTGCTGTGGGGAAGACATAGTATGACATGGGTGTATGGTTTTTTGAAAATGTTTTTGTGTAAATTATTTTTGAAAATTTAAATATCACTGAAGCTGATCATATAACTACAAATGAGTCTTATTTTAGTGTGTGCTGGTATCAAAATAAAACACTTCACTGTTAAACAGCCCATGAGTTTATATTCAATATCAAACTATTTGTAAAGTTGCTTACAATTTATATCGAAATTGTAAAGAAACTGAAATATATATAATTATATCTTACTGCAGTCAAAAATATTCATAACTTGTAAAAACCCTATTCCTCCACTTATTTCAGTACATTTTAAAAACTGTCACTAAAAACAATTTTTTTTATATTTATAAACGAGGCATACAAACTCACACAGCTATAAAAATGTCTTTATCATTTTTAAATATACTACTATAAAACTTACATGGATTGTAAGATCAGTTCTAAAATCCTTAAGACTTTTAGAGGAGCAAAAAACATATAATTTTGGATAGATCAAAATTTTAATATAATACACAAATATACATGTTATTAAGCAAATACATTTGATATATCAAAGTTCCTTCTGAAATAAATGTAATTGAAAGAAAAATGTTTAATTTGCAAATGATTGGAAAAAACGTTTTATCTAAAGGGTATTTCCAAAGTGAGGCAATCCTCAAACTCAAAAGTCAAACTCCGTGACACAACTATACATGGGGGCCAGAGTCTAATATGCTCATTCCTATATAAGTGACCATTGGGCACTGAGGTGCATGAACAAATGTCGCGATTAGGTGGTCTGCTGAAGTGAGACCTCCAGTGTTTAAGATCCCAAGCAAACTTGGCACTCATTTATCAACCCACTGCATTGGGGATAAAAGGCAGAGTCGACCTTGTGCAGCCTGTTAGGATACACAAGGATACTAGCAGGATACACTACCACTCGACTGTATTCGATGAAAAATAAAACTTAATGTTGGAATCTTATACAATCCCTTAATGAATGAGGGAGTCTAAACTTTTTTTTTATGTAAACTGTTTGGACGGAAATGGTTAAATATAAACATTTCACAAGTTGCAGAAAATAAAATAAACTGTAATAGTTTTTATAAATTTTTAAAAGTACAAAAGGTGTATTTTGGCTGCAGAAATCTTAAGAGGAGTACGGTTTACGAAAATATGTAGTACAAATCTATCTAAAGTAGGGCTGCTTAACTTAGATATTGTTAAATGTGCACACAACAATGTATTGGAAGCCAATTCCACAATTTGTTGTTATAAAAATGTATGGAAAATTACAAGACTTATTTTTGTATTTGTAATTTTTATATTTTCCCTGAAAACTTAAAAGCTAGAGCGGCATCCATCAAAATCGCGGGTCCCTCTCTGTTTGCCCAGCTCGCCCCAGGCTAAGCTGTCTCTGCCCTAGAAAGTGAAAATGCCGTATTTTGTCTGTCAAGATCATTTTATTGCAGACTGCATTTTTCACGTATTTTTGATGGTTGTTTTATATTTTCTACATCATATCTTAATCTCTGAATTTAAAATTGCACAAAATTCTTGACATTCGCAACAATGACATTTATAATTTTTATAAGTATATGAATGCGTCGTCAAACAATTACATGACTATTATTAACATATTATGTTGACCATTTAATTAATATTAAGTTTAACATAACACACAAATTTTCGAAACTTTAAAATAAATATTTCGAAAACTACTTTAAATATACTCATAATTTTTCATTCCTACAGTTTAGTTTCTCAGCTTTGCTTCCATGTAAAAATTTATTGTATATTCATCAATTTTTTTAGCATATTTTTTGCTCTTAACATGCAGTTTTCAACTGAATTATGTGAAATTTTCGAAATTTATTAAAAAATACTAAAGATGCTATATAATAAAATTTGAATTTTATATTATACTCTAAAAGTTGTTAGTACTTATATGGTAAATAATTTTTAACTGGGCAATACTTTTTTTTTTCAAAATTTCTAATATAAAATTCCTGGTTTTTATAGGGTTGAGATTTCAAAATATTTCCATATTTTAATTACTTCTTTAGTTAGCCTTTAAAAAAAAGATAAATGTTGAGGTATTTTGCAAAAATAGATAATTTTGAATAATAATTTGAATGTTTTTAAATAGCTCAAATTTAAAATTGATTTTTATGTTTGTTTATATGCATAAATGTCTACTGTAAATGTGTCCGTATATATTTGATTACCATTTATTCAACCATTCAAGTTTTTAAAAAAAAATGTGGGAAAATCTTCTTTCATGTTCTCTTTGATGTAAACCATAGTTCAAGCACTTAAAATTCAAATATAATTCGGTGTATCTTAACAATATATAACTAGGTACTGTATGTAAACTTCTCTGAACAGCTGGCTTTGAAATCTAGGAAGAAAAAAAAACTAATAGATATGAATTAGTTTTTCTCCGCATTGCTATTTTTGTCAAAGTTTAAGAAAATGTTTCAAATTTTTTGATGAAGTTTAAATTTATTCATTTTTAGTAATTGAAAAGTTTAAAAGGTTTCAAATTATAAAGTGTGTGTACAGTATTTTATTATTATTATTATTTTTTTTGACATCTTATAATGAAATAATCATGTTTCAAAGACTGAAAACTTTGATTAAGATAAAAAAAATGAAGCAATAGAATATAACTTAAAAAAGTAATTTGTTTAACTATATAAAATATCAGATTGCCTTGACATAGCCCAACTTGTTACAGTTTCAAATTAATATGAAACCAAAAGGGAATTATAACATATTTTCTTTATGCATTGAGACTTTTCATTAAAATCTCAAATCAAGCTAACAAACAAACACTAACTGGGCTCTAAAGAAATTCTTCCCTGATTTTTTACAATTTCTCCAGTGTCAAAACATGGGGTTCCCTGCGAGCCATAAAACTTCCTGTCAGTGTCCTGTTGTGTGACTTCCACCGTACCTAATTATCTTTCAAGATGTTTAACCTTTAAAGGAAGAAAAGATTTCAGAAAAATACGGCTCAACCGCTTTTGAGAATCTTACTTGAAGGCAAAAAAATATGTGTGGTGCATTTTCGAAGCAGCTTTAGAATGGCAGGGTTTTATGTGCAAAACTCTTGGAGGTAGAAACTTAAAAAGCTGTCTTTTTTTAAAATTACAATCTTTTAATTGTCTTAGTCAATGCAAAAGCAAATCTTAAATAATATGGATATTTTGCACAGCAGATCATTCAACGAAGTAATCAGCAAACAGAAGGGTCTGTACTGCAGGATGGCAATTTGTAAGATAATTACCTAAATTATTGATCATGATGTTAAGGAAAATAATTCTGTGCTGAAGGTGAAAATGCAAAAAAATTAAATGCTATTTCCTTTTTTTGTATGGCCATTAGCAACATTTAGTTACTTACCTGTCTACAGTTATTCAATAAATACATTTATTTATCATAATCATTTGAAAATGTTAGATATAGAGATATATTTTCTATTCAAAAATGTGTTTTGGGGTGGGATATTACTCTGTGACATTGTTTGATGACTGCGTGAAGTTATTGTTTCAGATGTAAATTATTGTGTAGAGGTGATTTCAGTTTAAGCTTTATTGTAGATCAAGGCATAGAAAAGGCAGTGTTTGAACACTTTATGGTTAAATGTAATATTTTTTGCTGTTTTTATTTCATATTTTTTTTTGTTAAGGTTCGAGCTAGGGGACAGCATGGAGGTACAACTCATGGTCATGGAAATAAAGGCTCAAATCAACGTTGCTCATATCCACGAGCTGGATTCGAGGGTTATGATACACCATTCTACTTAAAAATGCCCATGGAAAATTATTACTCTCATTTTAGGTAAGCAAACCTGTTTTGCTCCTAACTATAAACATTTCCCCCCTTTACTTTAAAGAAAAAGCTATTACTTATTAATAATATGTTTCACACATTAACATTAGTGTAACATTTCAAATACTGTAAAAAATATTGAGAAAATAAAAAACGTTAATGTTGATATCATGTATTTTTTTATTTATTTATCTTTTAGAAGTTATGTTGCTCTTTGAAATTATTTTGTGATGCGTCTACTGTATATTACTTTTTTCATGATTTTTAAGTGAATTAAATTATTTATCAATTGTAATAAAAAAAGAAGTTCATATCAGAGTCAAGTATTCTGGTATCTAGTTAAGGGAAAAGTACCATACAGAATTTTAAAATACATATTATTGCAATTCTGACAATAAAATAGAATAAATAATTTGCATGAAGTATGTACATAGCCCGATTGTGCAAATTTAAGTAATATAATTTTGTGAGATCTTTTGACACAAAAGTGCTACTTATAATATATGGGGATTGTTATGAATTATTTAAATATTGCTTAGTTTTATAAATATGAAAAGGGATTACTGTGAGAGATAATGCAAATTTTTTTAAAGAATAGTTTTAAATTCACTTTTTTTATTATTTTGATTAAAAGAAAGACACATTAAAAGGAAGGGAAAGGGGGTGAAAAATGAAAATGTGGTATTTTTGAAGATTTAATTTAACTCACAATAGTCTGCTTTAAAAGCGATATCATCTTTAAAAAAATTCTTTAGGAAATGTTAGATCCATCCTTTTTTTAAAATTATTTATTTAAGGTAAAGTTAGTTAGTATATGTATAACATTTGAGAATGCTTCTTAGTTAAAGTATGGAATAGGGAAGGGGGGCCCTTGGCGATGTAAATTTCATTTGGCAACTGAATCAGTCGCCAAGCTACTTCATTTAACTATAGGTGTTTTGTGTGACAGAAATCGATAGCCAAGCAACGTAATTTAGCAATAGTTGTTCCGAGAATTTAGAAATCGCAATTTTCCAAAAAAAATAAAGATTATTAATGTGAAATAAAAAAAAAAAATTGGACTGCCGATTGAAGTGAAAACTTAGAACTTTTAGTATTAAACTTTGAAATTTCATAATGTTTGAATTAAAATTATCAACATCAATATGGTTTTCACATCTATTGATACTCCGAGCAATAATTATATGCATGTTTATATGGTTTTTTATTATTCAAATATATTACGGGCTCTACACAAGATCATGACAAAATATAAATACAATTCAATTGAAGTAACAATTAATATACAATCATATTATTTATAGATAGTATTTGTATTTACTTAAATTTCAATGTACTTGATTTTTAACATTATTTTAATTGTTTGCATCATTGTCATCATTAATTTCAACAATACATAGATTTTTTGTACTTTCAATTATTTGATCATCAAATGGACGAATATTTTGAGGATTTAATGCATAGTTTACCATTATTAATTCATCTAATTGTTTAACATAACATATGAGCATGTCGGTGATGCAAACTCATAAGATTTCTCCCTGCCAAAAACTGCCCAACGCGGCTATAGAAGTTTTCACTTCAAAAAATATTTATGAGGCTATCAGTAATGCATAAAAATAAAAATTGTATTTTTTTATTAAGTAAAAGTAAATTGTAATTTAGAATATTAAAGAAAAAAGCCTACCTGCTCTCAGAAAAGTTCTGAAGGAGGATAAATTTCACTTTTACACACATTTCCATACATACCTCTCTGCAAAAACTCATCCAGTTCATTACTGTTTTCTTTGAATCATTAGTTTCAAAAGAAAGGAAATCATGGCTTGACTTTTGCACCCACATATTCGCCAACATCAGACTCTCACATGTGCTCAGCTTACTTTCTTCTGTATTCTTCCTTACAGATCTCTTGATGCAATGTGCATTTGCTCCTTTCTTTCAGCATTCCCAAATATATCCATCACTTGAATTATTTTTGATCAGATGCAAAGCCTTCTTGTAAACCAAACATTCACCACTGGCAGCAGTCAATCCTTTTTCTATGCACCGATGTATCACAGACAATTTCCCCTTTTGTTCCAAATCATGCAAATCATACCTTTCAGAAATACTCTCCAGGATAAATCAAAGGAAAAAATGAAAAACAGGAATTTTGAGGAATATGAAATGGCTGAAAAGTAAAAAAATGTCCTTTACGGACAAAATCAAAATGCGAAATGAAAATTAAAATAAAAATGGAATTGTTAATTTGAAAATCATCTGCTTGTGTTGAAAACATCCACATTTTTTTAAATTAACTGATAGCAATTTATTAAAAAGAGCATGTGACCTTATCTGCATAAGACCACATATAAAAAATCAAGGGCTACCAAATTATGCAGAGTGCCAGAATGAATTCATTATCTCACCATGACATCTAGATAAAAATAGCAAAACCCGAAGAAAAGTCTCCCAAATCCAAAGGCTCCCCCCTCCCTTATTCTACACTTTAGCCATGCTTCATAAGGAGGGAACTTAGAATAACCTTTGTGTAAATAAATTTACTTATGGACTGGAACAAGTGGTTTTCTGCAATTTCTTATGCTCTGAATATGCTTATTTTTATCCTGATAGTTTTATTATCTGGTTCATAAAATCACGTATTTTTTAAACTTTGTAGTTATTTGGAGCTTACTTATAAAATTCTATATGTTAGAAAAAGTTAAAGAATGAATGAAAAAACTAGCTGTAGTTAACTTTTTTTTTTCTTTTGTATTTTGTTAAATGCAACTGTAAGCATTTTTCTGTAATCTTTTATGTGTAGGGGTAAGCGTCAGTACCCTCCTCTCAGTCTGGGCCAGCTTCAGCTGATGATAGACACTGGCCGTGTAGATGCATCACAGCCAATAGATCTAACTACTCTTGTAAATACAAAAATCTATAAAATGGATCCAATGGAACGTCATTTTGGTGTTCATTTGACTGATGAAGTAAGCAAAGTATATGTTGATTTTCTGCTAGTTTAAAATAAGTATTATTTATGTACAATTAAAATGCTTTCTTATCAGTTACTTAATTAACTAAATTTAATTTGGGAAGATTAAAATTATACATTTGAGGAGGAAGTTATTTCATTATTTATCTTTTGAGCTACATGTTACTTCTTCTAAATTTGAGATTATTTTTCCTTATAGTATTTATGTATACTTATTATCTTTGTAATTTTAATTATTTTTTTGTTTCTCTCACATACTTGTTTTGTTTTAAATGTTTCTTGAAGCTTAATTTTACTGGTCGAAATACATACAAATAATCCTCCATTATATATCTTAAAAAATATATTGAAGTTTATTTGTTAGTCCATTTTATCACAGACTTTGTCAAAGTATAAAGTAAACTTATAAACTTTATTTTATTATGTCTTCTTTGTATATAAGCATGTTTCTTAGTTTTATGCAAAAAAATATGATATATTTTAAATAAACTGTTTTGTTTTACATTATTATACATATTTATTCTATAAAACAAAACTACTCTCCACATGTACATATACAGAGTGGATATTTGCATAACAGACAGCAACTTTTCTTGAATTATACAATGGATAAGGTATTTTAAATTAATTGAAACTTTTTCTTAGATGTTGATATTTATTTATTAAAAAAGCATTTTTTTATGCAAGAATATTCTATTTCACATATACACATAGTATGGAAATCAGGGCTTTGAACTGTTATTTCTTTTTGTTCCTGTTTCAGTTCTGCGAAAAATAATGGTTTTTGGTTTAGTTCTGAATGAATAATTTTACTTTATGTATATTCTTATTTTCTTTTGAAGCCTAGTGGCTGAATGGTAGAGTATTACGCTTCCATGCCACAGGTTCAGGGTTCAAATCCCAGGATGGGAAAAATTGACTCAAACTTTGATCCCTTTAGTGGGTTGATAAATGAGTACCAAGCTTGCTTGAGAACTCAACACTAGGGGTTTGACGTCAGACTGAGCACATGACCAAAACATCTGCACATGCATCCCAGTGCCTAAGATCACATAAACTGAGTTAGGCACAGTAGGTCTTGGCCCTCAGGGGCTGTTGTGCAACTGAGTTCTGTTCATTATATTCTTAATTGCGCTAAAAATATAATTCTGTCTTAACAAAAATGTAATTTTATCAAAACTTAGAAGATTTTATTCTTTTTTTTAAAACTGGTTCACTATATGAATTGATACAATTGACTAGCTTGTACATACGAGTGGTGAGCAGAGAATGAAGGTCATTGGCATTGTTATCCATTCGATAACTGGGTTTCTATCTAAACCATAGGTTTCCAACCTTTTTTGAGCTGGCACCCCCTTTTGTAATGAATATTTTGATACTGCCCCCCTCCCAATCCAGAGAAATAAGAGAGTGAATAATACATGGTGATATATGAATATTATTCTATCAATAGAATATATATTTTTTACTTAGTTTTTTTCTAAAGCCCCCAATTTTTTTTTACTTTCAAATCTGACTAATATCTGTTCTAATATCTAAAGTTCTTCACTTCTAACATTAAACTAACTAACCAGTAGAGCTATGAACAGTGGATCTAAAAGTTAAATAACACATGTGGAGGACTTTTTCATTAAAGACGAGAATTTCTTAGACAACATATTTATTGAAGACAATACAATAAAAAATGAGAATTTACAATGACAGTTTTAAATAATTGATTACACTAAATGAGCACCTTGCGCAAAAAAACATTTGAGTACAGCATGGAGTCAGCTACTTGCTGAGAAACACCCAAACTGCTACTGACTATATAACTGTAGCGATTAGTATTTATACATGAATACAATTAGCATATTGCATTACTTCCACAACAAGCGATATAAACTATTAAAAAAACTCCCGAGTGGTCAGATAAAACCGTGACGTCACAAGTGGCGACCGGATCTTTAATGCACATCTGCCATCAGCAAAAGCTGTTTTTCAACTCCACTCGTTTTCCGGGTTTGTCTACATTTCGTTAATGGGGGCACATTTTGAAACACCCACTTTGCTTGCCGTACACACACACAAGTAATACCATATTCCTGGATTACTGACAACATTGGGATGTCATATAAGTTATCCACAACTTATCAAACTATTCTTAGAATTTAGCCATGACATACAACAATATTCTTAATTGCGCTAAAAATATAATTCTGTCTTAACAAAAATGTAATTTTATCAAAACTTAGAAGATTTTCTTTTTTTTAAACTGGTTCACTATATGAATTGATACAATTGATGAGCTTGTACATACGAGTGGTGAGCAGAGAATGACGGTCATTAGCATTGTTATCCATTCGATAACTGGGTTTCTATCTAAACCGTAGGTTTCCTACCTTTTTTGAACTGGAACCCCCTTTTGTAATGAATATTTTGGTGCCGCGCCCCTCCCAATCCAGAGAAATAAGAGAGTGAATAATACATGGTGAAACACGAATTAAATTTTAAAAAATATTCTATTAATGGAATATATATTTTTTATTTAGTTTTTTTCTAAAGCCCCCAATTTTTTTTAACTTGCAAATCTGAAATAGCTATGCCACGTATATACAATTATAAATACATACAATAACAAGTGTTAAAGTTTGTTCTTTGGTACATAATCAGTGTGTTTTTTTTAGTCTTTTTTTACTATATTTGGTTAATCCACTCAAGCCCCTCCATAACATCTCAAAACTCCCTAACTTATTCTGAGTCTTTTACTGTCCCCCTGAAAGAGCTGCGGTAGTCCAGTGGTCAAGGTATCGGATCATGGCAGGCATGTCATGAGTTCGATCCCAGTACCACTAAAGACCCGCCATGTAGGGCAGCGATGCACGTTAAATCTGTCGAGAGCTGAAACGTCCTCCCATTGGTGTGGTGTGGTAGTTAGGAGAGGGGGTGCCAGCTCAGGTGTCGTCCACGTCACTTGACCATGGCTGAAAATTACGTGGTCCATCGCCTAAAGCCCTTGTGTAGCTGAACAGTGCGACGTTAATATTCACTCACTGCCCCCCTGAATGCCTCAAACCCCCATGTTGAGAACTTATGATCTAAACAGTCTATGCAAACATTTGTGGATGATAGCATGCTGAGATGTGAAAAATGTTACTTTGACTGATATTCTTATAAAATCATGTTTACTTTTAGTTCATTCAACAGAATTAAATCTGCCTTCTGCAAGTAGTTTCATTGGAAACTGAATCAGAAAAATACTAGTGAACATCAAAGCAGGAATCAAGAAGTAATACCGCATGTAATAATAATACATGTAATGATGATAATTATATTCTTGAGGTTAAATTAGAAAATATTGATAAGTTGGTTACAGTAACAAAATGTGTGAGGATATATCAAACTGAAATAAACCTATTTTTTTTCGGTTCCTGTTTTCGTTCTGACCAAAATAACAGTTTTTCCTGGTTTTTGGTTCACTTTGATTCGAAACCCTGATGGAAATACCTTTATCTGCTTAAAATAATTTTCCACTATCATTAATACTTTTTAATCACAAAACTTTTGTTTCTCCATTTCTCTATGATCTTGCTATTTTTTTCACTTCATGTATATTTATGCCTTCGTTAACATTGAATGCTTTTTGATACAATTTTGTTATTAAATCTATTTTTATCTGCACCCGTTTTTGCTAATCTTTTATACTCTTATCAATTTTTTTTATTTGGTATGCATTTGTACTGCATTTTTTGCAATTTCTTAAAGTACAAGATTTTTGAAGTGGATTTACAAAGTGTCTTTGTTTATTGTTTTGCACCTCAGTTAAATATTCCTTGCTTATATAAGACAACTGATTTCTGCTTAGTGTTTCTATTTTAGAAACATTAAGGAGTATTCTTTCTTTACTGAGGGAAGCACTTCATTAAATGGCCAATTGCTAGGTCTATACTTTCCTCATCATTTAGATATTTTTCATGTTGATGAGACATTATGCCTATATACATTTTCTGTAAATTAATTTTATTTTTAGTAACTATAGTTTCTGGGTGTAGTCTTGCTTACATTGTCTCTGTTAAAAAAATTGTTTTATTCATTTGTCATTGTATCATTTTCAGCAAATGTTATAATTTTTTTTTTTTTTTTTGCATGAATCAGTTGACTTTTTAAATCCAAGGTTAAACAACTTTCTCACTCAGTATTTTATTTTATTATACTATGTATGTATATATATACTGTGTTAATGTTGTGTATACAAACATTTTCTATTCAGCTGTTTTTCGGAACAGCTTTCTGCATGCCTTCAAAACATACTTTGAGCAATATTTTTGCATTGGATGTTGGAAAAAGATGCATTTTATATTAAAAGTCAATTACAGTTGTATTTTGAGAATTAAAAATTATTTTCCTATATTTTTCTCTTGGGCTTTTTCAGTAGTTACTTTTTGTTGTTTCACTTATCTTTTAAAAAACTACTTATTTGTTTTGCTGCTTTTATACAGTTGTGTGTATTTTTCATGAATTTGGATTTTTTTATTTTGTGTGATGTTTTTCAATCATATTGAAAAAGATGCTATTGCTGTAAGTGCATTTTTTGTTTGTTTTTCAATTTTTGATCATATTAAACTTAGATCCTTTGTCTTTTCTATGCTTTATGCTCTTGGTGATCATTTACTTAATTTCTCTTTTTCCCTCTCTCTCTCTATATGTAATATGTCAAAGTCAGCATTGAGAACTTTTTGTAAAAATAAAGGCAGCTTTTATCCAGCGAGAGATTGACACATATTTTCAGTGAGACAAATCTACACCAAGTGCCCGACACATATTTTCAGTGAGACAAATCTACACCAAGTGCCCCCAATTTTAATTAAACTGTATACTTAATTCCAGAACCCCTAAATAATATTTTTATAGTTTGTTTTTGATTGGAAAGTATAGCTTGGGAGTGTACATACCAAGACCATAAAATTTAATGAGCTGGGATCCGAATTGTTTATGTTCAAAATATCTTTTCTGAGATTATTATTGAACACTTGAATCTGTAATGAAAATAAATGTTAAATGCTAAATAGAAGATTTTGTTTTAGAAATAAATTAATTATCCTTACACATTTATATATCTATACCAATAATTAAATTATAACAACAAAAGTTTTACTTTCTATTTAACCTTCATTTTCCTGTCTTACATATTCACTTTTATTCAACAGTTCAAACTTTTGAACTTGCAATAATTAAAAAATATATATATACAGTGAACCCCAAATCAAATTATTGGGGAACATAGTAGAGAAGTTTTTGAAAGAACAAAGTAATTCTGGCAATTAAGAAAGAAAGAGAATTTATTGATAAAACTTTTTAAACTTGCAAGATGTTATGTTTAAATGAATATCAACTGAAGGGAAATGATTAAAAATATGCTGTTGGGGGTTAAAAACATTCAAAAAGAAAATAAAATAAGCTTCTTAAGCATCCTTTTTTTTAGTTATAAGATTTGTGCTAATACCTATTAAGTTTTTTTTTTCTTATTATTTTTGTGAGATCTTGTTTCCTTCTTTTTCAGTAATAGTTTTGCTACTGTACATTGTCCTTTTTGGATATCATTTTAAAAAATCTGCCTAATGTTTTAATCACAAATTAAATAGATACATTTATTGAAGTAAATGTATAGCAATATATTTGCTTATTTCTTGCAAATTATTCATTCCTTCACACTAGTTGTCATTAAATTTTGTTGATTCATGAAACTTTTAAAATTGTAAGGTGTTTCTGGGGAACTCTGTTCATGCCTTAGTGGAATTATCTTTAAAAAATGTGCAAAGTAAGTTAAAATGTTAATAGCTACTTTAAATAAAGACAATTGAAGAAAAATACTGCATATTTATTAAAAAAAATTTAACGTAGCGTTATTTATTCATTTATAACTTTAATTTGTGTGTTCTAGGTGCCATCTACCTTTGAATTATATTTAGTAACTGGGATATGTGTTTGCATTTTTTTACACTTTCATATTCTGCATTTCTATTCTTTGTTTCCACTTTGAGAAATATTTTTAACTTAAATACATAGTTCAGAATGGCATTTCAATGTTTATAACTGTGTGATAGAAACTTCTGTGTATTTTGCAAATTTGTAGCTGTTCCTAAAGTTTTTATACCTGAGAGAGAGAGGCTGTGTAAATGATAATTTTTATAAAAATTATATTTTACCCAGAGATTTTTTAAAAAAATACCTGATTTAACAAAGTAAGATAAGGAACAAGAATACTTCCATTACATTTTCTCAGATATGGCCTTTGCCATTTTTTTCAGTATGGCTTTATTTCTTTGTTTTTCTAATTTGTGATGCATATTTTTTTGAAATTGTAATCAAGGTTGTAATAATAACTGCTGTTTCTTTTCTTTATTAGTTCATTTTTTGTGTGTGATTCCTGTTGTTTTCTTATTTTATGCAAAGTATTTTGATTCTAATGTTTGGTTTGTTATTGTACTATAGAAAACTACTAATTACATCTGGTCTGTTGTGAAAAGGAATTACTCGACATGTGATTCATTATTTACCAATGAGTAAAAATAAAACCTCTTATATCATAGCAATGAGCTATAATTTATACCAGGTTATGCATTTCAAATAAGACGATTGCTAACAGATATCGCCACGCATATATGCAAACAATTAGAACCATGACACGTGATTTTTTATATAGTTTGACCTTTGATACTTATGTTTAGTTTACATTTGGACGAGTTGAGCGTGCATTCTATTTTTTTACTGTGTTGAAAATGTCGAATTTTATGCCTTCTGACCACGATTTGCGGATAGCATTAATTTTTTGTTATCACCTGAAAAAAAAATGTTGCTGAATCACACCAAATGCATGTTGAAACATATGATTGCAATGCTTTGAGCCATGCTCAGTGCTACAGGTGGTTTGAAAAGTTTCAAAATAGTGATTTTGATGTGAGAAATGAGGAGCGTGGCAGACTAGCAAAAAAATTTGAAGATGCTGAATTGCAAGCAATACGCGATGAAGATGATGGCCAAATCTTGCAGAGCAAGTGAATGTTAACCAGAGCACTGTTTCCTGTCATCTCAAAGCAATGGGCAAGATAATAAAGGTCGGTAGATGGGTACCACACAAGCTAACGGACCGTCAACAGGAAAACCGAAAAATCGTGTGCAAAATGTTGGTTGCCCGCTACAACCTCCAGTCATATCTCCATCGTATTGTGACTGGTGATGAAAAATGGATTTATTTTGAGAATCCCAAGCATAATCGATCATATGGTGACCCCGGACAGCCGTCCAAATCGACCGCAAGGCCGAATCGCTTCGGCTGCAAGACAATGCTGTGTCTTTTCTGGTATCAGGAGGGACCAATCTATTATGAGCTTCTCAAACCCAGCAAAACCGTTAATACTGATCGCTACAAGCAACAATGACTTAATTTGAACAATGCTATACTTGAAAAACGTGAGCAATACAAGAAACAGAAACACAAAGTGATTTTCCTTGATGACAACGCACCTAGCCACTGTGCTAAACCGACCAAGGACATCATTAAGGCCCTCGACTGGGAGCCCTTAGCGCATGCGACTTATTCTCCAGACTTGGCTCCTTCCGATCACCACCTATTTGCATCATTGGGACATGCATTGACTGACTAGCGCTTCACTTCTTACAAAAACGTCAAATCTTGGCTTAATGACTGACTGGCCTCTAAAGATAGATAATTTAATTTTTTTGCCATGGTATTCACAAATTGCCTGAAGGGGAAAATCTGTAACTAGCGATGGATATTATTTCAAATAAAAAAATATTAACAGTTTTTGCAAATATATACTGTTTTTTTCTAAAACATTTTCTATCTCATTTCTGTTGCACAAACCTGGTACATATATTCTTATAAAATTATTTGAATTAATTCAGAGTTTGATTCTTAATATTTTGGTCAGTTTATAATAATGGATAATGGTTTATTGAATGTCTGCTCTTTGTTTATTAAATTTTGTTTGTTGATACTTTCATCAATTTTCTCGATTTACAAAAAACTAAAACTGCTAAAAATACAAAAAAAAAGGGATATTGCTGATTACTATTAATATCAAAACTTATATCAAAACTAAAACTGCCTTTGAATAAAATGCTTGCAAAATATATATTAAACATGTGGCTGCCTTATTCATTATAATTCTGTAAACCACAAAATTTTTGAATTATATATCAAATTTGAAAACAAATATGCCTTATGAATTTCGTGTCTGTGTACGCACACATGTACGCGATAGTGTTACTTTAATAGTATTTCCTATTATTTATCAATTTAGTGAATGTATGTATATAATCAGTCTGCTAAAAATGTATGTTTTAAACTATATATAATGAAAAGTTTTTTTAAAAAAATTTTCAATAGGGTGCTGATGCTTTCACTGCCAAGATCAATATAGAAGTTCAGCATGCCAAAGAAACTGTCATTGCTGCAGTGGAAAGAAGTGGTGGTGTAATCACTACTGCATATTATGATATTGACAGTGTTATTGCTCTTGTAAATCCACAAAAATTTTTTGAAAGAGGTAAGAAAAAAAATTTTAATTTCATAAGAGTTTTCATATTAAAAGAAGTTGAATTTAAGAATTTATATTTTTGAATCTCAAATTGTACACCTATAAATATTTTGCTAGTCCGTAGACTTGTAAACATTCCATTTAGTTGTGCCATTTTAGAAATATGTGCATATGTCAAATATATTATCATTTCATATATACACGCATGTCCATAAATTAAGGATAATTCAGAATCACACAGAAATTGAACTCTAAAATAAAAATTTCACCTGTAAAATTATCACACATCTCGAAGAAGAATATGCAAATTACAGGAAACCACCAGATGGCGCGGATAGTATGTCACAATGACGAGAGTGTAAGAGAGGGGTATATAAGGAATGGTGGCAAAGAAGTAAAATTGTTCACAAGTGCTTTAAAAGCATGATGGTAATGTGAGTAGATATTACAGCACAGGTCGCACCCGAGTTACAACGCCGAATGAGGACTGGTATTTGGCAGTTACTGCCAAAAGAAACAGACAGAGCACAGCGTCAAACCTGTCTCGATCGCTCTCTTCAGCTACCAGTACAACAGTTTCAAGGCAGACTGTGTACAGATGCTTAGGGCACATTGGTCTATATGCTCGTAGACCTGTCAGATGTGTTCCACTTACCACAACTCACTGTCGCCTGCGATTAACCTGGAGTAGAGAGCATGCATTGTGGACACCATAACAGTGGTCTTGTGTGATGTTTTCCGACGAGTCCAGGTTTAGTTTACAGTCTGATTCTTGCCGGACTTTAATATGAAGAGCACACCATTGAATGACACCGTTACGGTAGTGCAGGATAGCTTGTTTGGGGAGGAATTATTCTTGGTTTCAGTACTGAACTACATGTTCAGAGTGTAATGATGACAGGCCACATCTATCAGGATGTCTTTCTGGAACAAAATGTTAGTTTGTTTCGGGGTGCCATGGGTGCTGAATTTCTGTTTATGGATGACAACGCCCGTCCTCAGCATGCAAATATTGTAGATGAATGCCTTCAATTGGAGGATATCACCCGTATGGATTGGCCAGCATACTCTCCAGACTTTAATCCAATAGAGCATGTGGGGATATGCTTGCCTGACGAATTACAGCCCGTCAACCCCCTCCCACCTGTCTACCGGAACTTTGGAGGGATTGCTTGATGTGTGGGGAAATATTCCCCAAGATGAGATTGATAATTTGATACTCAACATGTCTAGTCGTTGTAAGGCCTGTATTACATCGTTCGGGAGACATACTCTGTATTAACCATCATACTAACCATGTTATACGGTTTTTTGTAAATAGGTTCTTTTTTGAAATTTGCTCCAGGGAGTAAAAATCACAATTTTTATTAATTATGTCAAACATATAGCATCTTTTTTTGCTCTTTACCTTTTGTTTAATTAATAGACTTTACAAATAAGTCAAATTTGTTTTGCTTCTGTCTCTTTCTTTGCCTGAACTTCATTATCCGTAATTTATGGACATGAATATATATATATATACATATATAATGTTACTTTTAGAATGAATAAGATTTAATTACATTTAAGGATTATGTAATTAATATAGATTTCATGTAAATATGTCCTATGTTATTATATGCCATTTTTAAAAAGCTGATGTTTCTTCTAAGTAGTATTTAGAGTTATGATGATATATCAGCAGAATTTAGGTAATTAGTATAAAGGTTGTGTTGTTTGAAATTTACATCTCCTAAATAATATCAAATGAAAAAATAAAAATGCTTTTGGCCAAAATGTAACATTACTTGAAGGTGTTTATGTTGATATAAAAAATAATTGAGAGAATCAAGCTATATTCTAAAGTTTTATTTTTCACAAAATCATTATTTGAAATTGTCTTTTATTGTCAACCATTTTGCAATTCATTTGTCTGTTCAACTCTGCTAAATAAAATCTATTTCAAATTGTTATATTATAGAATATTTTTAATCCATGCTGTTTCTAAAAGTTATGAGAAATAATAAAGATTAAAAATGCATTTCATATATATCTACTCTTAATATAATTGCATTTTATTTAAATTTGGTTTCTAGTTTTGGATTAGACAGTAATTAATATTTATAGAATTATAGTTATATGTAGCAGTTTATTTCAGATGCTTAGTAAAAATATTATTTCCGAAGGAAATTATTCGCAATAATTTTATTCAAATTGTAATTGTCTAGATTAAAATGGAAAGAAAAAATTTTAATGAAATGAATGTTCGTATTAAACACTTTACTAAAGGCAATTTTGTAGAACTTATGGATATTTTTTCAAAGTTTTTTAATTGTAAAATGCTATTTATGAGAACTTTTTAATTTTGAAATTTCTAAGATTGCAAACTTCTCATTTTTGTTTATGGAATTAAATGAAATTTTCAAAAGTATCTGAGATTCAATCTTTAAAATTAGTACTGCTATGAAGGAGACTGTCATGATTTTGGTCTTTAGTTTTTCTCTCTTGTCATTAAAAAAAAAGCATTTTAGACTACAGTCGAACCTCCATATTACAAACCTCTATATTGTGAATTTTTTTATGTAGCAAACTTTGTCCTGGGACCAAGAAAATTTCAGTATTTTTTAAAGAATTTCTCAGCATTATTCTCTCTTTTAACACATTTTCTGGTGGTCATAAATCTTGAACTAATTTTATTAAGTGTCTCTCGCCTAGAGCAGTAGAATTCTGGACATTTCATTCAAGAAGGGCAAACCTTTAACCCCCATTTTTCAGTTCACTGGAAACACCTTCAATATCCCCTTTCACCCTCAGTGGAATTGTTTTGTGTCCCTGTGTTCTTTAACTATGAGCAGTCTCCATTCATTTGTAGTGTTGATCAGCTGTGCTTCTAGTTATAACTTCATTTCTATTAGCTCAAAAATGTCAAAATGTAAGTGCTTGAGCATCAAAGAAAAAATTTAATTCTTCAGAAAGTGGATGAAGGCATCAAGAAACTTTCCTTGCAGTTTTTCTTTTCTTTTTCTTGATACGTAAGATATATAAAATAAATATATATTAATTTATAAAAAGCTGTGAATAATAAATTTTTTTAATATATAGATTTTTATGAATTTAAAATATTTTTATGTGGTTTATAAAGAAAATTGAGAGATGAACATCTGTATAGCAAATTTTCCATATATTGAACTTTTTTCGAGATTTAACGACTTTGTTATATAGAGATCCAATTGTATATAAATTTTCTATAAAATTTTTCATTTTAATATAATAGAATTTATCCATGTTCCTTGTCATTTTATAGACCAATCCTGCTTTTCAAAATATGATAAAATATTAATTCATGCTCAACTATTCTTAGATCTTCCATTTAAAATTTGCTGCAATACAATACAAAGTACAATTCCAATGAGTAAAATGTAATGTGAATTTAATCAGGATATGAGGAATTTCAGTACTCCAATTGAAGAAAAGAAGTGGCTGAGTTTTAGATGTTTGGGACAAATTGTGTGGCTAAAGTAACTCAGTTTGCAAATGTATATATATATATTTGATATGTATATACATAAAAAACAATAAGGCACACATTTGAAATACTTATCTAATGAGGTGCATTAATATATTTTTTTGCAGAAAAATTTTCATTATTCAATTAGTTTATGGACAATTTTTAAAAATGTTTATGGCAGACTGTGGAGCGTTGATGTTTTTATCACCTATGTTGTTGAAAAATATTTTAAAACAATGAAAATAGATCGAATAGCTTCAATATAAGTATAAGGCTAATTATATAATATGTATAAATTGTCTGTAAATTATGTTTTAAAAATTAACTATTTTTTGTTTTCATTCTCTTTTTTAGAGTTTATAGAGTTGTTAAATTTGATTACTTTGTGCAAAAGCTTTAAATATATGTAAATCTAATATATATTATAAATGTGAAAGTTTGTGAAGATCTTTGTGGGTTTTTCACGCAAAAACAACTTAATGGATTTTAATGAAACTTAACAGTAATATAGCTTATTCATCAGAATAGCACATAGGCTATAATTTATAAAAATATTGTATGAAGTGTCCAAAATGTAACGATATTTGTCAAGTAAGTAGGAAAAAATTCTGCCATCTGCGAGCAATTCTAGCTTGCGCTGCAAAAAAGCCCACGTCAGCATATATCTATCTTTTGTTTGTGAAAGAACTTTTTTTTTCTTTTGGCTACGCAAGGGAATCGCTTCTAATTAATTCCTGTGATCAGAATAATGCCTATTTTTTTTATTTCAGAATAAAACTAAGTTTTGAAGGGAGAGGTTGTTATAAATCTCTCTTTATTTTAATGTTTTTTTTATGATTTTATTATGCACATTTGGTAGTAAGAAGTTGATCTATTTTCAAAATAACTACTTTTATCGCTTCTGGTACTTAAAGTAAATAAACTTTCTCTTTCACACTACATCATTTGGACAAACTTTCATATTTTTTTTGTGGTTAGTAGTTAATTATAACGCTGTAATTTTAATTGAATATGCAGATATTGCATTTTTAAGTATAAAACTAATTATAACTACAGCACTGTATTTTTTGCAGTGAGTGAATATTAACGTCATACCGTTCAGCTACACGAGGGCTTTTGGAGACGGACCATGTAATTTTGAACAATGGTCAAGTGACGGGAATGACACTTGAGCTGGCACCCCTTTTCCTAACTACCACACCACACCAACTTAGCAGGAATATTCTACCAATACTTAGCTTTAATATTCTTTGAAATCCACTCTTCCAAGATATATGGCAGTATGGGTTATATGATGAGTATTTTAGTGGGGAAGGGGCGAAAAGTTTTGTAGCAGATATTGCGTTTTCAGCGGATTGCAAAGATTATTAAATAGTTAATGTCAAAATTTAAGTGTCTTATGGTTTTGTCTGTTAATGAAGACCTTGGAAAATGATTTGACTACTTATTTTAAGTGAATGGTGTACATAATTAATTTTACAGTGGAATATCTTTAATGAATTTATTAGCTCTAATGGATTAAATTTTCCAAAGTGGAGTATTTTGTTTACGTATATCCCTTAATTTTAAATGTAGTGATCCAAAAAAAAATTGTATGAAAAAAACTGCAGTAAATCATAATGCGGTTGAATAAAGTATTAAAGTGCATTTCTCCCCTACACAGCGGGTCTTACAAAGCTCTAATAAAGCTCGAGCTACGAAAGTAGCTAGGCATTTGCCAACTTCACTCTATCGTTAATATTTCGCTATGTTTTTCATTGAATCGCCATTATAATTTAAGAAACGGCGTTGCTTGCGAATATTACAATTTTAAAATAAAATAAATACAACAGAAAGTATTATTAATGTATTACACTTTCAGATATAAATTATTTACACTACTTTAAGCGTTCATTACGCAAAACTTTTAAGAATGTGTTACTTTAACTGAGCAGAGATCAGCTTAGGGAGGTATTTTGAAAAATCGACCCTCAGGAGTGTTGCGAGGAATTATAAATTTAAAAAATCCTTTTTATTGGCTATTAGATCTACATAGTTAAAATTTAACAAAGATGTTTTTTTTCTTTCTTTTTTTGTTTAGCTGAGATATGCAAAAAGCTTTTTTTGTTTAATTTTCAATTCACATAAAATTAACTCATTAAAAACTTCTTTTTCCTTCAATCTGTGTTTAATTTTTCAGTTCACCCGTGCGAAGAATGGGTATACCAGCCAGTGATACATAATTAGACGTAAAAAAATAAGTAAAAAAAAAAATCTTTTAACTTTTTCTAAGTTATTATACTAACAGAAAATTTTATAAATCTATCTTCATTTTTTCTTTTCTTTTTCTTGATAATTCAAAGTTTTACTTAAATTAAATAATTCGGATGTGCCTTTTTTGTATTTATTTATGAATGGGTATTTTTAATACCATGGGTTGCTATTGAGTTGTTATGGCAACAAAAATTATATATATAATTTAATACACTGTGTTTATATTATAATTTTTATTCTGTGGTTTGGTAGAATTTTTATAATAAGAGATATATATTTATGGAGTTGTTTGTAATAAGGAAATTCTGTATGAATTTCATTTGTGTATATCTCACCACATATATTTACTTTTTTTTTTGGTGACAAAATAAGAAATGAAATTAAAATTGAAGAAACTTTTACTGTTACTAAGCATGAAAAAAAGTTTTTTAAGTATTTAAGTTAATTGGTAAGATTTCAAAAAGGAGGAAATGGTTGTAAAAGAGTCCACACTAATGCATACAGTAAAATCCATGAATCTATTTCAATAACTTCTTGGGTTAGGTGAGATGCAGAACGAAAATTGAAATAATTTATTAAAAATTATCTCAAAAGTAGGTCCATGTTTTAAGTATGAATACTATATTGTAGCAGAAACCATTAACAAATTACTGATTTGAAAAATTTTGGATGAAAGCAGAAATACATATATTGCTATAATTTTAAAATAAATGTATTATTTGGAACTAATGTTTGCAATACACATATATTTTATATTGTTTTTATAATGTTAATATATATATACACACATGTATCATTAGTATTAAATCACTGTGATTGAACAATATGAATTTTTTCATTGAATTAGGTAAACCAATTCCTCTTCGAAAATTGCCACCCGAGGATGCCATTCCATACTATACAGATCCTAAAAGCAGAGGTTATCTATCAGATCCTGAAAATATTGCTGATGAACGATTATCTCTTGCGCAGAAATATGGCTATGAGCTTCCTGACATTTCAAAAGATCCAGAAGTAAATTTTAATCTTATTGTATATTACTTTAGTTTATTTAGTTATTATTTGAATCCCTAATTATGTAATAATAATGTAATGGAAGATAATTGTAATTAATTATATCAATATATTGAGAAAAACAATTTTATTTTCCTTTCCACTTAGTTTTTTTTCTTCATGTTTTTTCTTTCTATAATCCTCTAGTTTGCATTGTTGTTTTCTAAGGGAATTTTATTTGTTTAAATTGCTGTGATTAAAGTTGATGTTTTTACAAGATTAATTTTGATTACATGAAATAATAATAAAAATTATATAAAAGTGTTTTTACTTATTATGAATTAATTAAAAATAAGAGTTATTAAGTTTTAGAATTAAAGAGAATAATTTAAATGCTTATATTTTTTTTCTTTTTTTCTCCTGTTGCTACTGAAAGAATAATGAAATATCAGAACTAATATGTATATATTTACTTTTTAATATTAGTCATTGCTATGTTTTCCCCCAAAGAAACACTATTTCTCATTAAAATGAGTTTGGTTACATATATTTATGTTACATTTATTTAAAATGAATTGTTATGGAATCATTAACATTTTTAAATATTTAACCTATTTTGATATATAATTTAATATCTTTAAGCAAATTCTTACTAATTACTAATGCATTTAAAATTTTTTTTACATGTAACATATTTGTACTGATTATTGTAATAATACATTATTTGAAATAATATTCTTCCAATGAGTTTTTAGTTATAAAATATTCATATTTGAAACAGTAAAATAAACTGATAAAAAATAGGAAAGAAGAGGGGAGAAAACACCTGTTGCTCATGAAAAAAATTTTAAAAAATTAATTTTTTGTCTTTTTTTTTAAATATTGAACTACGTGTTTAGAAATGTGCAAATCAGTTTCACCTTTCTGTGTGCAAAATTCATAATTTATGAAATGTATGTTAAACATTTCTATGAAAATTTGTTGTATAAAGTCTTAAATAAAATATATATAAAAATACTAGCTGGTATACTCGTTCTTCGCACGGGTGAAATGAAAAATTAAACAACACAGAGAGAGAGAGATTGAAGGATAAAGAAGTTTTTAATGAGTTAATTTTACGTGAATTGCAAATTAAACAAAAAAAGCTTTTTGCATATCTCAGCTGAAAATAAAAGAAAGAAAAAAAACACCTTTGTTAAATTTTAAGTCTGTAGATCTAATAGCTGATAAAAAGGATTTTTTTTATATTTATAACTCCCCGTAACACTCTTGAGGGTCGATTTTTGAAAATACCTCCCTAAGCAGATCTCTGCTCAGCAAAAGTAACACCTTGTTAAAAGTTTTGTGTAATGAATGCTTAAAATAGTGTAAATAATTTATATCTGAAAGTATAATACATTAATATTACTTTCTCTTGTATTTATTTTATGTTAAAATTGTAATATTCGCAAGCAACACCGTTTCTTAAAGTATAATGGCGATTCAATGAAAAACATAGCGAAATGTTAACGATAGAGTCAAGTTGGTAAATGTCTAGCTACCTTCATAGCTCGAGCTTTATTAGAGCTTTGTAAGACCCGCCGTGTAGGGGAAAAATGCACTTTAATACTTTATCCAACCGCATTATGATTTACTGCAGTTTTTTTCATACATTTTTTTTTTTGGATCACTACATTTAAAATTGAGGGATATACATAAACAAAATACTCCACTTTGGAAAATTTAATCCGTTAGAGCTAATAAATTAATTAAAGATATTCCACTGTAGAATTAATTATATATACCATTCACTTAAAATAAGTAGTCAAATCATTTTCCAAGGTCTTCATTAACATACAAAAACATAAGACACTTAAATTTTGACAAACAATTTTTCCGCTAAAATACTCATCATGGAACTCGTGCTGCCATATATCTTGGAAGAGTTTATTTCAAAGAATATTCCTGCTAAGTATTGGTAGAATATTCCTTCTAAGTTGGTGTGGTGTGGTAGTTAGGAGAAGAGGGTGCCAGCTCAGGTGTCGTCCACGTCACTTGACCATGGTTCAAAATTACTTGATCCGTTGCCAAAAGCCCTTGTGTAGCTGAACAGTGTGTCATTAATATCCACTCATTCTTACATTCCAAAAAATACAGTACAGTAGCTGTTGCGTTTTTAAGTATAAAAATAATTATATCTGCCTATTCAATTAAAATTATAGCATTATAATTAACTACTAACGTGGGTAGCCTAGTGGTTAGAGCATCGGACTCCAGACCGGAAGGCCTGGGTTCGATGCCCGATGCCACCAAACACCCTCCGAGTACACACGGAGTACGTGCTCGTTAAATCAGTGGGTTCGTAGTCTTGTGGGCTTAATCACGAGCGCAGGGACTGGAGAATATTTCCATCCCCTTCAGTCTAGATGCTGAAATTGTGGAGGTGGAGATAGAGGTCGTGTCGCCATCTATCGTCCCTTCGGGGAACTTCGCCGAGCTAAAATCGTACTGTCACCTGTATGGTGCTCAAGGCCAATGACAGGCGTACCTCTAGCCCATGCCACGATGAATTTCGTGGGCCTCGATCTGACTGCGTCAGACAGGTGGCATCAGACAACAACAACAACTAATCACAAACAAATTTTGAAAATTTGTCCAAATGATGCAGTGTAAAAGAGAAAGTTTATTTACTTTAAGTATCAGAACTAATAAAAGCTTTTATTTGGAAATAAGATCAATTTCTTACTACCAAATGTGCATAATAAAATCATTAAAAAAACATTAAAATAAAGAGAGATTTATAACAACCTCTCCCTTCAAAACTTAGTTTTATTCTAAAATAAAAAAAATAGGCATTATGTTGATCAGAGGAATTAATTAGAAGCGAGCACCTTGCGGAGCGAAAACAAAAAAGGTTTTTCATAAGTAAAAGATATATGCTGTGGTGGGCTTTTTTGCAGCGCACGCCAGAATTGCTTATAGATGGCAGAATTTTTTCCTACTTGACAAATATCATTACATTTTGGACACTTCATACAATATTTTTATAAATTATAGCCTATGTGTTATTCTGATGAATAAGCTATATTACTGTAAGGTTTCATTAAAATCTATTCAGTTGTTTTTGTGTGAAAGACCCACAAACACCCTCACAAACTTTTACATTTATAATATATATTAGACATGCATTAACATTTTATATTTTACAGTACATTTGCCAAACAGTATTTAAGCTTTTTTTAAAAAAAATTGATAATAACAAACATAATTATGTATATTTTTCTTTTTCTCTTCCTACAGTTTGAAATGTTAACTACCAGAAAAGATCCCAGACAAGTGTTTTTAGGGTTAGAACCTGGATGGATTGTCAACTTGGTTGATAAAGTCATCTTGAGGCCTACAGATGAGGTTTTACAAGAATATTACAATCCTCAGCATTCTTAGAATGCTAGTTTGTATGTATTGTTATTGAATAAAATATAGTTTCTGTTTTAAGTAGTATAATTTTTTTTTGACAATTAAGCACTATTTATTTTAATTTCCTAATAAAATAAATGATTTTTATTTATATCCTTCTTTCTATTCATAAATTTTTAACAATATCTTGCATAGAATTCTGCGTTTCAAAATTATTTCTTTAAATATATTTAAACATTACTAAAATCTTAAAATCTTAGGAATTTTCTGACAAATTCTCGATCGCTTGAATTCATAATCAGAAAGTATTTAGCAAACACATGTAAACATTATAGCTTTAAAACATATTTTTATTATTGAATGCTGATCCAAATTGTAACATTTATAAAATTTTAGTTATAGTGTTTTTTCACTTGTATTTATGTATTTTATTTTGAGAAAAATTGAGTGTGATATTTGAAGATTTTGTTTAATTATTCAGAATATTACACTTGATTATTAGATGATCTAAAGACAGTGTGTGCTGAAATTTAATTTAATAAAAAAAGTTATATGAAATAAGCACAAATTGCACAATATTGAAACAAAATTTCGTCTTTTAATCGTGCCCACTCATGGTTGCTTTGAACATATGGTGCTTAGTAGTCCAAAAAGTAAAAAAAAAGTTCCCTAGTAGTTGGGAAATCACAAAAAATTGAGAGGAAAGGATATCCTACAAAGGATATACAGGTAAGGTACACATTGCTGCAGGAGTACACAATCAAAGGAGTCAATAAGTCTAAATGAGGGAGCCAGTAAATAAATATTCAGTTTTAAATCTGAAACACACCATGCCAGTGATTCTTGCCAAAGAAGCAAAGAAGACCAATTATTCCCAGTACCAATATTTCTGTTATGACTGGGTCTGTTCCTGTGAACCTGTTCTTTAATAATCCATTTGACATTTCTAAAAAAAAATACATATGTATGCTTAGTTGATCAAAACAACAACCTTCTTTTGTTAGTGTATTTATCTGTTCATTGTCAGGAATATCACAATGGCTGGGAATCCATTTGTAAGACGATTGATCTTTCTGACTCAATCAGTGGTCTGTACTCAAACTCAGTGGATGTAAGATTGAAATTGTATCCTGTGATTGTATGAAAGACAGCTCACAAATCCTCAAATAGAACAGCTTTCTGACATTATATTTTTAATGGCTCAAAGGGCCATGAAATGTTATCACCAATTGTGTCTTGATAAACTTACAAATATTTTTTAATACTTTGACCATTTAGATCCTTTACAGTTTAAATTGCTAAGAGGGAAAATACTCACATGTTATATATTTATGCAAGAAAAACATTTATAAACAATAATTTAATGCAAAAAACAATGCATTCTTTGCAAGTATTCTTCCATTTTTTTATCTGTCATTTGTAATGAATCAATACTACTAAATATCATTCCTTACAGTTAGTGAAAAAAATGACTTTTATGTTCCTTTTGAAAGAACAAAATATTATGATCTTATTTAAATTGTGTATTTACCAATTAATCAAAAACAACATTTGAGTGACAAAAAACTGTTGTCACTAAACACTGTATGTAAATCACAAAGGCTTAAATATTTGCTATATAAGATTAATATCAGATTCTTATTAATTGATGTTTTAGTTGTTTTGACTGGAAAACATTTCAAAATAATAATTTTATTTTTCCCAAGTGAAAATTTGTGTATAAATTATTTAATTGCATTTCTGGAATAGGCATCAAAATATATTCATGTTTGTTCTGCTTTTGTTTGCAATATTAAACTCTTTTGGGTAACTGTATAATATGAAATGAATTGGGTATTTTTTTTTAATAAATATGATAAAAATGCTATAATTTTCTCAATGTAAATCATTGTTATGTATTTATTTTACTTTTGCTTATTATAAAATATGATTGAAAGATAATTCACAGTGTTCTACAGTTGAAAAATTTTGAAAACTGTAATAAATACTAATATTTAAACATGTGTATGTTGGTAAATATTTGAACCATGAAGATGAGATAAATGTAAAGAAAAATAATTTTCAGAAACTTTGAAATTTATTGAGCTTGATTATTTTTTCTCCCTTTCTATTATAAATGAAATGATAATGTGAATGAATGTAGTGTATGAAATGAAACTATGCTACATTTAGAACATCAAATAATTTTAAAAAAAATGGAAGGCTGCATTTGTAATTTTTAACAGTAGGTGAAAAAATTGTATGACTCAAGTTTAATCTCAAAATGTTTCAAAATTATTAATTTTTGTGCTGTGTGCTTGCTATTTTTATAATTTATAACAGGAAGTTAAATAATTATAAATAGGGATTGGACTGATTAAATAGTTCATATTCAATTAATAACTAAGATAATTCATGGATTGTAATTAATATTATTGTGAAGAGAAGAGTTATTACACTCTACAATTTGTTGATATTGTATAAAACAACGCAAGTGCTTAGAAATGTTGAAAATTCAAATTTTTTTATTTTCATTCTAGTGTACATAAACCATGGCATATATATATTTTTTAATTAACTTAACTAAATTGAAATTTATGACATAGGATGCAGAAGAAATTTTGCAAATTTAATGCATTATAGCATTTAATACTTAAACTCTTTCATGCTGAATGTGCTTATTTTCGATTTGTAACTCTTCTATGACATTTTAGATTTCCTATAAAATAGTGTTAATACTTTTCTCAGCAAACTTGCTCCTATTAGAAATATTGAAAGCCTTCATAGCAAATCTGGAAATTTTAAGTTATAAATCCGTAAAGAGTGTGAGTAATGCTTTTAAAATACAACTTTGTAAAAACAGCAAAGAACCATGAAAAAAAGTGTGTATTATATTGAAATTAAGCATGTAAAGCACAGGTAATGAAATTATTAAACTTTTGAAGTCATTGGACTCATCTATGGCTATACCTGTTGCTTGACCCCTCTCCCGGTGGCAGTGTGTCCATGTAACGAGTGATAAAGATTCCTAATCTGATTTTTGATATGTTCTGCCAGGCATTCATCAACTATTGCTTCAGATCTGCTACATTTGTGTTTTTCAGAATCTGGGGACAGGGGGCTAACATTCTGATACATGTAGGATTGACGAAAGATCTGTTGACCTTGTTCACCAAGTTAGAATATAAAGAACACCTTGGAGTCAGTTAAGTTATGGATGAGCCATAGGGATTGCTGAAGATGATAGGCCATGAAGGGTAACAATCGGATGTCATATATAAGTCATTGAGCTGTTGGAGTTGTATACTGGCTGACGATGTGGCCTGCTACTGTAATAGATAACACTCTACATAATCACACTAGGAATAATGGATGCATATCTCTGTTAAACAAAGGTTGGTATGGAACTACTGACTGCAATGAAACATATATACAGTAGAACGTCAAATATCCGGAACATTTTTTTTTTTTTTTGTCAACTCATGTACTGTTAATGAAAATGCATGGAATAAGCTATGACCAGATTTAGAAGGCGAAAAAAACATCAATGGCGACCATGGGGAGGAGAACATCGACTTTGTCCAATAGATCCCAAGATTTCAAGAATGCGATGAAAAAGATGTAGAAACCTGGATGGCATGTGATGCAGAAGACTGTGGATTTCAAATGCTAAATGATGACGAGATTATGACTCACGTGCAAGAAGAATTAGAACTTGTCAACAATGAAGTCCAGGACAACAACAATGGAAGTAGGAATTGTCCATCAAATGCTGACGCGTTTTCTGCGTCATAAACAGCTATGGAGTGGTACGAACAACAATCAGAGTGCTGTCCTACTCAACTACTGCTGCTCAAGAGAATAAGAGACCTTGTGCAGCGAAAAAACAAAGGTGTACAATGGTACAACAAAAAATAAGTGATTATTTTGCACAATAAAGGTAAAATAGCGACATTTTGCCCCAATTTTGCTTTTTCTTCAAGCACGTTTCCCGCATGTGATGATTTTTAATATTTGTATAGTGTCCGGTTTCATATACTGCATGGATTGCATTCGGTTTTTGGTTATCCGAACGGTGTCCGGTCCCAATAGATTCGGATAAACGACGTTCTACTATATGTAATAATTTCTCTAGTGTCTTTTTAATTTACTCTTTTTAAATAATCTTTATTTAAATAACTTTTAATTCTTGGGTTCAAAACAAACGCTTTAATTTTAATCGTAATCTAATAGTAACATTGCATCAGAAGCAAGGCCTCTTTTTAACCAATCATATCTCCTGTTATAAAAAGGAGTCACGCGATCTTCACAGCCGGTATAAAAGCGAAAGTTCTTTGTGCCCATCGCTCTTTGTCATTGTGTTAACTCCTTTCGAGAAACTCTATCCTCCAATCGGAGGCGAGTTGATCAACCACTAAGGAGACTAGCTCTCCCACCCCTGATTTCTCCTCAAATTTTTCTCTGCACAGAGTAACTTTTATACATCGTTGTGATTCTTTTCGGAGTACATAGTCCTTCCGGGCGCTAACCTCCTATCCTGGAATGGAGATGACTTTAATTTTTTACCATTGCCCATTTTTAAAAAGATAATAAAATTTTAATAATTTGCTTTAAAAGTAAAGAATTAAAATGTAAACTACATTAAAAATAAAACAAAAAGCTCTTTTAAGAGTTCGGCTAATAGGGTATATGTAGTTTTGCGAAAGTGGAGAGCAAATCAGAGTGATTCTGCGATTCAACAGAGTTGGATCGCAGTGGAAAGATGAAAAGGATTGAATTTGGAATAAAAAAAAGATTAATTATAATCAGGGTTGTGTGTGTGTGTGTGACCAAGACGTCTCTTGATCTTCTGACAGAGAAATGGAAAAATAATTTGGGATATCTTGTACAGATGGGTTGTCATGTAAGTAAGTAAAAAGTCTCGTCCCAATATGCTACGACTACAACACAAACATAATATTTAATCAATAAAAAATCGACGCAGCCCAGGGCATTTACATACATGTATATGACATCACTTCTAGATAGCTCCCGATGTGCATAAAATGCTGCCGTAAACAAAAGCCAAGCATTGTGTGATGGTAGTACGAAAAGGGTTGTAACATGTTGAATAGTGGACAGTAAAATCATTAGGGTTAAAATCCCAGTTTAGTTTTTATTTTTGGCTAAGAAAAAAAATTATGGCAAATTGCGCCCATAGCTCATTTTTTCTGTATTGGACTTCTATCCATTATGGCAGTAATAATTTTTCAAGTTGTGGATTAATGTAGGTGCAGTCTAAAATAAGATCCAACCCAATTTGAATCCTATCCCAGATTTGTTTCGATCTTGTTTCGTGCATCTTTATGCTAGTTTTCCGGACATTTCATCTTGCTAATGAGCTTTTACAGCAACCATTGCTGCCAGTTCATAGTTGTGGAGCAGAAAACGTGCTCTGATCGAAGTTCACATTCATTGGCTTTTAAAAATTTACTTATTTACATACTTGGTTTAAAGGAATTTAATTTCGAATGATCGGGTTATTTTTGAAGATGTTTCGCTTGTCTTATTTGGAAAAGGATAGTAATATAAAAGGTGAATTTTGTTTTATACAAGGTGAGAGGTTTTTACACTGACACATTCAGAATAACCTGTAGCTCGATCTAGCTAAAGAAATGGCACGAAACTTGGAATGAGACAAGTAATAATTTGAAAAGTAGGATTTCTTGAAAAATATTGGTTTAAAAAATAGCCGATAGGAGCATTTATAGTGCTACATAATGCAAAAAAATGTTGCAAATAATAATAACGCATACAAAATAAGAGTAAAATGTCAAATTTTATTCACTACATTCCTTATATATATATCTGTACATATATACCCGGTAAGGAACTCTACTACTTTCAATATAACTACTACACGTTTCGATACATCAAAGCCTCTGATTCTATGCCGAGGTGTGTGGCAGTGATTATAACCAACAATGGCGGCTACTCCAACTACCGATTCTGTCATCATCCACTCGTCACAAGATTGATTGATTGAATATTAACGTCGCACTGTTCAGCTACACGAGGGCTTTTGGCGACGGACCACGTAATTTTGAACCATGGTCAAGTGACGTGGACGACACCTGAGCTGGCACCCCCTCTCCTAACTACCACACCAACGGGAGGACGTTTCAGCTCTCGACAGATTTAACGTGCCCTACACGGCGGGTCTTTAGTGGTACTGGGCTCGAACCCGTGACAAAGCAAGCCACGGTCCGATACCTATACCACTCGGCTACCGCGGCCACCTCGTCACAAGAGGCTGTAATTTTAATCGTTTGATCTTTGTGCAACATGTTATCCTCAAGATAAAATCTCTGTGATATCTCTGGTCCTTCTTGGTGTTGCATTTTGCGTGGCCAAAGAAGTGTATTAAACAATAATGCTAACTACTTAGCTTCTGGTGGGTTCTAAGCTTACGAGGAGATTAGGATAATATATAACTTTACCAATAATGTCCATTCTGGTATTATAAGCCGCATACTCACTTAAGCTGGCTCATTTTTCTTTTAAATATTATTCTTCGGAGCTGTCTACATGTTTTTATAGTCCCAATTACTGCGTGGTAGTCACATATGAAAGTGTAAATTTCGGTTTTGCGTGTTTTATGCTGATTATTGGTTTGGTAAGTTACAACAACATGCATTTTTTCCCCTATTGATTTTTTTTTCTCTCACAGAATCTTACTTTTCAGGCCATCATTAACCTTCGTACCAAGTTTCATGCCATTGCAGTTGTTAGATGGAGCTCCAGGTGGCTTTAAATAACCCTCTATATCGTATACAGAGTTGATGCATTGTAATTATATTACAATGCATCAACACTGCCTATTTTCTTTAAAAAATGGATTGAATTGAAGAATTATTTTTTGAATTTGGTGCATAAGGAAGATATAGATGGACAATTTTCCGTTTCTTTCAAAAGAAATTCGAATCTTACTTTGAATTTATGACATTCATGTGTGATAAACTCGTTTTATTTATTTGTTTTTTAAAGAAACCTGGATATTTATGCGTTTTATAACAACACTCTTTTTATACGACAATACAGTCATTAAATAAGTCATAAAGAACTTTAATTAAGGTAAAAAAAATGATTTCAGATAGCGCAATCGGGTGAAATCTAATTTCACTGTTAAATTGTTTCCTTTTTTATGACGTTTTACTATGGGGAAAGAAGTTTGTCCGATAAATGTTATTTTTATGCTCTTGTTGCCACAAACTACTTCAAACCCTCTCCATCCCCAAAGAAATGAACCAGTCCATAAATCAAATAAAGTTTTTATAGCACTTTTCCGGCTGACTGATTTTGCTATTAAAATTCCCGTTTTCCATCCATAATTCGAGTTTTCCGGATGATTTTCATCTTAATCTGTTTTTACTTTAAAAGTATTTTCGAGAGATTTCGACGAAAGAATTATTTTTTATTTAAAAAATGACTTTTTTTTTGTTGTTGTTTCAGTAAATCCTATTGTTTTTGAAAGTTTGAGTCTCTTAATTTACACTATGGTTTTTTCAATGAATATATAACTAAAAGAAAAACTACATTATTGAAGATGGACTTCGTTTTCTAAGAACAGAGATGCTTGATTAAATCTGTTTCTTTTTCGGAACTCAAAAGCATTCTGTCGTAAGACTTTGGGACTGAAACTCACATACAGTTACGATAGTACTTAATTGAGTGGATGTAATACTATCTCCATACCTAAGTTTATTTTATATAGGATGCGATAGAGACGAAATGTCGTGCTCTAGTTCATGCAATTAATTCTCGCGTTCGAGTCCTGATGCATTTCAAAACACAAGGGGTTTTGGCGATGTGAGTGGGCCTCGTAATTTTGCACCTCGGGCAAGTGACAAAGACAATATCTGAGCTGGCACCTCCCTTCCCTAAATACCACACGAGTGGAAGAACTTTAAGCCTCGACAAATTTTAACGTGCATCATCCACCTCTACACGGCGGGTTTTCAGTGGCACTATGATTCGAAACACAATACTCCGGCCACGAGTTCGTGACCATAACCACTTGGCTACATGATACTCCGTTAAAACACGCTTGAACTAGTCAGTCATTAGTAGCTAAAAGTGAATTTTCTTTGCATTATCATAAGGCTTGTGAATACGCGAGTCTAATACATCGCCCTTTCTAAGACGATCTCTATTCAAGAACAGATGTATGTTTGCTAAATTTAAAGCATGCAGTGTAATGATTCGAAAACGGAAATGTTTTTTTTTTTACCTACAACATGCTTTCTGTACTTGGAAGGTGGCCGCGGTAGCCGAGTGGTATAGGTATCGGACCGTGGCTTGCCTTGTCACGAGTTCGAGCCCAGTATCACTAAAGACCCGCCGTGTAGGGCAGCGATGCACGTTAAATCTGTCGAGAGCTGAAACGTCCTCCCGTTGGTGTGGTGGGGTAGTTAGGAGAGGGCGGTGCCAGCTCAGGTGTCGTCCACGTCACTTGACCATGGTTCAAAATTACGTGGTCCGTCGCCAAAAGCCCTCGTGTAGCTGAACAGTGCGACGTTAATATTCAATCAATCAATCTGTACTTGGAAGTCAATTTCCCCCAAACCCGTTCATATCGGATCTCTACTCAAGAAAATAAATATGGCTGCCAAATTTTATTTTTGGAAGCTTGATAGTTCACAAACGGGAGTTTTTTGTTTGTTTGTAACCCACCCTCTCCCTACGCACATCCACCCTCCGTTCTTGGGAACGAGATTTATGCTGCATTCGTTTTTATTGAATCTTAACTCACCAGAGGAAATATGCCTGGCAAATTTTAAGTAAGCAGTTTAAAAATTTCAAAAACGGGATTTGTTTTTTTAAACCAGAACGCCCTTATCCTCCCTCCATCCTTGGGTGGGATAGTAAATGGCGATTTTAGTAATCACGTAATACACAACGCAAAGACAAAATATTGTCTCTAAAAGGTGTGTGAATTTCGAAATTCAATTAATCTCTATCTGCCTTTAGAGCTTTAAAGTAATGTGATAATAAAAGCTTTAACCCTTTACCTACCGCATTATGATTCACTGCAGTTTTTTTCATGCAATATTTTTTTTTAATCACTACATTGAAAATTAAGAGATATACATAAAAAATACTCAACTTTGAGAAATTTAATTAGAGCTAATTAAATAATTAAAGATATTCAACTGTAAAATTAATTATGTACACTGTTCATTTAAAACAAATGGTGAAATCATTTTATAAGGTCTTCATTAATATGCAAAAAAAAATAAAATAAAATAAGATTCCTTTTGACATTAACTATATTTTCGGAACAATAATGGCAATATTCGCAATCCGCTGAAAACGCAGTTTCTGCAATAAAACTATTCGCCTTCCCCACTAAAATACCCATCATAAGCCCTTGCTACCATATATCTTGAAAAGAATATTCCTGCAAGTATCGTTTGAATATTCGTAAAAATGGTTATTCTATGTAATTTTAAAGTGAGTGGTACTTATTATTACCGATGGTAGGTAAAGTTTTAACATATATTTAAACTTTACAAACGTTAAGAAATAAATACCACTAATATATAATAATTATATTTAATTGGAAATGATAAAATCAATTGTTGTCAATTATTCTTTACAAATATGCTGCATCGTCCAAGTTGAAGTTATGCCGAAGGCAAGCATTTTGAAATGCTATCTCTAAAGATAATTAAAGTAGAATTTAAGTTTTACATTTAGTACCATTGACTTAAGAAAACGAGCACACCAAAAACAAAATTATTTCCAATAATCATCTTACCAAACAAGTACCTCATCCAATTTCTGAATTTATCTTAGAAACGTTTAGTTTCAATTCGAACGATAACTATCTTGATGTTTCAAACTTTTGTAATAAAAAGAAAAATAAAACTTTCGGAAACACACTTGAATAATACATAGTATAAAGTTTTCTACGTACTAGTGTGTAAAATAATCCAAGCGTTATAAGTGTTTTCCAATGTATTGTAATTATTGGATTTGGGTATGTTTAATTAAAGTCACTGAGAGGAAGTTTGTGTAATAGTAAAAAAAGTAGTAATTCAGTGTTTCGATTTCGTATGCATAATCCTTATGTCAAGTGTACTTGCAATTTTATCGTAGAGTTAAGAAAATAGTTTGAAAGTGAAGATAAGAATAATTAAATATATTTTTTTTTCTTTTTTTTAGGAGGCTATTTTTGTCATTTCTTAAGCGTTATATTTTTCGATGAGGGTATTCAGTTAAAAGATTAAATAAACAAAAAATGATTAGCAAGAGATTGTATTAAGAGTCATTATTTTGCTCTTCTTTTTTTTTAGTGATATCTTTTTAAATTTTAAAACATATATGTAGTGCGGTAGAGTCTCGGTAACTCGACTACATGGACACTGAACGGAGACCCAGTTTGCGGAAAAACGAGTTTTCGTAAATGGAATTAAAAAAAGAATAAGTACCTGTGTGTGTGTGTGTGTTTCTTCCGAAAATACTGTACTGCACGCTTGCATTGTTTGTTTCAAAATACAGCAGAAAAGAAAAAAAAGGAACTACCCAAATATCTTTTAAGACATCATTTTATCTTTTTATATTAAATTTGTTAAATATACCATGAGGCATTTTTATTTGTAATTACTTTTTTTGGAAGTTAACATAAATTGTACATATTTTTTTTAAGAAATAAACAAAAGTGCTTGCTTACTTAAATATTTATAGAACACAAAATGAATAACATCATATGAAAAAAAAAATTCACTAACTAATGAAAAGGATAATTCATAGAGAAAAGTTGTTCATGTAACTAAAATTAAACAATGTACAAAGAATCCAAGGATAAAAAACAACCATAGTATAGCATTTAGTGACTGAATATTTGTGGTAATAATCTAATATTCATGGAGCATTCACATACTATTTTTATACAGATCTATTATTTTCTTATACATAAGTCCATAAGGTTTATAAAAGAATTTGCAAAATGCAGAACGAGCTATTGAAAAATATTTTTACAGCAAGTGCACCATGCCTGTTTTGTAAGCCCTCTATTTTTGTACTACGATCCTTATCCCTGATTTAATAAAGAATTTAGAAAAAAAATAACTGCTTAAACAGCTTAAGATCCAAGCATATATATATATATATATAATCCAATATAAGAATTTTTTAATATATAATCATATACATGTACATACACATATATATAAATTTATACACACATATACATATACATATAAACAAAAATATAAAAATATAAAAATAATCATATAGTTATAAACCTAAGATATATATATATATATATATATATATTTGATACGCAAGAACAGGAATCTTGAAATTGTTTTCAGGAATATATTCAGCAAAAAATCGAAGTTTTTTGGAAGCATCCAAAGACTTGTGAATCAATCTATTTATGTTCAAAATCACATCTTCATCGAAGGTATAGCGAATTATTTTCTTGGTTTTTGTTTCTCTAATATATCAGCAGTTATATATATACAGTGGCACAAACAATTGAGGACACACCTTACTTTTACTTGATAAATCCAACTTTCAATCGAAATAACACATTAACTAGAAGTGCAAACGTGTTTTTATTTCACACGTAACAAAAGGGTTAATTTACAGTAAAAATAACGAAAATCAACAAAAAAATATCTAAAATTAAAAACTTCACAAGTATTTGAAATAAACATATGCAGATCTTTACCTCAAAAAATTGAGGATATACCAATGAAATTTGTGACATATCACATACAAAGACAGTGTCAATATTTGGTTGCATGTCCTTTGGCTTTTATAATGTTCTCCAAACGTCTTGGAAAGCCCTCGTGTAGCTGAGCAGTGCGACGTTAATATTCAATCAATCAACCAAACGTCTTGGTACCGATTCGACCAATTTTTTGGTGGTATCTGGATATATTTTATCCCATTCTTCTTGAAACACTTGTTTTAAATGGGCTTTGTTCCTAATTTTGTGTTTTTGGACCGCTGTTTTAAATGTGTGGCCCACAAATTTTCTATGACATTGATGTCAGGGGACTGTGGTGGTGTGTGTAGTTGCTGTTTACAATGAAAAATATACCACATTTTGACGTTACGTGCAGTATGTTTGGGGTCGCGCGTTGTCTTGCTGTGAAATAAAATTTCCATCTAAACCAATTATTTTGCACTTTCTTTAAGATTGTTGTTGAGTATATCTATATAAATCTTATGATCCATTATGCCATCTATAAAAACTAAATTTCCTACCCCATTTGAAGCCATACCACCCCAAACCATGACGGAGCCACCGCCATGTTTAACTGTAGGACGTAAATTTTTTTGGATCCAAAGCAGTGTTCGGCTTTCTCCAAACGGTGCGACGACCATCACTTCCACAAATGTTGAATTTACTTTCGTCACTAAATGTAACTTTCTTCCAAAAGTTATCTGTCTTCAATTGATGAGTTTTTGCAAACTCCAAACGCTTTTTCTGATTTTGTAAGCTTATGAAAGGTTTCTTTCTGGCTACTCGACTGCTATATCCAGTATGTCTAATCACATTTCTCACAGTTTCAGCACTTACACTTCTGCCCATTATTCGAGAAGTTTCTACAGCTAGTATGACTGCACTTAGTTTACAATCAATCTTGATATCTTTCAAAACATTCCTTTTGGCTACATCACTCAGAATACTTTTCCTTCCTCTTCCACTTTTATTTTCAATTAATCTCGCTTTTAAATCTTCCAATGATTTTCTGGACACACGAGTGGCTTCTAATGACAATTTTAGCTGTTTCGCGATAAGATTTTTCTTTCTTAAATAACCTTAATATAAATTTTCTTACATCAATACTGAACTCTCTCTCCGAGGACCAATTTTCCATTTAAAATTGCGACTTTAAATTCACATAACCAACTTCAAAATAAAAAAGTAGCAGTCGAAAAAGTTTAAGATAAAATTGATCAAACTTGGGCTATTATATTAGAAAGCAGAAAAAAAAAAACTAGCGGTAGTTAAACAAACATTTCATTGGTGTATCCTCAATTTTTTGAGGTAAAGATCTGCCTATGTTTATTTCAAATACTTGTGAAGTTCTTTAACCCTCTAAGTGGATACCTTCCTCCTGAAAAGTTATTCCGAATTTTGTAATACCGGTATTCAGAAGTTTAAATACCAGTTGTCCGGTATTTACTAAAAATTTTTAAAATTGTTTCCATTATATGTTCAGGAATCGCTAACATAACAAAATAGTATACGTTTTTTTGTTTTTGTGTCTCCATAATGGGCAAAATTAATCAGACTGTGGATATAAAGTTGCATCGTATAATCAAGACAAGTGATAAAATATGTGAATCATTCAAGAGGTGGGACAAAACTATCCTATTAGAGCTCAGAGCGATACTGCACACGCGTAGGATTCGTAGTCTGATATTCGCATTTGTAGAAAACAAGGTTGTGGTTGAGAACAGTGTAACGTTTCGATATTTTTTTTAAATTGTTGAGTTTGTTATTCACATCGTATTTGAATATCATACTTTAGGGTTCAAAATATTTTTCAGATTGATTATATATATATACCGTAAATAATAACCCATAATAATGAACAAGAATAACATTAAACAACATAAAAAGTTAGTGGATAATATTTCGGTTTTTTTTTATTTTTATATGATGAAAAGAATATGGTGTGGTGCAATGTAAATAAGATGTTCCTTTTCTGTTTCGTGATACTTTATATGCTGTTATAATTTATAAGTTACACATTGTTTTTGTGATATTTTCACTCTCTAATAAAACTGGGAAAATGAAACAAAGAAATACCTGTGTTTTCTTTTTTTTCTAATATTTCTACTACGGGTATTAAAATCTAAAAAAATACCAAATACCGGCATTGGACTTTTTTTCCGATATTGCAATCCCTAGGTATATAGAATCTATATTTTTGATCTGTTGGTTCATATACTTTTTTGTTGAGTGACCGAGGACGTTTAAAGCATCATTAATTAGTTTCCGGACTGACATATAAATGACAATGTGTTGGCAGTCCTATATGATTTATAGGTAGCACCAAACATCAAATTATGTGTCAAAATTTCACGATATTCTGACAACTAGTTTACATGTTACAGTAGATTTAATGGTACCAATTTATTTTAATTTTTTAAACAATGAATAAAACAAGTAATATAAAAAAATTAAGTCAATTCCTACTTACATCAATAAAAAAATTATTTTAGCTACTTTTTATCAAACAATTATAATTAATATAAATATGTATATACATATGACATAATCACAACAGAAAGTGGTAATTAATTTTTATTAACTATCATTAAAGTATCGTATTGTCATCCAAAACATACGTGTACATAAAATTTCAGTTCAACTGAATGCCTTAACACGCGAGAAAAAAAAACTTTTATAGTTTTGACCCAAGTCGCTAAAAATGAAACCAACGTGGCTGTATCTGTAATTCTTTAAATAATTAGTTTCAGTCAATTAATTTTAATTAATTATAATTAAATTATCCTATTTTTACCAAAAACAATATTGTATAGAAAATTTCAGCTCAAATGAGCGCTTTAAAATGTGCGAAAAATAACTTTTCAAGTTTTTACACAAGTCACCAAAAGGGTCGTTAAGTTGCCAAAAAACGATGCCAACATGGATGTATTTGTAATTCTTTGAATAATTAGTTTTAATCAATTAATTTTTATTAATTATAATTAAACTACTGTATTGTTATCCAAAATAATCATGTATGTAAAATTTCAGCTCAATTGAGCTATTTAAAATGCATTTTATTAATGATTGAAAATTTCACTAAGATTAAAAAATCATGTATCGATTAAACGTTGTTTTTTGAGGGGGAAATTAGAGTTTAAGCCAAACATTGGCTCAATAAGCATTATAAAGATTCTGCACCAGGTGAAAAAAACTTTTATTGACTGGTACGTTTAAATTAAATACAGTCCTGTAAAAACCGATGATGAGATGAACGCTCTGATCGGCAAAAATGTTCCAAAAAACCTTAAAAAGGTTCATAGAATAGTTTTGAAGGACCATAAAGTGAAGTTACGTTAAATAGCTGTCACGTTAAAAATATCAGAAGGTGGCGTGTTTACAATTTTGTACGAAAATTTGAGCTCACGTAAGTTGCTTTCGGAGTTGGTGTCGTTTTTACTCACACCGAACCAAAAACAACGCATCGAAAATTCAGAGCACTGTTCAGTCAGTATATAACATGGATCCACTACTAAACATCTGATTAAAAAAATCATGATTCGAAATGGTCAGCAGCTGTGAAAGTCGTTCAAAGGAATCCAAAACTCGAAAGTCAGCTGGCAAGATTATGGCATCCGTTTGGTATAGACCCGAAAGGTATTTTGTTCATTTACCATCTTAAAAAAAGAAAACTAACAACAGTGAATATTACATGGTGTTATTTGATAGATAGTGTGTAGAAATCAAGGGGAAAATAGACGTCTTATGCAAAAGAAAAAAAACGCAGTTCCATTTAGTTTTTTTCTGTTTTGACATGACAAACAAAACGATGATTAAATTGCATGAATTTCACTTCGAAATACTTCCATTCACTTTAATCTTCAGGTTTTGTCTCCAGTGACAACTGCCATTTTGTAGACATCAGAAAGGATGCTCTTGGGGAAGCAATTTGGCTCATATGATGAAGTCATATTTTGAGAGCAAAGAAATATCGTTCTACAAAATAGGCACCCAAATGTTAGAGGAACACTGGAATGAATGTATCACTCTTGAAAGATGAATAAGGTTACATTTCTATGGAAAAATTATTTTTCTTAGATATTTATTGAGTGATGTGTTATTTCGACTGTAATAATGCATCATTGATGAATTTTTGCTTATAACAAGTAGATGCTAGAGTTTGGAATAGGCTCTACATTTTGCAAAAATGTGCATTTTCTCTTTAAAGATAAACATACTTAAGAAAAACACGATAAAAATTAGATTACAAATATATACCTTATTTCGGTTTTTGGCGAAATGACTCGTTACGGCTTGTAGGGGGGGGGGAGATATAGAATTTGTCATATTTTTATCGTTTTCTTTGTTAAAGTTTGTAATTATTTTTTTAAATCAGTTAACTTTTCAATTTGAGCATCCTTTCTTCATAACATTAACTGCTCAATGAATATATTTCTTTTTCACAGAATAAAAAGGAATTCCTTTTTAAGATTCTGTCGTGCAGCGCGTCGCTTAAGAAATAATTATTTGAAAGTGTTTCGCATATTTTTCAACCAATAAATGAAATTTTTGACATATTTGAAAGGTATACAAAACCTTAGAGAAAATATCTACTTATTGAAATGTGTTCATAAGATAATTTATAAACAAAATTCCTAACACCCCTCAATTTTTTTGAACAAAAAAGGCAAATATTTCTAGGATATGATTGAAAGTCTACTTGAAATTAGGTTTAATTTTTCCTGAAGTCAATTGAATGCAAACGAATAGCTATAATAAATGAAGCAGATAAGTTAGACGTAAAATAAAGTTTTACGTTTTATTGTTAGGATATATAATATTTTGAATTTTATGACTATATATATAAAACAAATAGCACACACATAATATTAAAACTATTCTTGTTTATTATCTTTAATAGGCACTACAAAAATATAAACATGCTTGCAACAGTTCTATGAAAAGTAGGATAGTCACACTGTCATTTTCAAAATATGTTTATATAATTTGACCGGATTTTCTGTCATCTTACTGAAATATAAATTAAACTAACACATTGTGTTCCATATTTTATCATAAAATTCCATTTATAATTTTATTTTATTTATAAGTGATATATATATTTTGTTCTAAATCAAGATTTTTAAGCCTAAATCGAAACATGGGAATTTATTATGCATTTTATGTTACAAGGTTTCTGATAAGTATACAAAACTTTAAAGGCCGAATTTTCTAAAACTTGAAATATGAATGGTTTTGGTAAGAATCTTACACTTTTTTCACAAATAATGTGTTCACATTTTAAAATTTCCCGGTTAGAAGTGCTCTGAAGACATTGCTAAGTATGTCCACCTAAAATCTGAAAAAGGAAAGGAAAACGTATTTGAAATTTTTTGGAATAGAGGGGGTTTTCCATCCAAAATTTCCATGGTAAAATGTTTTCTTTTTTCTTACCAATGGAAATCACATGTTTTACCACGAATCTCGATTTATCTGAGATGCAGTTTTCCAGGCCCGGAGAAAAATGATATGTATCAAGTAAAAAAGGGAGCAACTCTGAAGTATTTCGTACATAGTGCATATCGTTTGTTAGAATTTCAGTTCTTAATGGGCTATTCCTTGAAGAAGAAGAATGGACAGAGTAAAATGGGCTAGAAAAATTGTGCCCAAGGGTTACATTTAAGTTTTTTTTCCTTCTTTTATCTTAGATTGTTATATTTACGTTGACTGATGCTGACAGATTTAAAGGTCTGAAGCTCTTTGTAGGGAATATACAAGCTTTCTCGAACATAGATTAAATTAGATTTTGTTAAATTAATGTTGCATTAGCAGTGAAGGATCTAGATAGCACACTTTGATTCTTTAAAACTCAATTTAATATTGCTTGTTTTAAAATTGTTAAGTATTTTAAGTGAATTTGAAGGTAAAAAAAAAAAAAAGCGTAGCAATATATATCATTCTGAGAGTAAAATGTAACTGAAATTTGAGTTCGACAGTAATGTGGTATAAAGGAAATATTTTGTACACTTTTTGATGGAATGCGAGCGTAACTAACATATAAATATCAAATGATACAGTTCACTTTAGTAGGTGCATTATTTTGATAAACAACAGAGAAAAAGGCAAAATTTTCCGGCATGTAATTGTTTCATCCACTCTGTAAGGTAAACCGCGTTTTTCCTGGTTTATAGCATGATATGTCTAATTGAATGTTGTCAGTGAGTGATTGAATATTAACGTGACATATTGTTCTCAGCTACACTTAATTACCTCGTAATTGGAACCCTGGTCAAGTGACGAGGATGACTCCTTGAATTTTGGCAGATCTCTAGTGTTTTATAGTGAGATGTCATTTTGAAAAAGATATTAAGTGAAAACTGAATCTAATGATTTTATAAGTCGTAGTTATGTATCATTCAAATATTTTAACTTATTTCTTCGCACTCTGTTAAGGTATCCGACTACGTTCGTAAACTTGATTTTGCAAAAGCGTACAAACAAGTAATTTTTAAATATTTAGTGTCGCCTAGATTAGAATAAACGTATAAAATGGTTTTAATAATATTATTGTACAAAACAGTTATTTAAACGCGATATTTGGGCAAAAAAGGAACATAGAATGACCCATTTTCAAAATATTCTCCTTCTACCAAAATTGCTTTAATAAGAATAATATTTCGCCCATATATAGCTCAGACCTCTGTACAGAGTCTGAACTAGGATGTTTGAAATATATAGATTAGAAGTGGATTTATCCATATTTTAATACATCAAAATGAAAGCATTTTAGGAAAACAACACCGACTATTATTTCAATTGGTACTAACTCTGAAAAAAAAATGTTAATTTTTCAATAATCATTGTTCAGAGCCTCTGGAGAAGTCTTAGCTATGAAAAGGCAAAATATTATTATTATAGAAGCACTTTTTATACAAGGAAAATATTTTGAAAACAAATAATTCTATGTTCCTTTTTTGCCAAAATATCGCATTTCAATAATTTTTTATTGTAATAATATTCTCAAGACAATTTTATACGTGTATCCTAATCTAAGTAATACTAAATATTAAAAAAAAACTTCGTTTGTAGGCGTTTGAAAAATCATGTCTCCGAACGTTGTTGGATACCTTAAGTGTCATATTCGTACAATTTAGGGTGCTAATAATGCTGATATCACTATTCCGCCCTTGTGGCATATAAATATTATATTATGTGTATTAATAACTATAATCATCTTTTTCACGTTACAATAATACATATAATTGCACATACGTAATATGATCCAAAAAGTCTAGAAATTAGTGAAAAAATCCTGATTTTGAAGATATTAAACTACTGACGCACAACAGAATAAACTCCTTGGCAATACACTTTCGTTTGCGCACGTACAATCCCTTGAAGCAGTACTTCTCAAAGGCTCAACAGTCGCGACCCAATATTTAATAATAATTTTTATCCCGCCCCCCTCATACAATAACAATGTATTGAATTCAATAATACTTGACTTTGATGCTAAAACTACTATACGGATTTAACCTCTTAAGTGGCACCAGAGTATATAAACATTTCACTCAGCTAAAGCTTTAATATCCCCGGACGTATATATACGTCTTTCTTAAGTATGATCTTTTCTGTGCACTGCTATCTATAATGTTATTCCAAAGGCTTTAGAATGCAATCAAAGGACCTTGCCAATGTTTGCAAAGGATTGACTTATTTCAGAGTATTTACTTCTTTATTCCTTTCCTCTCCCCCAATACGCGCGCCTACTTGGAAAACGGTTGGCATGGGGAAGCGAATCGCGTAACTTTTAACCGGCAGTTAAGGGATGTATTATAAGCAAGACAAATTACCAAGATAAGTGTTATATATATAATTTTATGTAAGGCAATCCCCCATGGGTTCATTGGTAAACTTGTTCTTAACTGAGTATTGTTAAATACATCTTATAGCATTGATGCATTTATAAGTGGAATATATCAGTGTTAGTGTGTATTTTATTTTTTGTTATGTATTTTATTATGTTTATGCATTTATTCATTTTTTTATGTTTTTGGAATATATATTTTTTTTCAGTAAATTGATAATTTTTTTAAATAATCTTTTGTTTTCAACTTTTTAATATGCTCGCGCCCCCTCGTAGAGTTGTCAAGCCCCCCATAGGGGGCGCGCCTCACAGCTTGAGAAACACTGCCTTGAAGTCTTCCTGGAAGCCACCTCCTGCTACCTTCTGTAAGGTGCCCTGCAATACTGATTTTACATCAGTTTTGAAGATGACTCAAACGCCACAAGCACGACGAAACAAACGGCATCACATATTTGGACACATTTACTTTCATTATTTAATAAAGTAACACAGTATAAAAACAATTGTTAATTTACAATTCGAATCAACATTTCAAATGGAAATGAAAATGTGAGAAAAGATACTTCAAATTTAACTGATTCTACTATTATTAGAGGAACACTTAATTAATAAAGCGTCAAAGCCTTGACGTTTAATTTTCTACGTAGGGTCAATGAATTTTGTGAATGCTGACGTGTTAAGCTTTCCTTTTTGTGCCAAGAACATAATGCAGGTTTATTCATCAAGTATGGCATTTACTGGAAGAAGGATCAGTAGTGCTACAAATTATTAAGAATTTTAAAATTCGTTTTCGAATATTTAAAGGAGGGATTGTGATGAAGAGTCATTTTGTATTTCATTGAGTACTGAAGCTTTTTTTTATGTCATGTTTAGAACTGCAGAGTTATATACCGAGAAAAATTTAAAATATAACATCTTGATTTTTTTTTAATTACGGAGAAAATTGTTCAACTGCTTTTTTTGTCAGTTGAAGGGGTCTCAGGGAAGTTAAATTTCTCTAGAGGACTGAAAATATAAACAATTTTCAAACAGGTATAATTCTTTTAAATATAAATTAAATAATTCGAATCTTTTACACATTATTTATAAAGAAATAGTACTTCAGAAAAATATAAAATGTTTAAAATATAGTCATAATTTAAAAAATTATAAGCATATGAAAATTCTGTAATAAATGTTAAGTAATTTTTGCGTTGTGCATGCTATTTTCTAAAATAGTAGCTTCTGATGTATAAAACTTTATAGAATTAAAAAATGTATTATACTCTTTAAACCCTACACCATTTAAGAATAATATATCTTTTGTATTTCAAAATGTTTGAAAAATACTGATTTTTTTTAAAAAATTTTTTTAGAAATGTAAATTTTTAAATTTTTAAAAAATACAATTTATTATTCTATTAATATAATATTTCTATAGTGTAATAAGGATACATTTAACTTTATAAATCATCTTATATCTAGTAATTAAAGCTACTATTTTAGAAAATAGCATGCGTAACGTAAAACTTAATAAATAATCCTTATAGAAAAGTGTCTTATAGACGAAAGAGTAGACAAAATTTTTTAAACGACGACTAACCATATGACAGATATCTCATTCCGTAATAAAATTGGTGCCGAAAAATCCTGATAGTGCCACAGCCAGTTAAAAAAAAAATAGTGGTGAAATCACCTAGATAAAAATGTTTGTTTATATCTAAGCGGAACTACATACTATTTCCCTTCTACATTTTTTGTTAAAATTTTGTACACTAACTAACTACCATCCTGCACACAAACTATATGAAAAGGTTTAAAAATTATTGTTTTGAAAAGAATTAATTAAAATTAAATTTGTGCGCTTTCATTAAAATTAACTTTCAGCACTTTAACTTACTCGGTTAAACGTACAAGGCATATATTTTTTTCTTCTTTATTTTTGATTATAAGCTTAAACTACTGTATAATAAAATTTAAGATTGATTTATTAACAATAACTCTTTGTAATAAAATGTTTAAATTTGTAACTTTTAAAGACAATGAGTTTAAATGTAAATAAATGTTTCTTCTAAATTAATTATAGTGAATTTTAGATTAACATAATATTTATTTTGAGGCTTTGGATAAGTATTTTGAATTAGCAAATGAATGCAAATTAAAATAAGTCATTCAATTTGACATTTTTCATTGACATTTTTCAAAAACAATTTTTGTGGAAATATTGACTGGTGAAGAGTTTTGTCAATATTATATATATTGAAGTACTTAAACACTTCAGAGAATTTAACAAAAGTTTGAACTATTGTTAAATCCTCTAAGTGCATTTTTAGTATCTGTGTTTTGGGAATTTACTGTTTATCTAATAAATTTGATGAATGATTGGAAACAATATAAACTATTTAATCGGTGCTTAAAAGTGCCTGAATTTGATTCTTTGTTAGTACAACTTCCTATTTGGTAGCTTATTTTTTAACTTTAAGAGAGTTTGACTTTTTCTAACAAATATGTTTCAAACGTTTGGTTTCCTCTAGATAAGCTTACGAATGAATAAAATAAAAACTACGAATTTACCAGCTTGTTAGGTAGATTGTCCCAAAACTTGTTCCTCGAATAGGATTTCTGGTGAACGAGTTTAAACAAAAGTGGCTTAATGGTACAATGTGACTTCTCGGGCACTCATTGTAAGAGAATTCCCTTCAGTTGAAAATTCGATGGCGGAATATTTGGCACTAGAAAAGAGATGTTATCTTTGACAAAATAATCTTCTGATTTGGTTCAAAATGGAATATACTTTAGTACATAAAATAATCTTTAAGAATCTCGAAATGTTAGAGCTTATTTAACAAATTTATGTTCGAATTTTCGGTTTTCTGCGTGTGTGTCAAATAATTTGACAAATAGTTTGAATTACAGTTAAGAAAAATAGGACAAGCACACTTTTGAATACTCTAGATTTTTTTATTAACGTCAAACTTCAAAGTAACACTAAAACTATTACTGAACTTTGAATCACCTTCAAGTGACATGGCTGACTTCATATTGGCACCTCACTGTCTCAATTTCCCCATTATTTCAACATGATGATTTTGAACTTTGAATGATATTCAGATCTTTCTCCTTGTTTGTGGACCATTACTCTGCTTAAAGTTATCAGTTTATTCAATTTCTGCACTATTAGCTCATATTCTCTCTATATTTATTTATTTATTTATTTTGATGGAATTTTTTCAATCTTTAATAAAATACATTTTAAAGCGCTCAATTGAGCTGACATTTTAGATACATGATTATTTAGGATGGCAATACAGTAATTTAATTATAAATAATAAAAATTAATTGATTAAAACTAATTTTTCAAAGAATTACAAACACAGCCACGTTGGCCTCATTTTTGGCGACTTGCGTCAAAACTTGAAAAAGTATTTTTCTCACGATTTAAAGCATTTTGTTGAACTGAAATTTTATATACACGATTGTTTTGGATGGTAATACGATACTTTAACAATAATTAATAAAAATTAGTTACCACTTAATGTTGTGATTCTGTCATATGTATATACATATTTCTATTAATTGTAACTATTTAATAAAACGTAGCTAAAATAAATTTTTTCTTTGTTGATCTAAGTAGGAATTGACTTAATTTTTTATATATATAATTTGTGTGTGTGTGTGTGTTCTTTTGCATTTAGTTTCCATTATATAACCAATAGTTTCCATTATAACTGCAAAAGCCGATTATTTTTTTATGTCTTGTTGGTAGAATTACATGAGTCATGTTCATGTGTAACAAAATTTTGCACACCTTATCCTTCTTTGAACTGTTTCACGCAATATGCTAATTTATTCATGCTAATGGGCTTAAATTTGTGATGGTAGCGATATAGAATAAGATGTCTATTTAATCTACCAGTGTAATATTTAAGTTTGAAAGCAATTCATTATGTATACTTTGGAACAAATGAAATTTAAGCAAAATGTATAATATGTATAATTAATATATACCGTACAATCCGGCGTATAACGCTCACTTTGAACACAAAAAATAAGATCGAAATTTAGGGGTGCTCGTTATACGCCGGGAATGAAAATGGAGACTTTTTTTAAAAAAAGAAAGAGATGAGTGTAAAGAAAAATTATACACGTCTATGTATATCGAAATATGTTTATTAAAAAGAAAATATATTCCTTATGAACTTAAAGGACTGTAGTTCCAGAAGTGCACTATTTTTTTCTACAGATTTTGGAATAATACCTTAGATAAATGACTTCAAAACACAAGAGCATTGCATACGTACGTTTCAGGATTCTTTGTAAAAAGGGGGTGCGTGTTACACGGCGAATATATATAAAAATCAAAGACTGAGGCTTGAAAGTATAGGTGCGCGTTATACGCCGGATTTTACGGTAGTTATGAAAACTATTTATTTGATTTAAACGTTCTACATAATTTATATGTATTCAAATTCTCTCTTATCAAGTTTCTTTATAAAAATATTATTAATTAATATAGAAATGTCAAACTTTCCTTAAATATTTTTATGTTAAATTAGTTATTAAATAGGAAAGATATAGATGCATAAAATAGACTCTATACCATAGAAAATTGGAGTACAACTTTCTTTTCTCTGAAAAGTTTCAAATTACAAAAATATATTTTCATAAAATTTATGTTTATGTATATACCATTTGAAATTTAAAGCATAATATAGATTAGGTTACATTCAGTGATGTGTTTAAAAACCGATATGTGAGTACTGTAGAAATGGATATATTATATAATAGAAAATAATCAAAATATAAGACAAAAATAAATTACAACTTCCGTCGTGACATAATTCATATTATCGGTCGCGGAGTAAAGATTGTTTTTCTTTAATTTAGGATTCATCTGTCAAGATTGGAAAGGTTTTCTCAAAAATCGGATCAAACAAGCGTTTATTTTTTAATTGTTTGGGTTTACGTGTCAGAAAAGCCTTTAAATATGCATATATTTTTGTTGCGTTTCATAAATTAGATTTATGAATAGTGTAAGAATCGGTGATTCAGTGGTAGAATGCTCGCTTGCCACGCGGGCGCCCCGGGTTCGATTCCCGGCCAATGCAAAAATTTTTATATTCTACAAATCCAATATGCTTTTTCAACTCATTCACAAATAATTATCCAGCAATAAACACACGATAGCACTGAAACAAAAGTGAATTGCGGTCTATAAAAAATTATTTTAAAAATAAAGCTATATACATTTTGAACAGAATGATGTTTTACATCAAAGTTAGAAAAGCAGTTATTTTAGATTCGCAAACTTTTTAATTGATTAAATTTGCTTATTTTTATTAACGTTAAATGAGAAAGAAATAATAATTAATATAATTCTAGTTTAATGTCAAGTGTGAATAGGGCAGTATCTACTGTGGTACTTCACGCCACGAAAGAACTGATTGATTAATAATATCGCGTTACCAGGGTGATTTCTAATTTTAAGCTAAATCAAGAAATACACCTAAGCTGACGGCCTCCTCTCCACAATTATTCCCAAAGGTGAAACGTTTTGGAGTCTAGATACATTTAATGTGCTACAACCCCTCTACAAAGCATGTGTTTATGGTATCATGACTCGAACTCGCACATGATTCGACAGATTGTAACGATGGCCAAAAGTTTGCAACCTTGACCACTGTGCTACCAAGGACACACTTCAAAAGGCCATTCGAATGCATTCAAATTTATTACATAATAGTCTGTATTATTTTATTTGACGATCGTTCGTAGAATTAAAAATACACGTTTCCTTAAAATTAACTTTTTTAAAGTTTTAAAACATTATTTCGTAGTGTCAGTGTGCTGGGGAAAAAACCCATACAAGAATGATCTTAAATAACTTTATTTTTCTCTCTCTTAATGCACTCGTGTTTTAAATTAAAATGGAGAAAATATATCTTTTCTCCTAAAAAAGAAAATTCTTCCGTAATCATTATTGTTCACTTAACTATCACCTGAAAAAATTAATAAACTATGAAAATGGTCCATAACAAATTAGAAAATAGATACATTAATTTGTAATTCGATACTTTGTGAGGGAGAGTTTTGATTAGGTCACACTGTAAAGCAACACGAGAGCTATATGCGAAGGACCTCAAAAATTAGAACCTCGATCAAGTAATGAGGAAGGCACCTGAACTAGCACCCCTTTTTTCTAACTACGACACCACACTAGTGGGAGGCCCCAACAGATTTAACGTGCATCGGCCACCTCAATAGGACACCAATGGCTACATCAATGGCACCAGGACTCAAATCCTTGACACTCCGGTCATGAGTTTGTGATACTATTTCAATATTACGAACTTAATTAACTTATATATATATATATATATATATATATATATATATATATATATATATAGATAGATAGATAGATAGATACTATTTCAATATTACGAACTTAAATAACTTAGATACTATTTCAATATTACGAACTTAATTAACTTAGATACTATTTCAATATTACGAACTTAAATAACTTAGATACTATTTCAACATTTCGAAATTTATTGACTTAATTAGACAAAATTTTAACATTACGAACTTAATTGACTTAGTTAGATACTGTTTCACTATTACAAACTTAATTGACTTAATAATTAAATACTATTTCAATATTACGAACTTAATTGACTTAATTAAATACTATTTAAATATTACGAACTTAATTAATTTAGTTAGATACTATTTCAACATTACGAACTTAATTAACTTAGTTAGATACTATTTCAACATTACGAACTTAATTAACTTAATTAGACACTATTTCAATATTACGAAATGTTCTCTCACAATTAAATATTTTTAGAGATACTGATGTCATCATCATAGAAGATAATGTAGTATTAGCGAAAATATATGAACGGTGAATTATCACTATACAGTACTTTAAAAAAAATTAGAGATGGAGAAAAATGCTATACAGAATTATGAGAGATCAACATTACGCATCTATAATGTCCTAAGGAGCTATTATAGTAATTTTTAAATCCAAGTATTCTTAAAGTTTGCGACTTTTGGATATAAGAAGATAATTTATATTTTCAAAAATAATATAGACAGTTTGAAAAACATAAATACTGAAAAGGTTGTATAACGAAATCAAATCACTTATGGAATTAATAAAGAAAAAAAAAAACTGGTTGCACATTCTGATGCTGAAAACTGACTCACACAGATTAAATAAATTCAATAGACCTGAGACTTCACTTAAATACCTTAAGTTTGAGTTTTCAAGTTGAAACCCAGCTGAGATACAGTATTCCGAAATACAACGGAATTCAAGAAAAAATTCAATCTGGAATCAATCTCAAATCGGAGCAATTAGTTCCATGCACTTTAGCTAAAAATGATCCAATGCGTAACCGAAAATTTATAGCATTGTTTTTTTATTTAATATAGGATCTCAGAGCAAGCTACCGTTTTTTTTTAATATATTGCCTTTAATATAATACATTTCTCCTTCTTTACTCTACAAAAATATGCTGTTTTGGCTAATGTCACCTGTATGATTGTATCAGATCGAGACCCACGAAATTCATTGCGGCAAAGGGTTAGTTGTACGCCTGTCAAAAGTCGTAGCTTTTAGCACCAAAAGGTGACACTATGATTTCGCTCGGCTCCACATCAATTTTCAGGAAGAACAGCCTGGGCATGGTCAAGAGCCTCCGTCCTCTCTACACCTTCCACCAATCACCTCAAATGCGGCTCAATTGCTATTTGTAATAGGCCCATGCAGCAAAGGTAATATGCATTTACAAATATTCCAGGTTCAAACTCAGGTCTTCCGGCACTGAAGTCGGCCCCACTAACCAATATACGCGATGGGTGGCACGAAAAAATAGTGATAGCATAGAAAAAAAATCTGACACTTGTGTTCATAAAAATATTTATAAGGACTGTTTTTTTGCATTTCAGAATTTTGCCTTATCATTTGAAAACATATGCATTTGTGAGTAATTATTTTTAAGGAGGAAGCCCGTGATGAAAAAAACTAAAATTGAAACTTAAGCCATCCAACTATCTTAAAATCATAATTTTTTTAAAAAAAATGACAAATTTTTTTATGATTTTATTTTATAAACCATCTTATTATCTTTTATAAAATACCAAGTTTTTTTTATTTTCCATTGACTAGAACAAAAACTACAAGTGTTTTAGTAAAAACAGATGCCACGCACACAAAAATTTACATAAGATGTCAAACTTTAAAATGCGTTTTACTCGAAATATGATTTTTTAGAGAAACTTAAACGGGGAAAGCGATTACTTAAGGTATCCGACTACGTTCGGAACCATGATTTTTAAAAAGCGGATAAATGGATAATTTTCATAATATTTAGTGTCACTCAGATTAAAATGCATGCATAAAATTGTTTTAAGGACATTTTGACAAAAAAAAAATATTTAAATATAATATTTTGGCAAAAAATTAACTTAGAATAATCTTTTTTCCAAATGTTCTCCTTTTGTGAAAAATGCTTCTATTATAATGACATTTTGCCTGTATATAGCTCAGACCTCTCTACAGAGTCTCAACTAGAATTTTTGAAAAATTCACCATTATTTTCAGAGTTACCACCAACTGAAATAATTATTCGCGTTTATTTCTTAAAATTGCTCCCCTCTGTTGTCGTAAAATATGAATAAACTCACTTCTAAGTTATAAATTTCAAAAATTCTAGTTGAGCCTCTGAACAGAGGTCTGAGCTATATACAGGCAAAATATTATTCTAATAGAAGCATTTTTCACAAAAGGAGAACATTTGTAAAAAAAGATTATTCTAAGTTAATTTTTTGCCAAAATATTATAATTAAATAAATTTTTTGTCAAAATGTCCTTAATACAATTTTATGCATATGTTCTAATCTAAGTGACACTAAATATCATGAAAATGATCCATTTATGCGCTTTTGAAAATCACGGTTCCGAACGTAGTCGGATACCTTAAAAAGTTTTAAAAATAATTTGCTTAAATTTGTTGTGTATGTTCTGTATTACAGTAGAAGTGTTTTAACCTTCAGAATTAATAATTCTTTTTTTTTAACAAAATTTACAATTCTTTATGTAAATATAATCCCTATTCTTTTAAGCAATTTCATGTAATAATTAAGATAAAGGGCTCTATAGTTTTTGTAAAAATTAAAATATCTCTTATCCTGAAGGTCCTTTCAAAAAGGAATAGCAAAGTAATACATCAAAATTGAAAAATTTAAAATTATTCATTTACTACTTGAAGAGAGTAGGCCCCGTTTAAGTAATTTTTTTAAATCTATTTTTACCAATTTTTTTCTCTTTTTAGTAGTTATCATTTATTTTTATCTTCTTAATTTTAGCCTTTTTTTCTTAAAATATACCAAATAAATCTAAAAACTCCAAAAAAAAAATCTCCATATGTCCATTTTTTTTAAAAAAAAGTTGTCGCAAGTAGTCGTATACCTAAAGCGTTTAATGAATACTCGTTATATATATAAAAGTTTATGGAAAATAAATACTTCGAACCATATTTCAAGTTATTAGAGTCACAAAAGAAATATCAAATATCTTTTAAATTTCATACTGCTGTTCAATATTTTTCTTTAAAAGCAGAAATTCCATTAAACCAAGCTTAAATAACTGAAATATAATATTACGTTTAACTTGTTGTTCACTTATTATTGATTTTGTTAGTATATTTCACGTGTGATCCGAAACAATTCATTTTCTTTGATGTGGCTCAGGAAAACTAAAAGATTGTACACCCCTGATCTAATCAATAAACAGCCTTAGCTCTTGGCGTTAAATGCTTCGCAAGATGTCAGTTTTATCAATTTCCTTAATGTGGAAAAGTTAAACTTTCTACTTTGCTTCGAGAACATTAATCATGTTGCCTTATTGGCTGACTTAATACAGTTATAGCGTATTTCAAAAATTACTGGAAAAATTTCCGATGTGTTGTTTAATATTTAACAAGGATATGTTGACGAAGCGATTTTTTTAATTTCATGTATTTGGCAAGTTTCCGTGTCGTTGTAATAATTTCTAAGATTAGTAAGTGCAATGAGGTTACTATTAAATGATTCTTCGTTGACTGATAAATAATGGGGAATATTATTGAGCCGATTTTTCCCTCAACTCTGAATTCGAGCAGCTTCATTTATTATATTATATATTCTTTAAACGTATTCTTCATTAGTGCACTTTTAATACCTACAAAAATAAAAAACAATATAATTATGCTACTTGAAAGTAATGTTAAAAAAAGAAAAATGGGCTTGCTTATTTAACATTAGCGCTGCATAACAAAAGACAAAGAATTTAAAGAGGACATTTCAATAACATTAAGTTGAATAATAAATTTGGTATCCTGTTATATATTCTCAAATACATATCAATATTAAACAAATTTTTTTAAATAAACTTAAATGCGATTAAAAGAATACTTCTTTTGTATTAAATTATCATTTTCAAATATTTCTTGCCATCCCCCAAATAATTTCGCCTGTTAAAAGCATTTGAAAATAGAGTTTTTCTTAGAAAAATATTTTCATTTATTATTATTGTTTTTAGCATTATTTTTTTAAAAAAATCATCTTTATTCGCAAATAAATAATATTTTACGTAGCTCGTTAACACTTACATTTTTCATGTAAAGTTTTTATTGATAATATTATATGTTTAAAGTAATTAACATTATTTAAGTACCTAATTGGACAAGCAATCACTATACTTCAAATTTTTAGAAGTACTTTTATAGTTAATCTGCAAAGAAATTAGGATCTAACTTCTGATCACAAGTAAAAACAATAATTACAAAACATTCTATAAATACTATTTAGAGCATGAAAGCGCAGTGGCTCAGTGGTAGTATATCAAGCTTCCACACCACAGGTCTGAGGTTATATCCTCGGTCTGGGAAAGGTCAACTCAGCCTTTCATCTTTTTTGTGAGTCGACAAATGTGTACTAAGCTTGCTTGGGAACTTAACACTGGGAGTTTCGCTTCTGACTGACCACCTGATCGAAACATCTGCTCATCCATCTCAGGGTCCAAGCTCACGTCTTCTGATATGGACACTGTAAGTCTTGCCTCCTATGGGCTGTTGCGCCACTGAGTTAAGTTTAAGCTTAGGACATTATCATCTTGTTAACTTTCTATATAAACATATTCTATATAAATACATATTTACAAAATAATAAAAGCCATTATTAAATAAAAAATAAATTATAGATTATATATATATATATATATATATATATATATATATATATATATATACCACTGAGTTAAGTTTGTGAAAACCAAGCCCCTAATTACATTATCCAATCAAAAGTAATCAAACGGTTTGTGATATGCAAATCTAGGCGTTACGTCATCAAGGGTGAATCAAGCGCTTTGCGCAAACTGAATATTTGAGTGAATTTCTGCAACATAGCGTTTGATTTCGGTGTGTAGGGACTCAAAGTGGTTTGTTATGGCTTCGAGGTATCATTTGGAAGAATCTGTAAAGTGGCGACATTATCATCTTGTTAACAGGGCTATATAAACATATTTACAAAAATAATAAAATAATATAAATAATAGATTAGAAAATAATGTAAGCCACAGGTTATTAAATAAAATAAATTATAGATTATCTGGCCATATAATATATATATATTGCTGCTGCTGCTGCTGCTGGCTGTTGTTGCTGCGCTGCTGGCTGGCTGGTTGTTGCGCACATATATATATATATATATATATATATATATATATATATACACTCATGTCCAAAATTATCTTTACATACCCAAAAAATGATGATATTCAATGAAATATCTCGCAGGAATGCGGAAAACCAAGCCTATATATATAGCTATTGCATCATAAACATATATACAGAAGGCTTAAAATTCGAAAAATATGCCTCGTAACAAAATATTTGTTTTTTTCTTCACAGAAAAAGAGGGATCGCTTTTTAATTGGTGTAAAGAACATCAAAACTGGACTGAACATCAATGGTCCCATGTTCTCTTTACTGATGAGTCGCGGTTTAGTTTAACAGGTGATTCTAAACGTGTTTACATCTGGAGGGAGTCAGGTGATCCCTCGAACATTGTGGAACGTGACCGTTTCGGTAGTGGAGGTGTGATGGTATGGGGGAATAATGATCGATGAACGTTCTCAACGGATCTGTGACAGGCCAGATTAGATCCTTATGTAAGACTTTTCAGGGGTGCATATGGACGTGCCTTTTTTATTTATGGATAGATAATGCTTCCACATTTGATGAATTCTTGAAAGTGGACATTACCTTGGCCAAAACTCTCCTGACCTTAACCCAATAGAGAACTTATGGGACTACCTTGGAAGAGCCATTGCACGTAGACATCCTCCTCCTAGAGATGTAAATGGCAATCATTGCTGGAAGAGTTTTAATTCAGACTGTGATTAACAACGTTATTTCAGCCTTAAAACAAATGTGTGTACGAGTCAGGGAAATCATATTCCATATTAAATTCTAAGACTTAATTGAATCATTCCTGTCACACTTTAATTTTTATTGTTTCATGCAATTTTTTTCTTTTGCATTTATGTGTCATAATGTTATGTATCATTCAGGTCATAGTCTCTGAAAAATCCGTGAATTTATGCATGTAAACAATACGATGTATAATTATAAACCATACAAATTAACAAGATAAGTATTAAATTTTGTACATGTTTCTTTTAAGATAATATATATTTTTTTTTATTTTTTTTCACTACTTTTTAGTTCGATTCACATAATTATAAACCATATAAAAGCGTGTTTTTTTTTTAGTAGTTTGTTTTTTAAACTATAATTTGTTTTATAATTATTTTTACTACACACGGCAAAATTCACAATTCCAGTGAATAATTTAACTAAGAGAAAATATACTTACCTACTTACAAGGACTTTTAAATTTTTCTTTGATAATTTGACAAATAATCTAATAAAACTAATGAAAATGTTCCAAATGTGCGTGACCTTAATAAAGAACATAAATCACATACACTTTTCACTAACAATACAGGAACGTTATTTTCTAGCAAAACTGTCATATTTTGTTCACGTTATTGTAGTTTTGCTGTCGTTTGATGATCTACAAATAGCATTTTGAACTTTTTCTTCCTTGAGTTTCATTGGCAAGGCGAAGTGCTACATTTTTGGCTTCATAGTTTTCTTCATAGAGATCTTTAGGCAGCATTTTAAAATTTCAATTCAACTCAAACGTTTCATGTATATCGCTTTTCTCATATTTACTTTCATTATCATGATTAATATGCATTATTTTAGCAGGTTTTTCAATTGCTTGATCAGTTTCAACTTCCTTCAATAGAGATCATAGATGCCCATTTTTTTTTGTATATTCTGCTCATTTACATTTACAAACCATTATAAGTCGTACAACTCAGCAATCAAAACCCCAAAGTTGTCCATAGTGTAAAGTGTAGCATGTTCATAGAAAATATTTTTGAACAAAAGTGGTGGCGCACGAAACCGATCAAAAGAAGTACCTTGATTGCAAAAAAAAAAAAAAAACGTTTGCCATTCTCAAAAAGGAGGCATATTTGTGACAAATTCATTTTAGTTCCCATTAAGACTGTAATAGGAGGATACCGTCAAGGTAATGTTTAACGAATAAACAATTTTCCCAGAATTAACGATTTCGTGAGCCTGGGGTGAATCTGCGTCTCATGAGAATACTCGCATGTTAAAAGTGTATTCAATACAAAAATATCGATGTCAGTTCTAAAAAATAATTGCGTAAAACATTTTTCATTATGCATTATATACTTGCCTCCAAAAGTCTGCGTACAGGCAATCATTGTACGTGTTTATGCTATAATGACTATTAAAATCTCGCTTTAGAAAATTAAAATACTTGTCAGCAATTATTTGAAATTTCCTTATTCAACCAACAGAAACAAAATTCCCCTTAACGATAAAAAACAAGAATACCCACTAAATAATCAACAGCCATCCGCACCAAAAGTCTGCGTACACTTACAAAATAGAGCTTTAAAGACTTTTTATTGTAAAGTAATTGCACTAAATAGTATTTTTAAGTAATTATAACTTGTTTTTTACTGTTTATTTAGGATTTGAGATTTGAAAACTTTTATGGTTCCATGACAGGCAACAAAATAGAGGTCTATGTTTTATTGAAAGAAAAATCATCATAGATCTTCAAAAAAGGGAGAAATTTTTAAAGCTATTGTTGAAATAGTTAATAGGAGACATTCTCTCTCTCTCTCAATGATCAAAAAGTGCTCATAAACAACAAATAAACTAAAATTTGAACGTCCAAGCCAAGATCCGGCCGCCCGTCTGAAGTATTACCTCGAGAATCTTGCTTTGTAATACGCTCTATAAAAATAAATCCAAGACTATAAGCTTCACAAGTAGCTAAAAGTGTTTCTGAGATATAGCATAAAAGTGTGACTATTGTTTAATTACAGTTCGAAGAAAACTGAAAAGGAATGACTATCATTCCCAAGTTCCACTCAAGAAGTCATTCATTTTTCGAATGAACAGAGTTAAGAGAATGACCTTTGCCAAAAAAAAAAAAAAAAAAAAAAACACCTAAATGGGACACATATGTCTTAGAAAAATGTAATAATTTTTGTAATTTTTAGCATCAAAAAGCACAAAAACATGACTGCAAAAATTCCTGGACAGATCTTAAGAAAGAGAGTCCTCTTTTGACTATCAAACATGGAGAAAGAGGCATAATGTTTGGGGGTGCATTTCAAGTCTTTCGGCCGGCATAATCTGGAGTTTATTTAATCAACAATTTTCAAAATTGGTTACTTGAACTTATTGACGTAAAATATCAGAACACATGCCAAGAAATTTGCGGTTATTAATGATTTTTACTTTCAGTGGCACAGTGTACCAAGCATATGGCTCCCATTGGGAAGTCATTGTGAAGCCATAGCTGTTCTGACATGTCCCAAACCAATTCCGAAAGTCAACCTAGTCCCCAGACCTAAGAACAATACAGCATTTGTGGGATTTACTCGAGTGAATAATCAGGGAGAATGTAATACATCCAAGGAAATGCTCAAATCTGTCAGAGTAGAATAATGGAACACAAAATATCCACAGATGAAAAAACTAAGCTAATTAAATACTTGCCACATATGTTGAAGGAGTTATAGAAAGAACGGAATAGCTTAAAAAGTATTAACTTTTAGTTAAAATTCATTATTATAATAGTTTTTTCCAGTGTACGCAGACTTTTGACGCACACAATTTGTGTCGTTCTCAATTTATAAATATTTGTATTATTTTATGTAATATTCAGAAATACTTCATTTAATTAGCTATTTTTGCATGAATATGAAAGATGATCACCTGTGCACGCAGAATTTGGGATGCAAGTGTATGTTTCAGAATACTCCTAAAAATACATCTTGGCCAAATAATCATTCAAAGTGCTCGATTGCGTACCCATATATCATAAAACTAATTCACATGAAAAAAAAACAACAGAAAAATATTATTTACAACTTTCCTAAAAGAAACAGAGACGGAGGGGAACATACCAGTAAGTGTGAAGGTCAAATAAATGATAATCAAAAGTAGTATTTTAGGGGTTAAAAGAAACGTAATAAAAAAATCTCTCATCGTGGGATTACAGCAAAGCAAACAAAATGCCTTTTTTTTTGGTTATTGGATCAAAAATAGCTAATGAACGTTTGAAGTGGAATAATTTATTTTTGATGATCACCAGATGATATATATAAATTATATCAGCGTAAATGTGTATTTTTTAATAATTTAGAAAGCTTTTTGTTTTATACTTCAAACCACAAAATTATTTTTTTAAACCTTTTATTTTCAATATGCTCACGCCCCCCAGGGGGCACACTCCATAGTTTGTGTGAAACGCTGTTTTAACTGTCTCATGACAAGAGCTACTTTTCTGATATAGATTATAGATTCCATTTTTTAACTTTGTGTTTGTGAAGTGTTATGTAAGTTCTTGAATTTATGTTTGTTCTTTTTAATTGTATTAAACTTAACCCTACTTCACTGCTGTAAGTTTGTGACAGCTTTAGAAAACGTAACACGTTTCTATTTTAGTCCATTGACTTTTTCTTTATTTGTTATTTTCATGTTCTTGAATATGTATTTAAATATTTAAGCTTCCGCTGATTTTTGTTGGATACATAATCTATCCATCATTTTTTTATTATCACTATTGTTGTTATATATACATGTATAGTCTATAGTTTGATTATGATTTTGATACAAAATATTTAGAAGGCATTTAGAAAATGAAAGTTTTAAGGAGTTTTCTATGCACACATCGGTAATAAAATGTACCTATTTCCGGTAATTGATTGATTTTGATAAGTATGGAAGATAATGACCAAATTTAACTTATACAATTTTTTTAAATACTTTGTAAGAACTTTCACGTTATTATCTAGAAAATATTTATTATTTATTTTAGAACTAATTACTACTAAGTATTTATATAAATGTCTGATTTTTAGTTATCATTTCAAAAGAATTTTTTCAATTTTAAACATATGGTTATCAATTTAAGATTTTTAAAAGAAAACTTTTAATAGTTAATAGAACTTATTTAGATTTTTTCCCTTACCTACTTCTCTCAAATTTTCTTTTTCTCTTTTTTTTATTTTTTAGCAACTAATATTAATATTATTTATTCATAAAAACTTTTCAAAAAATTGTTATAAATTTTTTTTTGTCTCAAAAGCATATTTTGAAACACATGAGATATATCTAAAATTTAAACTTGCTCATCGAGTTTGAAATATTATTTTTAATTTTTGTGTCCTTTTGATTTTGCCTACATTTTAGTGGGAATAGTAAAACATATGTTGCATCTAAACCCACTAAATCCAGATGGATTCAATAACATGTCAGATAAAGTTAACGAAAAAATTATTGAGCTTGACGAAAAATAATTAACGACAAATTTATTATGAACATTAACAAAGTTTAAATGCCTGATTAGAAGAGTTAAAGTAACGAATTCTTTCACAGATTGATAGAGTAGCTGTGCAGTGATTTGAAAGGTGGAAACATCAGGCGATAATGAGTAGTGTATCTTTCGGTTGCCACAACACAAAAAGTAAACACGTTAGTGACAGACATTTGAATCTCATTCTAATTTAATTCTGAGAGCTTTAAAATACTGTCATGCACATGCTTCTTTTTTGTAGAATGCCTGTATTGAGGCATCGTCATTGCTGGGCTGCGAGCACTTTGCAAATATGGGAGAAGTTTTAATAGTACTGCACGTTTAAAGTGATCAGGAATTTTTTCCAATTGCAATAATCTTAAATTAAAAGTTCCGTTAATTTAAAAGCGTTAACTAACCTAAACAACTATATCCATAGCAACAGTTTTGTCAATCTAGAAGTTTAATACTTCCCTTCATTTTATAATTCTAATTATATGTTTAATACCATAGCTAGGATTGAATATGTGAATCAATTCCTTGAGATTAATTTCGAAAATAAAACACGCAATTGTTTGAAGTAGGCGTTGATAATATTTTTTCTGGGGTAATTTTAGAAGCAAAAATTTATTTTTAACAAAGAATTTTCGAGAAAACCAACACATGTATTCGTAACATGCAAGCAATTTTGCCACAATAAAAGAATAGCTACAACACTGTATTGGAAGTGTAATATTTGTAAAAAAAAATAAGAAAATTTATTTCTGCCAATAATGCTTTGCAGAGTAATTCCCTGTGTTATTTCTCTACCTATACTACTTGTTTGTGCACCATTTGACAAATATTTTTGTATGGTTAGAATATTTGGCATTATGTGTACGTATATATCTAAGCAAGAATCTGAGATAAGTTTTCAATAAACAAATTTATATATTAGAAACGTATGAAATTAAATTGTATGACAATTATTTAAAACTTTGTACAAAATAAGGTTGTTCAAAAACTAAAACATTCTTCATACATCTGAAAATAAATGTACAGTTGGCATAGTTCTTAAAATTTTTGTAGATAGAAATTCTTAAGAAAAAGTATAAGATACTTTATAATGGAAATATTTAATTCTTTTCATATTATAAAACATAAAATCTTTCGAAGGTGAATGATAGTGGATTCCTGTAATATATGATGCTAATATCGATATACTATACTGATGAGCTTTAATAAATATTGAAATGTTATATGCAACAGAAAATGTATGAAATAAAAAAAAACAAATTAAGAAATATTAATTCTCTTCTTATACGGAAATTGAATTATTCTTATAAAAATACGTATTCAACATTTTTTATGTAATAAATAAAATTTAAAAATGTTTATCAAGAAACAAAATATTTTACGGTAACTTCATCCTTATTAGGAATTAATATTTTTTTCAAAAATTATATTTATAATAGCCTTTCATCTCTACTGCAGTGAGTCGATAAATGAGTACCAAGCTTGCTTGGGGACTTAAACACTGGGTGTCTCGCTTCAGACTGACCACCTAATCGGGACATCTGCTCAAGCACCTCAGAGTTCAATGGTCACGTATACCGGGTTGGATGCAGTGGGCTCTGGCCCTCATGGGCTATTGTACCACTATAAGTTTGAGTTTATTTATAATAATAATATTCATATACTATCGAAAAATTTTTTATCAAAGAATATTAAAATATCAAGTTTCCCCTTTGCCAAGAATTTAAATAAGAAAATAACATGTAAGTAAGGAAGACACAGTAATAAGTGAATACAATATATAATAAAGTGATTCTCTCAGGTAACAAAGCCTTCAAAAATTACAGTTAAGAGTTCTAAACAGACTGATATTGAAATCAAAGAATGAAGGTGCATCATGTTCTTTGTAGGGTCAAATTTTTTATTTTAGTACATTTTTCCTTGGTAAAAACAAACACACAATTTTTTTTCTTTAAGTAAGTAACAGATCCTCCTACAGTGCGACGAAAAAGCATTTCATCTACAGTTAGGAGGAGATTTAAAAGGAAAAAAAAGCTGACTGCATAAGTGCGAGTTTGAAGAAATTTTTAAGAAAGATGGTGCAGTTGTAGTTACCTTTTCTCTGGCTCATTAGGTTTAAAATTTAAAAGGATAAGAAGAAGAGAAAATGGGAGAGCTGTGATTTGCAATAAACATCTATTCATGGAATTCAGAAGACTTTTTAAGAAAAATGGAGTAAACTCATTGCAGGACACCAAAAATAAAAAAAAAGATTTTAAATAAATAAAAAGTTAGCGTATTTTTTATAAATTCTTAATCTGAGATACTTATTATTTTTACTTTTTAAATTTTCATTTCCCTGTTGTTTACGCAATAATTTACTACGATAAGTTAAAGAACTTACAGATTAAAAAAAACATAAAATGTGACCTATAATACACAAATTTACATTGATGATGCATAATTTATAAAAATAATTATATTCCATTGAAATATTACTTAGAAGATTCAATTCCTATCAGAAAAATTGTTTGAGAATTATAAGTTTACAATATATATATAATTGGGAAATATTAGGAATTTTATTTTCGGTTTTAAGTTGAAATAAACTATCTTAAATATTAACATTCTATTTATAAAATTTATTTTATAGTGCATTCATCTATTACATACTATTTAATATGCATGAAGTATATTGCTACTTATTATGCTATTGAGTAACACAGAGTGATATATGATCCGTAATATTTTAGTTGAAATAAGTTGTTTCGAGTTATAGGAAATATAAAATAAAGGTGTGATCATTTTTTTCTCTTTTTTTATAAAAAAAACTATCAATTTGCTTAATATTTTACTATTCAAACCGTAATAAAGTATTCGGAAATATCCTATTTCAGCAGAAGACTGTCTAATATGCATAGTAACTTTCCATATTTTTAAACTATAAAATCAAACTGTCATCAACAAACATCATTAAGGCTACATTCGGAACCGTGATTTTCAAAAAGCTCATAAATGGATAATTTTCATGATATTTAGTGTCACTTAGATTAGAATACATGTATAAAATTGTTTTAAGGACATTTTGAAAAAAAATATCTCGGCAAAAAATTAACTTAGAATAACCTTTTTTTCAAAGTGTTCTCTTTTTGTGAAAAATGCTTCTATTATAATAATAATTTGTCTGTATATAGCTCAGACCTCTGTACAGAAGCTCAACTAAGCCTTTCGAAAAATTCACTTTATTTTCAAAGTTACAACCATTTGAAATAATTATCGGTGTTTTTTTCTTAAAATTTCTCCCCTCTGCTGTCGTAAGATATGAATAAACCCACTTCTAAGTTATATATTTCAAACATTCTAGTTGAGCCTATGTACAAAGGTCTGAGCTATAGAGAGGCAAAATATTATTATAATAGAAGCATTTTTCACAAAAAGATAACATTTTGAAAATGGGTCATTCTATATTCATTTTTGTCAAAATATTGTACTTGTATAATTTTTTATTGTAATACTATTCTAAAAACAATTTTATATACATTTTCTAATCTAAGTGACACTAAATATCATAAATATTATCCATTTATACGCTTTTGCAAAATCACGGTTCCGAACGTAGTCGGGTACCTTAAAAAAATGTCATTTTACGTCGCCCAACACATACATTTTCAAAAGTATAAACAGTTGCTAATGCACCTAATTTTAGAAAACCGGCAATCTCTTTTTATCCAAAACATTTCATCACGCACGCACACTATATCAAACGATACAGACTACAATTTAGAGTTGGCTTAAATTTTCGAATAGACAACGCTAAATATAAAACAATTATATGAAGAAAAAGTCAATAGACTAAAAGGAAGAGCCGTTATGTTTTCAAAGCTGTCAGTAGCTTAGGTCAGTGAAGTAGGGTTAATCTCAGGGTCGTCTTAAGGCATGAATAAGAGCTTCGTTTCGGGCAGACCCATGCTTGGAAAAAACAGGATCTGAATAATTTTATTGTTTGAAAGCTATTCCAAAATTTATTCTTCGAAAAAAGGGAATTTCAAACTACATATCAACTGGCAACAGTAGCATGACCTTAATGTGAAGACCGTTGCTCATTCCTAGGTCTAATATCATAAGTATCTAAATTGCCATAAATCTAATTGAGCAAAGCAATTGATTGAAAGAGACAGTATAGGTCAAAAATGAAATTACTACAATAGTACCATAACAAACTCTTGAGGCTTAAGACTTAAGTTTGTATGTGTGTGTGTTACATTTAAGGTTATCAAACTTTCCCTATATGATAATTCCCTATAATAAAAAAAAAATTAGTTGTCTTTCCGTTGTCTTATAATAGTAATTAAATGAGAGTTTTGAAACTATGGAAATTTATAACGTTATTCCAATCCTAATTACGTTTAATTTTTTAAAGGAAATTTGATTACACCATTAATTTCTATAGGCTTAAGCAAGTTCTCGAAACCATAAGTATGAACAGAGTAAATGTAGACAATGCTAATTACACTTACGTTTAACACATTCTCTTCCAAATAAAAAAATTATAATGACTATTATTTCATAGAATATCATTAATTTGACTATACAAAAATAATTTAAGAGAAGAGTGTGTGTGTATTTTCCCATTATTAAAGTTTTCGCAAGTATTGACAAAGAGAAAAGAATATTCCATATGTAACTATGATTAATAATGTTAATTTAACTCATTAAATACTAATAATTTAATATGTATAAAGGATCTTTTGTACATTTACGCGCGCGCGATAATTGTAGTTTAAGAAGTGTTACAAAAATTTTGTATTGTAACATTCATTAATGAAATTCTTAAAAAAAATTCATTTTCATGGAAACAAGTATACTACAAATGGGATCTATTAGTAATAGTTATGCTAATTTTAGTTTTATTTTAAACCTGCATTAATTGAAAATAGTGCTTATAGAAATTGATCTTTTATTCAATTCCTACTATTAGGCCACACTCTATATATATTTATTTATCTTGGTGGAATTTTCAATCGTTAATAAAATATATTTTAAAGCACTCCATTGAGCTGAAATTTTATATACATGATTATTTTGGACGATAATACAGTAATTTAATTATAATTTATAAAAATTAATTCATTAAAGCTAATTATTCAAATAATTACAGATACAGCCACGTTGGCATTCTTTTTGACGACTTGTGTGTGTCAAAACATTAAAAAAATTTTTTTCCCACGTTTTAACGCATTCAGTTGAACTGAAATTTTATAGACATGAGATTGTTTTGGATGGCAATACGATACTTTAATGATAATTAAAAAAAATAATGACCACTTAATGTTGTGATTCTGCCCTATGTATTTACATATTTATATTAATTGTGACTATTTAATAAAAAGTAGCTAAAATAAAATTGTTCTTTGTTGATATAAGTAGGAATTGACACATTTATTTTTAATATTACTTGTTCCTTATACATATATTTTTTTATTAAAAATAATCTTATCTTTAAAAAATATGGCAAAAATGAAAAAGCAAAGGTGAACTCAATTTCCGGTGAAACTTATAGCTGTAGGTAAAACTTGCGATTTATTATCTTCATTTTGTCTTAAAGTAAATATTTAATTTTTGAGGTATAAAATCTTTATCAGGAAGGAACATATGTCTTTTCAACTGATAAAGTTAGAATAACCTCAAACATCGATATTTCTTTCTTCACTGAAATCGATATTCGTAGGTAACGAGAAGAAATAAAAGTTTAGCTCATAATTTTCCATATTGGGCAAGATAACGAAAGATGGTTATTATGTTAAAATCTTGAAGCTTTGTTGTAACCAATCTATGCTGTTTTCTATTAATATAAACCAAAATTTCATTATGAAACTATGTATTTTACCCATACATTTGTTTTTTTTATTCTAAATAAGTATTTGCTTGAAATACCCGGTGACACCGAAATAACCGATGATTTGAAAAATTAATTAAAAAAACAGAAGGTGATAGAAATACACGGTTTGCTGTATTCTATTTTGGTAAAATGTGGATTCATTCTTACTGGGTCTCAAAATTAATTAGAGTCTGTCAAAAGATAGTGCTTTTCTCTGGTATATATATACAATATATATATATGTATATATATATATATATATATATATATATATATATATATATATATATATATATATATATATATATATATAATGTTTTTTGTCCATTTCGTTAACCGCGTCTGACTTTTTACTGTGTTCCAAACAGTAAACCATTCTCCAAATACATGTCAGAATGCTGACGTGTCAGACGAAACAGTCATAAAACATTTTTTTTTCAGTTTTTCCAGTTAGAAGAGCTATCTGTTGAACTATGAATTTGGTGAGAATAAATTCCTTAGGTTCTAAAGTAGAAGGGATCAAACCGTGCATTTCTATTGCTTCCCATTTTTTAAAAATTGATTTTTCAAATTGTCTGTCATTTTGTGACGCGTCTTTCGTCGTTTCTTCAAATAGTTAATCCTCTTAGGAAATATTGGATCTTTAAAATTAATTCTATTATAAACCTTCCCCAAAGAAGAAGATGTGAGTATATAAATTAAGACTTGCATATATAGATTAAACTTTCGAGTTAGAGAGAGAGGTTAGACTGCTAACTGATAGCAGTGATTGATTAAACGTGGGAAATATATTCTAGAACAGTGATACTCTGCCTGCCACATGTGGCCCACTGGCCTTTTTTGAATAGTCCGATTATAGCCCATTGCACTAAGAAATTCAGTTATTTAAGAACAATGCACTAAATATTTAGCTGTAAATTATATCAATAATGCAATCAAATCTTTCAATTTTGATATCAATTTGATTTTTTTGATAGTAGACTGTAAGCAAGTGGCTTAGTTATAGATGATTGGAAATCGAAACTACCCCATAACTCATTAAAAATGCATAAAAATACATATTTTGTGTGTGTGTTTTATTGAACGGTTAATATACTATATATTAAAATAAAAGCCGAGCATGAGAGTTTTAATATTTGATAAATTTTGCTTTGGTCTTATGGTACTTTTTCCCAATATCTCGTGTTGTGGCTCGCGTGAAATACATGTTCATATGTATGTGTCCCGGCGAGAAAAAAAAGGTTGAGTATCCCTGTTTTAGAGTAATGTCATGGTCTGCGAGGACATTTCGCTGGTCCCCAGAAAAAAGGGGACTGTACTCTCACTCATCACGTTAAGTTATGTTTTAACATGCATTGATTGCCTTCTTAGATCGCATTTTGTTATATAAATATATTTAACACTCACAAAATCCTATTAGTGGTCCGTGGCATTTAAAGAATGAATTTACTGGTCCATAAGGTCAAAAAGTTTGGTGGCCGCTGTTCTAGAGTTTCTATACAGCAGTTCTAGGTTTTCTATACAGGACTCTGCGACTAATCCAAAGTATATTCTTAGATTTCTTTAGGATCTATAAATTCATTTATCCTAAAGGAGAATATAAGCTGGAGAAGAATGCTTTTGATTTAGCATGGCTGATCTCCAGGGTTACGCAACAATAGCACATCCAAAGAATTTTACAGCCAGATGTTGCTAAGATATGCAAATGATTCATATACATTGAAGATTTGTTTGTTAGACTACTGTGAGTAATATTTATCTCCTGTTATAATCGATAACTCCCAACAGTAAAATTTGAAATTAGCAGCAAAAAGTTAATTAATAAGTACAAACAATTATTGGAAAAAGTTTTCGAAGAAAACAAGGGGAAGAATGACACAACACTTTGTTATAGAAATTATAAATGGAACATAGCTCATTTTATTTATTTATTTAAAAAAATAAAAGCTGAAAGCCCAAACTATTGAACTTAGGGACGTAATTTTCTTCAGAACGAGTAACTGACAACTTGAATGTTAAGTAAGGGGGCAAAATCAACTTCAGAAATATTGATATTAAGACGAACAAAAGAAAAATAAAATGGGTATGATAAGTTTGGTTCCAAAAACGAATACGAAATAATAGGTAAAGGGATTGTCTCTTTGTTGCTTATGAATGTATATCTAAAAGCGAAACTAGGTCGTTGAAGAAAGGATGTTATGAAAAGAGAAAAAATACAGAAATCGATGCAGAATGCAGTTCATCCCTAAGCTTTTGCTACGTGCCTTTCCTTCACACTCATAGAACTAAGAATCGGAATATTTTATTTGATTAAAAGCTTTTTATAGGGAATTGCTGGTTAACATGACACAAACTTCAAAATATTTTTTCCATTTGTTTTAAGATAGAACAATTAATTATAAAGGATAAATCTATCAGATTTAATTATATATTGAAGTAAAAATGAAGCTATTCGATTTTGAAAAATGACTGTTGAATGCGTTAATCACATCACAGGAAGACATCAGTATTCAATTAAAAATGAATGACAACTTCAAAACAAAAGGATAAAAATAAACTTACCTCAAGATTTTTTCTCAAAGTTCTGCATTAAAATGCATTATATTGGATTTTGTTATTAAGTAGTTGCGGCTGTAAATAATAATTAGTTATTCACCTTGTTTTCTCTTAACAATTTCCTTTTTAAAGTTCTCCATATTCTTGAAGGAAAATCTTTGTTAAAAATATACTGATAGTTATATATTGTGCATCATATAGTGTAAATATGTTGAGTCTTGTTAGAGTTCATATAGTTTATTTTTAAATAAGTAACCTGGGATTAATCTAGAGATTCAAGAAGAAATTTACCTTATAAATAAGTACATATACTATATAATTCGTTTATTTCAGTCAAAAATATACATATGCAGGGTGATTCGCTACCAGACCGACAAACTTCCAGGGTATGTAGGGGGAACACAGACGACTCGGAATCCCATAGGAATGCAGGTTTACAAATGCCGTATTTGCAAGCTATAACGCCTATGTGTGAGCTTTGAGGGACCCTTGCAACCGCTTGCAGGTCAACAGTGTTTCTCGATTAATGTTTGGCCTGGAAATCTACCTCAGATTATCTCATTGGAACGCATCTTCTGGCCAGTCCTCTGGACGGTAGGGTGTATATCAGGGGTGGGCAGACTTTTCCAGGGTACGGGCTACTTCTAATTTTTCAAGATATTTCAGTCCACGCAATATCAGTTGCGAACACAAAGAGTAGGGAGGGTCCATAAATATGTACCCTCCTTCGTAGTCATTGGTTTTGTCTCCGATTGATACTAATCCCTTGTACTTGTTTAGTTATTTAACAATTTTTTATTAATTAATGCTAATTATCTTTTCAATACTTTATATTTTACCCCGATAATCTGAAAATCAACACACACACAAATGTATATATATAGGGTAAAAGTCTGCAATATTTATTATAACTAAATAATCAATACAGAAAATGTGCACTCTTACCTACAGAACTAAAATATATTAATAAAAAAACTAACACTTTAAAACTGCGTTTAAAGCAAAACGCAAGATACACAAACATGATAGAAAGAGACACAAAAATAATAATATATCAAAAGATGCATTTAGTATCAAACAATTAAAATGCATTAAAAATAAGACAGTTTTATCTCAAGTTGGTTTTTTTTTTGTTACAGTCAGTAGAAGACTTAGTCTGCACACTGTCAGCCAATCTTGAATATTTCGGTTTACCATTACGAACGGCTAATCTTCAGGCGGCCACCCCACAATGTCGTGGTGGTCTACCGGTCGATCGCGATTGACGTAATGCCCAATCCGGGTCTATATGATCTTCTAACAAACAAGTCCTGCCAGTGAACTTCTTGCGCAGCACATGTTACTACGTCTTTGCACCGTTCCATGTGGTACCAACACGACGGGAGCTCCTCCACATCACACGGAATTCACTCCTCCACGTGCGTGGAAAAACCCCTCAGAGCGTAGCCTTTAAACAGTGGTGGGTAGATTGTAGTGGCCCGGATCATTAGAGTGCCATATCATCGGGCCTATCATGCATGGACTTCTTTTGGGTTATATGAAAGGTATAAGAGACGCTCTTTCCTTTAGTTGAAGACCTCTTCACTCGAATAACTGTAGCTACTGCAGCGTTTCTCAAACTGTGGGGCGTGCCCCCAGAGGGGGGCGTGATGACTCAACGAGGGGGGCACGAGCATATTAAAAAGTCAAAAACCAAAGATTTTAAAAAATTATTAATTTACTGTAAATAACAAACAAAATGCATCCTGACATAATAAAAAATAAAATACACATTTACACTGGTACAATACACTTATAAATGTGTCAGTCTGTACAATTTATTTTATAACTAATTTAACGATGCTGAGTTAAGAACAAGATTGATAATTACCAACGCCTCATGAGTTTGTATTAAAACTTATCTTGAATTTGTACGGTTTATAATTCCTTAATTGCCGAATCAAAGTTACGCGACTCGCTCCCCAATGCCACCATTTTCCACGTGGATGCTCATATGGGATGTTTTTTTTTGGGGGAGGAAAAAAGGGCTTAATAAGCAAATCCTCTGAAATAAGTAAATCCTTCCCAAACACTGCCAAAGACCTTTTATTGCATTCCAAAGCCTTTGGAATAATTTTATGGACAGTAGTGCACTGAGAAGATCATATTTCAGAAAACGTATATATACGTCCAGCAAATTAATACTGTGGCCAATCGAGACGTTTATATACTACGCAGGGATCACTTACGATGCTAAAGTCGTATTGTAGCATTAGTGTTAAACTGTAGTATTATTGAATTCAATACATTGTTATTGTATGGAAGGGGGTGCAATGAAACATATAATTGAATATTGGGTCTCGAATATTGAACGTTTGAGAAGCACTGAGCTACTGGGAGGATACGTGATATGCCAGGAATCTTCCAGAATGTTAGGAATTCCATGCAGCACTACTATCAGACCTTCCAGATGTTTTCTGGTCGTAATATCAAAAATCTGTTGTAGTACAACCTTTCAATAAAATGTTTCCTATTCAATTAATAATCCCCTGTTTCTGCGATTTTTTTTCTGCTTCTTTGTACCATAGTTCTTAACTATGGCATGTGCAACCCTACATTCCCGTGTGATTCCCAGTCGTCTCTATACACCCTACAAGTTTGTCGGTCTAGTAGCGAACCACCCTGTGTATACATACAACTCCTGATTTGAGTGAAGTTACAGAAGTAAGTTTTTACTTAAAATAAACAAACTAAACAAAGTATAACTGTATGATATAAGAAGTAGCTGCAATCTAATGCCATCTCTTATATTCAGATTTAGTACATCCAATCAGTATTAAAAAAGTAGGGAAATATTTCTTACAGGTATGACTTCATACTATTTGAACTCTCTTTTTGTCTCTTTCTCTCAATTGATTCAGAGAAAAGACTCCCATTGGAAAGTAAGGGATGCAGCTCCCTTCATTACGGTATCTATTTGCATAAATTTTGGGAAATTAACATTGAATTGCTGAATGAAATATAACTGATAATAAAGAAAGCAGAAAACTTATGAAATCACGTAAAAAACAAGATAGTAACCAAAGAGAGAAGGAAACAAATATAGAGGTCATAGTAGCCGAGTGGTCAGGGTCACGAACTGGTGGTCGGCGTTACTTATGGCGAATAACGATTTCAAGTCCTGACTCCATTAGACTTATCTTGTGGAATGATGATGTAGGTTAAGTCTTTCGAGGCTTTAAATACGGACCGCTCCTGAATTGGAAATTTGAGGAATAGGGCTCCAGTTCAGGTGTCATCCTCGTCACTCAACCGTAGTTCCGAATTACGAGGTTTGTTCTTGTGTTGCTTCGATATGTGTGAATCTTAATTAAGGCAATAAAAACTCAAGATCTTAAAAAATGTTGTAACTGAAAAGAAATCCATCAGTTTAGCTTTTAAAATTAATTTTAATATTAAGAAATCACGTCTTTTTTATTGTAGCTGTAATTTTTTTTGGCTATTGACTGAACTTTTTTCGAAAAGGTCTCCGATTATAAGAAGAAAGAAATGACCATTGTACTACGAAAATGTTTAAAATTGTTAATAATAGTAAAACTTTGTGTCTTAAAATGAAATTAGGAAAACATAAAATGTTGCGTAAACATTTATATTCAGGGCATCTCTAATACTTATTAGTCGACTATATACCTTCTTAAATATTAATTATCCGCTCACATTCAAGAAACTTCTGAAAAGTTTGCAACAATTCAGGGGTTTTAAGTCTAGTTTGCTTAGAATAATTGGGTTTGCATCAAATCTTATGTACTGTGTAATAACAGTTTTTTGAAAGATGTACGAAATATTTACGTACATAAATGTGACTAAAATAATTTAGCCTGTTAATATTTCGTGTATTCATATAATTATTGAAAACAGCCAACTATCGCCGTCAATGTAGTAAAAGTTTGGACCAAATACAGGACAAAATAAAATATTCCTTTCAGGATTATAACTATACGGAGTTTTGGCGACCAACTTTGTACTCGCACTGTGTTATCGAAAGTTTCAACCATCTACTGTAAACTTTTGCAGCCCAAACAAAACAAAAGCGAGCCAATTAACGCGTCTTCCAACCTCAATGTTTACATTTAATTTCACTTTAAACAGGAAACTTACAAATTCGTAAGAGAATGCGGTTTATTTTAAGTGCTTAATTATCATTCTTTGCACTTAAAATTTGTTACTCTTACATTGAGTAATATTTTTAGAATTGTAGCCTAGTATTTTTAGTCTTATCTTAAATATAGAGATACCTTATTACATAAATAGAAATAGTAATTAATTATTTTTGTATTTTTCTCTGATTTTACAAGTCATTTAATGAAAGTTTTCAAAATATGTGTATTTATCTTAATTGCGTTAGTGTTTTTAACGCTGCTAAGTTTATACTAATGTAATACAGTTAGTTCTCTATTTGAATTTGGAAAATACAATTTAACGATTGTGTGCTTTGGTAAAATGTGACAGTCTGATGTTGCGTTTGAAAAGAGATTGTTTACTATTGTATGCAAATAATTTTTTTAAAAAAAGTTAGAGATTTGTTTTGAATTTTTCTAATAATTTTGGAATGAAACAAAATTTGAAAAAAGAAATACACACAAACACACACAGAAATATTTGTTAATAAACTCACATTTAAATATCATATTATTTTTAAATACTACTTTTGCTTAACCCAATTTATACCATTGTCCTATTTAGAGAATAACCACATAATTTATTTGTTGCGAATATTTTGTCAGTTGGAACATGTAGGGGAATGTATTGGCTAATGCTAGCGTGAGTTATGTGTACCTCTTACATCTGGACCTTTTGCATATTTATCACATTTGTGGCTGTGTTTTGTATCATATGTTTACGATTACAGAATTCTTTTTAGTTTACTTTGGATATCTGGCTGGGAATTTTTTATGTGATAGTTCCCTTTTCTTATCCTGCTAGTGGTTAATTAGAGCTATATTGTTCTTAGATAAGTCTTAGCGCATTTTTTCTTAACTGTCCTCTGAATAGGACAGTAGAACAATGAGCATGCCATTGACGAGCTCTTTCTCTTTTTATAACTAAGAGTAAAAAAAATGATTTCTTTTTAGTGTTTTACCCCTTCTGAGTTATGTCATTGCAAAGGTTTCTGAAATTAGAGAAAGCATTAGAAATAATATATAGTTAAGATTCAGATGGGAGCAACGCTGAAATTACTGTGTTACCACCAGATGCCAATAAACTAATTGGCGAAGATGAAGTAAAAACTGGTGATATTATTGTAAACAATGCTCCTGGGTCTCTGGAGGTAAAACTGGAGGAAGTTCCCAGCCTGAAGGGTCTACGAGCTCTAAAGTTTCGGCAACAAAGAGTAGAAAAAAGCTAAAAGACATCAGCCTTCTTCGATAAAGAATAAATTACCGCAAAATACAAAAGAAGAAACACAGGATAAATCAATTGCAAATAATTTTCTCAAGCAGATAGAAGCTGAATTGAAAGATAAAACTCAAGCTTTTTGAGCAGTTTTATTCCGAAGAAATTTAAAATCTCCTTGTAAAAGAAACTGTGTGATATGCAAAAGATGTAAAAATGAAAATGATTTATTGACCACTGCTAAGAAAATACGCGCTTTTATAGAAATTTAGCTTCTAACTGGTTATTATTCAAACAGCTTTGAACGTGACTACTGGTCAGATGCTGAAGACCTTGGAATTACCCTCATAAAATACGCCATGTCACGAAACCGCTTCCAAAAGATTAAATCCTATTTACACGTTGTGGACAATATAACTGTAAGTTAGCATGTCCAGGATCTATCCTTCAAAGTATAAAACCTGTGTTTGCCATTCTTAATACTTATTTTATGAAACTTGGACACTTCTCAGCAAATCTAAGCATTGCTGAAATGATCAGCATGTAAATAGTGTGGTTAAATTTAGAGCATATACATGTATTTTGTTATAAAAACGAAGAGCACAAACAAATGCTCAATTATTTATTAGTGAGATTTTTATGTAATAATATTTATAATATCCACTTGAGGTTTCACATTTAAGGTATGTGGCTATCCAAAATTCACCGTTTACGTGAAAATTTTCGAAATTTCTGTTTTGTTTTTATTTTATATATCCCATACGCTTAAGATTCCAAAAACTCTCTATTTTTGTTTCTACGATATTTAGAAACAAAGTTATAGCATAATTAAAAACCCGGAATGGGGTTTACAAAACTAGATGTAGATCCCTACACACAAAATATTTTTTAGATATTGAATTGAAATTTTCGAAACATGTTTTATTTAGCTCTGTGTTATGAATCAAAATCTAATCTTTGTGTGTGTATTCATGTACTTTATTGTTTTTTTATGAAAAAAATCATTAGTATTTTAAAAAATCGTGTTTTTGTATAAAATTTGGTATACTTAAGAAACCTTCTAAGTATTACAAATCTTTTAATTTATAACACATATAAAGATGTTATTCACGCACTGAATAAATATTATTTGAATACATGTATTAGAATTTTGTGTAACTACAATTTTTCATCGAAGTTTCACTAAAAACGACAATTGTTGAAATCTATAAAACTCTCCAGAAAACAACAAAAGGTTAAAAAAAGTCCGAATTAGCTAAACATGAAAGTAAAAAGATCTGGACCTATAAATATAGTGAGTTTAAAAAAAGAATAATTAGTAGAACATTTTTTATACTGTATTAAAATCTTTAAATGCATTTCTGAGAAACTACGTTTTTCAATTTTTTGCTTCACAGTAAAGTTCATTATAGGTTTTCTTTTTAAGATATTGAATTGAAATTTTCAGAAAATGTTTTATTGAGTTTTATATTCAGTTTAGATTATTATTTAACCTCTGTGTATATATTTATGTATTTTATTGCACCTTTTGTGAAGAAATAACATTAGTTTTTTGTAAAAAAATTAGTTCCTGCATATAAAACGACAAATTTCAAAAACTTTCAAAATTATTACAAATCTTGTAGCTGTAAGCACAGATAATGATGTTATTTATATACTGTATAAATATTATTCAAATATATTAATTAGAATTTTTAATACAAGCCTTACCGTAACTGCAGTGTTTTACTAAAATTCCACCCAAAATTCCCAATATATTCAAAATTATTTTCAATTTTGGGAAAATTTTACTTTAATTCCTACTACTGTACTTGAATGCCGTTTTCAAATAAAAAGTGATTATTTAGTTGAAAATTTATATATTTAAAAAAGTGCTCCGAAGGTAGTGACATACCTAAACACATCAATTCAATTCCTCTTATAGAAAAAAATATTTTTTTTCCATAAAAAATTATCTAAACTAATACCATTCTATGGAAAATGTAAACTAGTTTCATGAGAGAAAATTTTAATAAATATTTTTACTAAACAACCTAAATTTAAAGAAATAATTTCATTCCTAGAATGAGTTGTTACTCATTTTCCGGACGGTATTTTTGAGAGTATTACTTTTTACCTGCATATGATTTTACTAAGCATAAATGTTTAAGAAAACAATATATTTTCCAGCACCCCTTAAATAGCTTATTATTGTATTCTAAGAAATTTTTTAAAGTGTTTTAGAGTATTATATACCAGTGCATCTCAAACTTTCAATATTTGCGACCCATTTTTCACTTAGTTTTCATCGCACACCCCACCCCCACCTTTTTACGCTAACAATGTATTGAATTCAATAACACTATATTTTAACGCTAAAACTACAATACGACTTAAACTTCTTAAACGCCACCGGCGTACATGAACGTCTAGCTCAGCTAAAGTGTTCATTGCCTCCGACGTATACATACGTTTTCTGAAATATGATCTTCTCTGTGCAATGCAATCCATAAAATCATTCCGAAGAATTTGGAATGCAATAAAAGGTGCTTGACAGCGTTTGCGAAGGATTTACTTATTTCAAGGAAGGTTCTTTACTTATTAATTCTTTTACAACTCCATTCCTCCAATACGTCACATACGCATGGCTTCGTGGAAAGCGGTGGCATTGGGGAGCGAATCCCGTAACTTTTAATATCGACAGTTAAGGGATTTATTGTTAATCGTACAAATTATTAAGAAGAGTGTGGTTTTTTGTAAAACTTTTATATTTGACAGGCTCATGGGATCGCTGGTACACTGGTGTGCAAAACTTAAGCAACAGGTGGGTTTATTGCCATAACTTCACGAAAAATCATCTGAGAGACATGGAATTCAGAAATGAGGGAATTCAGAATGTACGTAAAGGATGACGAAAGCAATGCAAAAGGAATGCAATGCATACGGTATGGAATCAAACAAAAACAAGCTTTATTGAACGTATAGTATCGTGACTCGTGATTGTCTATCCAACAGGAAGAACAACAAGCAGATGTTGCTTAATATGGTATATGCCCTCCCCTCACTGCAGTGGATGCTTCGCACCGTCTCTGCATACTCAGAACCAGCTGGTGCAACATTTCTTGCGGTAGGAGTGCTCATTCCTCAATCAGAATCTGTTTGAGTGTTCTCCGGATGATGTAAGCGTGCTGCAATACGTTTCCCCAAATCATCCTACACATGTTCGATGGGATTTAAATCTGGGGAGTACGTTGGCCAATCCATTCGAGTGATATTTTCACTTTCCAGAAGCTCATCAACAGCAAGAGTCCGTTGTGGCCGTGCTTTGCCATCCATAAAAAATGAAGTCTGGGCCAATGGCACCTAAGAACAGACGCACATGGGGAAGAAGTACCTCCTCACAATAGCGATCCCCGATTACAGACCCTCTATCGAAAATGTGGAGCTCAGTTCGCCCGTTCAGCATAATGCCTCCCCAGACAAGAACTCCAGAACCACCGTAACGGTGTCTTTCCTTGATGTTAATGGGATAAATCCGGGTCCCGATCTATCTTCAAATCAAAACGCGTTGAGAATCGCTTCTGGTACTGAACCGACTCTCATACGTAAAGAGGACACGACTCCATAGATCAGTTGTCCAGTTGTTGTGTTCTGTGTACCACTGTAAATGGTGGCGTCGGTGGCCAACTTTCCTCGGGAGGCAGCGGTCAGGATGGAGGGCGAATAGGCCCCCTTTGTGGAAGCGTCTGGCCACAGTAAACCGCGACACTTGTCTCCCCGTTGCTGTACAGAGTTGCTGAGCAATGGCGCTTGCTAACTCATGTCGGTCTCTTTTCACCTCCTGGATGATTTTTAGGTCATCCCCTGCTGTTGTCGTCCTCAGGCGGCCACCAACAACCTTTCTAACAGCTGTACCTGGAACGCTTTCCAAGCGCGCGAAACGACACTTTTGTTAATTCCAAAATATGCAGCTACACTGGTGTCAGTACACCCCTCCTCCAGCTTTCTGATCACTATTACACGTGTGAAGTCGTCCAGGTGATTTCTTCTAGCCATATTTCACGAACTGACTCACTGGCCCTTGCAGCGAATATGTTGAATTGCGTCTCCGTCCTTCATTGTATTCTACTGTTGAGCAGCGCGTGCCGATTTCATGCGTTTTGCGTACGCTCACGTCGCTCCTGACGTTTCGTTCCTGATATTTGCATACGCATGACGTTTCTACTGACTTACGTGTTCACTGTACTGATCTCCAGACCTCCTTTTCTGCAATTTCATGGCTATCTGCTAAATCTTTACATTGTTGCTTAAGTTTTGCGCACCAGTGTATATATTAAACGTGTTCTTAACTTAGTATTGTTAATTTAATTATAAAACACATTTGTGCAGTACTTTTACATTTGTGAGAGCTTTTTACTTACAATACATTTATGAGTGCTTTACATCAGTGCAAATGTGTATTGTTCTTTATTATATCAGAATGTATTTGTTTGTTTACTTTCAATAAATTAATACTTTTTTTAAATAATCTTTTGTTTTTTCGATTTTTCAATGAGCTCGGGCTCCCCTCGTAGAGTTATCAAGCCCCTCTAGTAGGGCGCACCCCATAGTTTCAGAAACGCTGTTGTATACTAAATCTTTTTTTACTTTTTATAAGAGATATGAGAATAGCATAAGAATCTGAAATTACAATTGTTGCATCATATTTAAACATAATAATCACACTAATGATTTGAAATTATTTTATCTTGTATAGATAAAAATGATTTAGAGTATCCTATATTATATTAATATGAGTGATGTTAATATACGCGATAGTTAGCGTTGAAGCCACTCCTCAGTTTGGGAGCAGATGATCATAGAGTTTCAATGTTCTAGGTCCACTTTTCATTTTCTTAGTGATACAGCTATTATATCTGTTATCTCTTACGTTATCAGGTACCCTTCGTACTTGACACTCACATCTTTAAAGTCATCACGTCGTTCTACGCACATCTTAAAAGTTTCAAAAATATTTTGTTGACTTACTCCGGCCGGTTTGTGTTACCAGTCATGCCGCGTCATCTTGGGGAGATTTTTAAGCCAAATAACGCCAAGTTCCATTTGGCTCTTGTATCTCTCAGATGCTTCCTGCTGTTGGTTCTCTTTTTTGACTGATCAGGTCATCAGATCCTTCAACAATTAAGCATACATGATGCATAGTAAGCTACCGTAATCGAGCACCCCAAAACGCCGTAGATCTATACATAATATATCAAAACATTAAGAATCCTTACATTAGATATATTTATTTTTTCTTATATCGGCTTTTATAAACATTGTTATTGCTGATAAGAGAGCTTTCATAAATTTTTGACTCTAACGTTCAGTGAAAACTTATTAGCCATTCTTGGAACAAACTACTTTGAATTTGAAATCAATATCGCTGTGCTATCTGTGTATGAGCTTTGCATGTGTTTATTTAAATAAAAAAAGAAAACTTTTTTCACGATGATTTGGCAGTTTTTGCAATAGAAATATACAGTTATATGAAATATTCACATTCAAGATCTATTTCTTTAATACAAATGTCTAATTTGTGTAGAATGTTGAAATGCATTGCATAATTATTCACTTTTTTAATAATTTTTATTAGAAATGGACTGAATCTTAGAATTAAAATTGTTAAGTACCATGATTAAATTTAATGTTATAACTTCTTATGGGTTTAATATTATATTTTTCACAGATCTTTGACAAAAAATGTTGTAGATATTATGGAACGGTTGCAATTAGTAAAAGAAATTTGAAGAAAATTTAGCACATAAAAAAATCAAATACTATATTAAAAAATAAATAATCATACAAGGATAAATTGCTTCCGGGTAAAAAAAACTGATATTGCATTGTTTATTAATACTAAAGCTGATATTCAATGTGTTTTTTTTAATTGTTCAATATTTCTATTGATTATTGAATTACTATTTCTACTAATCTGTTATATTTTTTTGTAATATTTAGCTAATATCAGGATAAGTAATAAAATTATATATATATGATAAGAATGGGAACTATGTTAGAAATTTTACAGATATTTTTGAAATTGAAATATTTGAATAAAAAAAAGACTTTAATCTTCCCTATGCTAATGAATTTAATATCGGATACTAATTAATTTAATACTAAAATGAATGTAACTTTAAAGTTAATTAGAAAAAAATCAGAAAAGAAAGGCAATTTATATTACATTCGTTCTCGCACCTTTATGTTAATTTTACCATTTAAAGACTTTTATAAACTGTGTTTTAAAACTCATTTTTTTGTTTAAAAATTTTTTTGGTGCAACGAGAAGGAAGTATGTATAAAGCTTATACAAATATCTTACATTGTTTTCACTTTCTTTGAAAAAAAAAACAACCCTTTTTTGAAAAAGAAATAAATGCAAAATAAAAATTAATTATTGTTAAAATTTCGAATGTAAATAAAAATTCTCCTCCCTTCCCCAGAGCTATTTGGCGGCAATTTAAAGCAAATTTTTTACATATTTTGATTTGGAAGAAACAATTTCTCATTTCTAATTAGACATTTGTACGCAAAAGAAATTAACTCTTCTAATCTTCATGAAAAAGGAATTAAAAAATAAACAAAACATACATGAAATAACAAGAAACGTGACATAATTGATCGGGGTAAGCAAAAGCTATTATTAATAATTCATGAAGAAGTAGAAAAAAATATTTCGTTTTGAATGGAAATAAATATTTACTATTTTGTATGTAATCAGGAGCTTTTATATGTTATTGTATTTGAAAGAAAAAACCACGATAAATATAATTTGAAATGTAACTAAACATCCATGTTCGTTGTTTATTGTTCAACAAATTTGGGGAAAAATTAATTGAAAGGAAAGTTAAGATTAATTTCGTACATGCAATTTGAATCGAAGAATTGAATTGATAGTTTATTTAAAAACTTAAAATAAATTGTTCATTTATTTCTAAAACGAAGAACAACCGAATGACACAGTAGCAAATATTTAACAAACATTCTTAAACATAAAAAGGGAGGCACAAAAACCAAATTATTCGAATAGATAGTAAGTTAGTTGTTGTGAAATATGTGCATAGATATTGGAAGTGAAAAGATAAAAGTACTATTTGAATTGAATGCTTTAATAAGAAAATAAAGATAAAAGAGATAATAAAAAATTAATAATGCGGACCATTTTTGACCCTGATGCGATGTTTTCGACTCAGCAGTTCCTAAAAAATCTGCAGATACCTTTCTGTGGAATTTCTTGCCACACACGTTCCAGCAGGTGAATTAGAAAACACGTGATTATTAAAACCCAAAGGAACTGTGGCAATCACGCCAGTAAAGGAAGTGATGGAGAACCACGAAAAAAAGTAGGAAAAACTCGTGGTTTGTGTTTTTGCGCCTTATCATGTCGAAATACAAGTCCAGGGATCCGTGAAGAGGCAGGTGACACCAAGAGGTGTAGAATCTCATGGACGTAACACTACGCGTCAAGAGATTCACAGATGACTAACAAAACGATCGGATTATTGAATGAAACGCACCCGTACCATGATTCCTGTTTGTCAACATTGTGGTGGCCGGCAGGTAGGTGAAAATTTTATTTGTGTCCTGTTTGTCTGCAGATCCGTATTCTCTGGTCATAGAGGTTCAGTTAGAAGTGGATTTTATTGCTGAAAACAATCTGTTCCTTTCCTTGATACAGAAGAAAGCAAAAGTCTTACCTGGATAGTAAATATTTATTGTGCTCAAACTATTATAATTAGACATATTTGTGTTTGGATATATTGTAAGTATTCCTATGAGCCCCTTGAGAGTTTGAAGAATGTCTAGATGGTATTCCAGTTGCCACCAAGTGATCTTTAACATGTTTTGCACTTTATAAGAATGCAGCTTAGGCATTTATGAAGAGTTCTTACCAAAATTGTTTGTGATTTTTGCAGTTCACGTGATGCTTCACAAGTTGATTTAGTAGGTCTCCGTTGAAACGATTTTCGAATGTCTTCAACAAGTGCTCCACTTCTAGGAAGATACTTAATGCTGCCTGTTCCCTTTAACATTTTATACTACCTCTTTTCTGGTTTTAAACCCGGAGATTTGCTTCTAAAACAATGTCGGAATTTTCGCTGAACATAAATGCACGATCTCATTTCGTGAAACCAAATCACACATTGAACTTCATATTGAATCGACGTCATTTTATTAAATGATGTTCTCGTTACAAATGTTCCCCTGGGTTACTCTTAAATGAGTTTTTGGGGCCATCTACTGCACAAAGAACAACTAAAACTGACCTATCCAATGATACAAAAAAAATATATGTTTACATTAAACTGTTACTTTATAATTAATTTGCATTATGATGGGAAGTTTTTGGTTCATTCTATACTTCAAGTCAAATGCGCCTTGAGCTGTTACAACTGGTGCAAAAATGAAAGGCTTGCGGTACAAAAGTGTCTGTAGGAATTGCCCATGGATGATCCCTGGTGTACTAGTTATACGTAGGATTGTTTATGATGCAAGCAGCTGAGAGTGCTGATCGAATCATCACCCCGTATCTTTATATCAACGTTTTTGGTTGCCCGCTACTTTTTTTTTATGCTTTTTTCAATGATGGTTCTCAGATTCCACCAACATCATCGAATGGGAACATCGCATTGGCCCAATTGCTGAGAAGCACTATCATTTGATCACTTGAATTTTTTAACACTATTTGCATGTCCTCGGACAATTGGCGACATCTGATAATATTGTTCTTTACAGATTAATGATTTGAAAGGAATAATTAACTAGAAAATTTAAGTACAGCTTTCACTTGAAATTGCAGTAAAAAATATGGGTATAATTCAGTATTCATTATTGATTTAATTTCTTTATTAACGTTGAACTCTAATATAGTGCGATAGTTTTTAGTGATGGACCTCGTAATTTTGAATCACGTCCAAGGGGCGAGGATGATATATATATATATATATATATATATATATATATATATATATATATATGCATGAGCTTATTACCCTCTCTCCAAACTTACAGCTTCACCCCATCAATGTGGAAGCTTTGAGCCACGTCTCATTTAATGTGCATCAGCTTCTTTACATGATGAGTCTTCAGTGATATCAGTTCTCGAATTCGCAACTCACAAGTCACAAGTTTGTAACTATGACATTTCGGCTATCGTAGCCACGTATTCTTCATTGAATGCTTTGCATAAGTTCGGTGTAATTCGATGTTTCATCTTGGTTTGTCTTTTACAGAATTTGTGTCATGAAATATTTAAATAAGGTGATATAATTTATCTTAAGTCAATATGACACTTTCCATATTTTCTTGCCTTCAAAGAAAAGCATCGTGTGCAAGAGTAATAAAAATTTGATAAGTTCAAAATGGCATGGTACTGTATTATTGATTGACGTAAGCGTGAGAAATGGTGAAAAAATGTCAAGATAAAAAACAATAAAAGTAAATCATTAAAAAAACTTCTTTTTTTCTTTACATTAGAGTTTGAAAACACTTATAACATTTCGTTTTTTTCATTGCTACGCTGATTTTGATATCTTAAAAGGATTCAACTTAATTTAATACTATTTATATATTGCTTAAATTATTTGTAAGGTATCAATTAGTTTTTGCCAAGTTGTGAAGTAAAATTGATAGATTTTATAATGCTAATGAAGGAAATGCAAATTTTAAGTATTAAGTGGGTTTTAATAGGCTCAGAATATTGTTAATATTTAGCTAAAATTATCTTTTATTTGAGAAAATATGTTAATTAGCTGCTTAAAAGTTTCTCTTAATTTATCATCTCTTAAGCAGTTGATTTATTATTAATATTTTAATAGATTTTTTCTATGTTGAGAGAGAGAGAGAGAGATGCTTCCATACTTCTCGTACGTATATTAGAGCATCCATAATCAACAATTTTTGTTTTTCTTAGAACAATCCAAAAATTAGCCGCAGAGCATCAGAAGCGGACAAGTAATTCGTTACTAAAAGTGAAGAAATAAACTTAATTATAAAAACAATGAATGAGATAATACCATCATTAAGGAGCATTTATTTCCATAATTAGGAGAAATCTTCGGCTATATTTCTTAGAATTTCTTTTTTAAAGTCAGAAATCATTCACTGTGGTTTTCTAAATTGAGCTGCGAAATTTTCTGTTGGTATAATAAGCATGCATACCTTCTAAAGAAAATAACATATTTATTTTCGCAAACAAGAAACTTTTCTTAAATTGAGATAAAGTCATTAATCATATGTGGTAAATACAAAAAAAAGTGCTAAGATTCGTAGATTTTTCTTTTGCAAACAAAATCTGAACTCTTTCTTTACATGAATGTAAAAAACGTCTTTCCAAGCGAGCTATATTTTTTTTCTTTAGAGGATAACAAATGTGTGTTAGTACTCTTTATTATTAGTTGCGATAGTATAAGAGAAATAAAATTGTAAACTCAAAATAAAAATGGTTTTAACTCACAAACAAAAATTGTAAAAATAAACTTGAATACTGTTATTAATATGAGCAATATTTTCGTGAACTTCAGAAGGACGACATTTATGCTTTAGAGATTTTTTATGCTCATTTAAAAAATAATTTTCTTTGAAGATATTCAGTCCAATATACTAAAATCTAAGGAATAAATATTTTAAAGTAATAAAGGCAGCAATTTTTAAAAAAATATTGGGATAAATGAATTCGTATTTTATTACTAATTTGAAAGTTAGAATTTACGTGAATAGTTTTAAACTGAAAAGGATAAGATCTTAAAATTTATGTCTGAACTATAATTTAATACATCTTTATTCTTAATTAAGGCCCAGTGGCCGAGTGGTAGCGTATCGCGCTTCCACACCACATGTTCGAGGTTCTATCTTCGAACTGGACAATGTCGACTCAGCCTTTCATCCCTCCTACAGTGAGTCGATAAATGAGTTTCAAGCTTACTTTGGGACTTAAACACTGAGGGTCTCGCTTCAGACTGATGACCTGATTGGGACATCGGCTGATGCACCTCAGCATCCAATGGTCACGTATACTGGGATGGGCACAGTAGGCCTTGGCCCTCATGAGCTGTTGCGCCACTGAGTTTAAGATTTATTTTTAATTAAGTTTCGTGTTACGGCGTCTAGCATTTGCATTTCGAGTGAGTTGATAGCAGCTATTATTTTTGGACTGGTTATTTTTGTTGAAATTTGTAATTGTCTGTTTTAATCAAAAAACGAATATATTAGCAGTGTTTAGACAGAAAATCTAATATTTAACCTAACTTTTGACATTTTCTTAAAAGAAGTTAGAAATATATATATATATATATATATATATATATATATATATATATATATATATATATATATATATATATATATATATACATATATATTTAAATTAAAGTAAATTGTATGTACTAGAAATAATGTATAGGCTTTTAGATCGCATTTAAGGGTAATAAAAATGTAAAAAAAACATAACTCACAACAAATTTAAAAGTTTATCTTAATCCATATTAAAAACACTACATTCATATGAAACAGTTTTGTCACACGTCGGTTTTGTTCAAGAAAAGTTTTTTAGATGATTTTATTTAATCTGTAATACACTTTGTAAACGAATCAGGTTCTTAGAATTCATTGATGAAATTTTTCCAGAAATGTAAAATAATATTATATCCCCTGAACTACCTTTTGTTCAAATGGGATTTCCAAAACGGATTACCTAAATAAGTATAATTTTGAAAATTAATTGAAAATTTCCAAAAGAAACTAATGATACTCGGTTGTTATGACAATACAAAAGAAATAACTAGATTATTGAATTTGTATTAAATGTTTCTCTAAACAATGACATAACAACTTGCTTGAAGGACGGCTGGGCGTTTTGTAACTAGTCACTGGCACTTAGCACAGGGTAACAGACGACATTTTGTGTCGACATTATCACCATTGTACTGACATCAGGAACTGTTTTCACAGGAATACCGATTTAATTTTGGGAGAAATTACTTTCATGGGCAGGTGTAATAACTACATTGACAACATCACATTCCAGTCCCTATTATTGATTCTCATACTATACATTAAAGCCTGAGATGGCAATGTTCGAATAATGAACACCCATTGTTTAAGACCGCTAGAAGTTCAACATCAGACAATTCGGCATCAACCATTTATGCAGGACAATGTCTGCCATCATGTAGTATGACGCGAACTCTCAATAGCTTGAATAGAACTAACATCCTTTTCTGGTCGTCAACTTAAAAGGGACCTCTCTGTCATGAAACATGGACGCTTAACCCTTTCAGTAGTAAAGACGTACACACACTCAGGTCCATAAATTAAGTACAAAGAAGTCCAGGCAAAGAAAAAGACAGAAGAAAAACAAATTTGACTTATTTGTAAAGTCTATTTATTAAACAAAAGGTAAAGAGCAAAAAAAGATGCTATATGTTTGACATAATTAATAAAAATTGCGATTTTTACTCCCTGGAGCAAATTTAAAAAAAGAACCTATTTACAAAAAAGTGTAACACGGTTAGTATGATGGTTAATACGGAGTATGTCTCCCGGACGATGCAATACAGGTCTTACAACGCCTAGACATGTTGAGTATCAAATTATCAATCTGATCTTGGGGAATATTAAATCACCCATCAAGCAATGCCCTCTGAAGTTCCGGTAGACAGGTGGGAGGGACTTGACGTGCTGCAATTCGTCGGCAATGCATTTCCCACACATGCTCTATTGGATTCAAGCCCGGTGAGTATGCTGGCTAATCCATACGGGTGATATCCTCCGATTTAAGGCATTCATCTACAATGTTTGCACGGTGAGGACGGGCGTTGTCATCCATAAACAGAAATTCAGCACCCATGGCGCCCCGAAACAAACCTACATGTTGTTCCAGAATGACATCCCGATAGATGTGGCCTGCCATCGTTACACTCTGAACATGCAGTTCAGTACTGGAACCAAGAATAATTCCTCCCCAAACGAGCTATCCTGCACCACCGTAACAGTGTCGTTCAATGGTGTTCTCTTGGTGGTAACGGGTACCTGGAGCTCTTCATATTAAAGTACGGCAAGAATCAGACTGCAAACTAAATCTGGACTCGTCGGAAAGCATCACACAAGACCACTGTTGTGGTGTCCACAATGCATGTTAATCGCAGGCAACAGTGAGTTACGGTAAGTGGAACACATCTGACAGGCCTACGAGCATATAGACCCATGTGCCCTAAGCGTCTGTACACGGTCTGCCTTGAAACTGTCGTACCGGTAGCTGAAAAGAGCTTACGATACAGGTCTGAAGCTGTGCTCTGTCTGTTTCTTTTGGCAGTAACTGCCAAATACCGGTCCTCATTCGGCGTTGTAACTCGGGTGCGACCTTTGTTGTAACATGTACTCACATTACCATCATCTTTGAATAGTTGCTAAAACCTGGAGATGACACTCTGGTAGATTCCATGTTCCTCGGATACTACTAGTTAAGTACGTGCACATTCCAGTCGTCCAATAATTCTACCATGTAAAAAATCATCCAAATGCTTCCTTTGTGCCATAACTATGGGTTATTGCACTGAAAGGCTTTTAAAGCGCTTGGGAACAATTTTACTTCCTTGCCACCATTCCTTATATACCCCTCTCTTACACTGTCGTCATTGTGACGTGCTATCTACGCCATCTGGTGGTTTCCTGTAATTTGCATATTCTTCTTCAAGATGTGTGTGATAATTCTACATGTGAAATTTTTATCATGCGTGTATGTATGTGTGTGTGTAATAATTCCATCTGGTATCCTTTTTGTTAACTCTTTGTACTAATATTTAAACATATTTTAATTCTTTGGTTTAAAAATAACACTGTAATCTTAATCGTAATCGGCTAGTCTGAAATCCTTGTCTAGCCCATTCTATTCAATCAGAACTACTATTACGTAATAACCACTGCCTTTATAAAAGCAAAAGTCTTGTAAAATCACTCTATTTTGTATGTTTGCCTTCGTCATGTAATCAGCCGGCTGCCGCGCGTTCTGTGTTTGTCGTTGTCTGTGTTTGTACCATGATGTTCACTTCTTGTTATGTGTAATGCCGTTCCTACTTGATCTGTATGTGTTTCAAGATGCAATAAACTGGATTAATATTCCAGACTGCGTCATCTATAGTATTGAATACGTAACATCAACCAACATAGAAAATGAATCTAATTTACAGTCATCCACTTGCATTGGATGACTGTACCTTTGGTTCGCTACAGTAATAACATCCACTCGACACGTCTTGCAATGATTTTTTCCATTCTCCAGAAATATTATAAAAGTATTTCCTATATATATATATATATATATATATATACAAATATATATATATATATATATATATATGTCTTTTTTATTCGGTCCCCAAAGTCAGCTTCTTAGCGGTCCAGATGTGAAGAATACGTGCAATCCACTTACAGGATACATTTTAATACACACATTGACGAATATTTACACGACTACACTTTAAAATTATTAATGACCAATCAAACTTTATGACAAATGAAGCAACATTTTTGCAAGCTATCTGATTTGCATCTATCCTTGTTGTAGGAAATATGAGAAATCGTTCAAAAATTGTGAAGTGAATTATTGATGTGATGCTATTTTTTTTTTACTTATAAAATCCCCGTGCACCACAAAGTATCACACGGGGCTTACAGGCATCATGAAATGGCCGTAAGTATTAAACACACATTCAAGGGAAATAAACAATTAAAAATGAAGTTAAGAAGGATTACAAACAGTTACAACAAATTTACAGAAATTATTGAAAGCACTTCTGGTGGAAAGAAATTGGTGAAAATTCAGTGGCCAATTAATGTTGAGTCTCTTGAACGCCAGTCTTATGATCTTTCTCTCTCTGACATACTTGGAACACAGAAGGATCACATGTTCTACATTTTCCTCGCCACCAATATTACAGCAACAGAAAGATGAAGGAGCTAAATTAAATTTGTTCAGGTAGCTTTTGAAATTACCATGACCAGTGAGAAATCGGGTTAATTTGTAGTTAGTGTAAAAATGATGACATGATAGTCTCTTATTAATGGTGGGAAAAAATTTCTTTGTTATGCTCCCCTCATTAGAAATGAGATATTCTTGGTTCCAAGACTTCATTATTCTTTCATTCGTGATCTTGTAAAACGATTTAGGAATATTAACGTCAATGTCAATTTTGCGCTTGGTTGATGGGGTGCTATTTGGGGAGTTTTTAATGATTTACGCTATTCATTTGTGAATATACTGGGATTTTTAATTTGGATTTTAGATATTTTTTCTTCCGATACAACTATTTTAAAGATGGGTGCATATTCTTCGGTGTGAGATGTTTCACTTATATTGTGCACTTAATTGTTTTAGAATTTTAACATTTTAATGTTACAATCTTTCAGAATGCAATAGTGAATAGTTAATTTTTCAAGTTAAATTTTAAATTTTTGAGAATTGGATATTTCTCGGTAAACTTACCAAGTTGCAATAAAGGGAATGTTGGCACCGTCAAACTAGGTTAACCCCACTTATCGGTCCTAAGTCCGAAGTTGCACTTGGATATTTTATAAATTTTTTAATTTTTTTGAAAACGTGGGAATTTTATCTTCTATATTCGCCATTTTTATTTTGAAATGGGATCTAATATTATAAGATTTATATAATTTAATTTTTTAATTGGTTATGAAGTTGTGACTTTGTATATATATATATATATATATATATATATATATATATATATATATTAGGAACATTGAAAATAGCGACCCAAGAAGGAAGCTAAGTCTAATCGCGAAACTTTGCAAATAAGTACAGCGTAATGTGAGATGCAAATGATCCAAGTTTTGTGCAAATACGCATGCTCATACACGCCGAGGTGGCGCTACAATCAGGAAGAGGGTACTATATAAGCCTTTACGTCTTATGTTGAAGTACCGTAGCAAATGTATTTCCAAAATCTAGTGAATTTTCGATAATCCAAGATGGCGGATTGTCTGCAAAAACGAGTGGTTATATCTGATGAAATCTAGAAAAGTTAGCAAATAAAGAATCAGGAGAGGAGTTTTCTGATGCAAACAGAAAAAATAAATGTAGAGACAATCGCCAGAAACATGGTTTTTTTCCTGGAGGGGAGAAAACATAGGATAACTATGGAATCAATGCTATACAGCTTAGCAAAAGTTCCAATGTTTTTATAGCATATTGACTTGTCTGAATGAAAAAAAAAAATGGAATATTTATAACGCAGCGTTTTTCAAACTACGAGATGGCCCTTGGGGGGCGTGATAATCCTAGGTGAGGGGGAGGGTCACGAGAATATTGAAAAGTCGAAAATAAAACATTTAGAAGAAACCTCGAAATTACTGAAAAGAGGCAAAACAAAATATATTCTGACATAACAAAAAATTAAATACACATTTATTGAAATAAAATATACTTATACTCTTAATTGCATCAGTACTGCACAATATATTTGATAATAGTTTATCAATACTAAGTTAAGAACAAGTTTAATAAATACTGGTGCTCCCATGGGCTTATCATAAACACAATTTAGTACTTATCTTGATAATTTGTACGGTTCATAATCCAAATCGCATTGCAGTTTTTGCGTCAAAATACAATATTAGGGCCTTCAATACATTGTTATTGTATGAAGAGGAGTGCGATGAAAATTATGACTGAGAATTGGATCGCCGATATTGAAAGTTTGTGAAGCACCGTTCTAACGGGTAATATTCGCGGGTTCTTTTACTAATCCTCTTGAAGAAGCTATTCTTTAACTGGGACTTTAGTTTAAAAACCGCTTTCTGTAGAGATGACTTGGTTTAATGCAAATGCAACTACTATTTAAACCCTGACTTTGGGTATGTGAATTTAATGGTTAATCGTGAGATCGTTAATCTTGTATCTAAGGTAAAAAAAAGTTAACTGTGACTTAGAGGACGCGCTTCCAGGGATAAATTTTCGTCGCAGACTACATCAGGAATTGTGGGAGTAAATAACCTTGGAACTGAACCGGCTATCGAGATTCAAGGAGGATCGTAACAAGGAGCTCCAACTGATGCTAAATGATTTTCAAGAATCTTATGTATCCAACAAAGTCTGTGACGGGGCTTTATGTAACTTTCAACTAATAATCATCTTAGAGAATCTTTGGGCCAGCAATCACATTTATTTCACTGCCATCTCTCTCAAGAAGAAACCATGATATGCAAACTAGCTAGTGTATATACAGTGAAAGTTTAATAATCGTAGATTAGAAGAAGGAGCGGAGTCTCTGAAAACAATGCTGATACGATAAGAATCAGAAATACGCCACATGACTAAGAGACGGATTTTAACTACTAGAATACATTAGGGAAGTTAGGATTATTAAGATAGCAATGATTAAAGTTAAGCTATTCGGAATTCGTATGCTTATTCACATAAGGATTGAGCTCTCTCTCTATATCACTCTAAAAGTTCGTTCCCTTTATGGATTGCTTGTTCTGGAATATTATCTTTGATAATAATAAATTAGATTTATCATGGTTAGTCTTGGTCATCCATCTTTCCCTCCTACAGATTTAGGTCGATTAGATGACGAGGAAGCGTCCCCTGGGTTGAGAAGTTTACAAGTGAAAGTGTTTCAGATTGCTCTCAGAGTTAATCTACGCAATTGTATATTTTACAAAGTTTTAAAGATAGAAAAAAGTAGCTATTTTTAAGTTCACACACACACATGGCTTCTTCCTCAAACCCTCTTACACCCGCGACCTTTGGGTCACGACAGGTTGTCAGAAAAATTCACTATAGAGGGTCACTAAGCGGGAAATTAACCAGTGGTGGTACGCGAGTTGCTGGTTATGTGGTACGCGGAAATAATGACGGAGATGAAAAAATTTTAAAAAATTTAACTAAAAATTTCATAAAAACATTTTTTCCCTATAATTTATGAAAAAAATTATGTTAATTAATAATATTATACCGTAAAGTTGTTAATATGTACAGTCAATGATCGAAAATTCGGCAATCCATATCTTTTTTTTCTTTGGAGTGCACATTTAAATTTTGCTTTTAGCCCTCACTAACTTGAGATGTCGCCGACACTGTTGTGTCACTTCTCGTTCACTTCACCGCGTGGCTTACAAGTGACAGATTATTGTTTGTGATTGTATCGTCTTTGAATATTAAAACTCATTGATCCCCACATAGTTAAACTTTTTTAAAATAAGCCATGAATCATTGGTTAAGAACCAGTATGTGCCAAAATCTGAAGCAAAACACGAACAGTGATGTATTGCCGAGTTCTACAAATGAAAGCACTGAAAAATCGGTGTACAAAGTTAAAATCAAGCATTAATAGAAAATAATGTGATTAATAGATATAAAATATGGATTTTCGTAAGTTGGAGACGAAGACTGTCCTTGACCCAAGAGTAGCCTTCGTTTCCTTCATGACATCTACATACAAAACATTTAGATTACCAAAACAAAGATTGTAACTTATTAAATGCTTAAGAGAGCAAAGAGAGAGAGAGAGAGAATATGTTTATTTCATCATCTTACATTTTATCTGCTAGTAAGGATAATAAACAGCACATTCGATCTTAGTTATCATATTAGTTACCATATCGCCAAATATAGTTATTGTGTCATCAAATAGAGGAGAAAAATTAATTTTACATTGTATAAAGGATGCAGTTGATCTTATGTTTGACTAAAAATATATTCAAAAAGTTAATCGTATTCCTCTTTCAAACAATACGCTATCGAGAAGAGTTCATAATATGTCCGAGGCTATCGACGAAACAAAGGTGAGATGGCTATGTTGTGATATAGTGCTAATCTGCACATTCAAACTTCGACAAGAAACACAGGTCTTTTTAAAGAATATCCTTTTGATTTTCTTGGAAATTGTATAATTTTAATTGGCTTTAGGCACTTACATATTTAAGTGATACATTCGTGAATAAAAAACTTAAATTTAGCACTTCAGAACAGTTTCATAATGATCTTTAATGTTAATGATAAAATTGAAAGTACGATTAAGAAACATGTGATTTTGGAAACACTGTATCGAAAACAATCAGAAGTATACGATAATCCACATATTTTTTTGTTTGAAAATAAGGTCAGTTTGTGTCAGGATGAATGAGGAAATATAATAGCACATTTAACAGAATTAAAATTGTCTTTCATAGATTATTTCTCTAAAACCATGGAAACACACAAATGATAATTGGATTTCAACCCACTTCTATGAAGAAAATTTAGAAAAAAGCTACATCATTAACAGTAAAAGATAAAAAAAAAAGTTTAATAGAATTGTCATGTGATAGAACATTACAATCAGAATTCAATAGAAACAGAATCTAATTATTTTTTTGGATAAGCATTGATAGTCTGAACAGCTTTCTGAGAAAGCTTTTAAGGCATCCTTACTTACACTTGGAAATGACTACATTTGGTCAAACCATATACTTTTGTATTTCATTTTATTGAATAGAGTTACATTTATGTTTAAAAAACACACTTTGTTTCGTTTCTATGGTGCCTAGAGGCCAAATTACAATCAATTTTATAAAATTAGAAAAAAAGGGAGTGCGTCTTTTATCGATTTGAAGTGGTTTAAAATCTATCATCGCGAATCTGATAATTAGAAATACTATAGATGAATTTCTAAGAAACTTTTTGGACCTGATATTTATATTAACTTCTAAAGAATGTTCTAACATATTTCCTACTGTATGAATATTTTTTTAGCTATGGCCTGTTATTTAAATAATGTTCTCATAAAAAAAATGTCACGTTTCTAATAATATTTACTCCATCAGCTCTAAAAGTTTTAAATTTTAATAAATAAATAAAATAGTACATTCTCTAGATAAATGCATCTAATTTGTTTTAGTGATATTTTTACCGAAATACGCTTACTTTTTTCTCTAACTGTTTTGAAGATTTTCAAAAATATTGTTAAAATCTCACCTATAATTGAGACCTTTATGTAAAATTTAGATTTTTTTGTTAAATATTGGTATTTATTGATTGTGATTCCTAAAAAAACATTTTTAATGTTTTAGTATCCTATTTTTTAAAAAAGTACTCCGAACGTGTTTGGACACCTTAAATTTTTATTACCATTATTACCATTATTTAGTAAGGAAATAGTAGAAAGAACTTTCCTTCATATTTTATTTTAAAAAAAAAGAAATACCGAAACAGAGATTTAACGCAGCTGTAGACCTAGAGGTATACTTCGTATCTTTTAAGAAGAAAATTTTAAAAAATTATGTTGTTCGAAACAAACGCAAGAATCTTTTCAAATTTATTTTATAAAAAAATATTTGATTATGATAAAAAAATAATTATATATATATGATTGCTTTTTCTTATAACGTTTGTGTTTTTAAACCAATTATTAGTAAACGAAATAGTAAATAAATTTCTGAAACTTTGAATACACACACACGCACGCACACACTCACAAAAACCAGACATTTAAATGATACAAGACCGGAATTTCAAAAGAGATTTAAAACAGTTGAATATCTAACAAGTTCACATTTGAAGAGACTTAAGAGAAATTAAGGAGAGTTGTAAGGATTTTATTATGTGGAAAAGAAAGATTGCTTGCAAATATGTAGCATCTTCTTGTAAAGACATTAATCAAATACGTTATTAAGCCAGGTGCAACTTATTTGTCTTAGGATAAGGCGCAATGTAATCACTACAATTCTTATGATAAATGGAACTATTTGCTCCGAAGAAAGCTATTTTTAAATACAAAGGAGACAGAACACTAGAAAGCAACATGAAGGCTGTTGGTGAAGGATCTCACCGTTTTGATCCATTGTCAAGTGACGAGGAGGTTACTACAAATGGCAGCGCCTCTTTTAACTACTACAACACATCAACAGGTGGACTTTGAACGTAAGATATATTATGTGCGGCGAATCTTCAGTGGAAAAAGCACTCGAACAGTGACACGCTGATCAGACTTTGTGAGCATTACTTCCTAGGCAACCGGGGCAACAAAATGTAAGAAAATTAAGTTAAAATTTGATGAAATCATTGCAAAGTCAAAGTGTTCTACACGGAATTCTAGTGAAAATCAAATGTGTGTTGAATTATTTTGCTACTTAATACATTAAAAATAAATGAACTGTGTTCTAAGATATATATTCATGAGAAAAATGTCTATCGTTCATTTTATTGCAGAAAATTTTGCAAAATGCGTTGGTTAAAACACATTTCGCACATTTAAAACCATTGCTAAACTATTTGGTAAAAGTTTAAAACTATAAAAGAAAGAGTTAAATATTTTACTCTACCCTTTAATTACACTTTAAGTAATATCTATGCAAAACTTCATGGAAATACAAAATTCTAAATTCTTCAGTTATCAAGGTTTTTCTCTCCTTTTACTAAAAAAATACAATCTTCATAAAAATCATTTAAAGTCTTGATTCTCACTTTACAAAAACAATGCTTGGTAACAGATATTTAAAATTGCCCACATTTTTATATTCACTCTCTTTGTTTCCCACCTTGAAGATTTTTTTCTTTCTAGAGGCTGACGTTTTTTCTTACACATTTTAATAAATAATGAAAACTGCTTTTTCCTTATGTATTTATATAAGTTATGAAGACTGCTTTGTTTCTTAATTTTCTTTTCTTTCTTTCTTATTATAAATAATGTGAGTCTGCTTTTTTTTTCTTATGCATTTTTATAAATAATGAAAACTCATTTTCCTAGCAGTATTAAATGTATAGTGACATGAAATATAATGTCCAATTAATCAAAATTCCAGGAGGCCGTGGTAGTCTAATTGTTGTGGTCACGCACTCATGACAGTAGTTTTTGGAAATCGAGTCCTGGTACTACTGAAAACTCGCCGTGTAGAGGCATCCGATGCTCGTTAAATCTGTTGTGGTTTAAAGTCCTCCCATCGGGGTGGTAGGGTAGTTAGAAGAGGGTATTGCCTGCTCAGATGTCACCCTCGTCACTTGAGCGAGGTTCACAATTATGAGGTCCCTCGCCAACAGCCTTGGTGCTACATTTTTTGCGATGTTAATATAGCTCTCTCTTACCTTATTGCAAAACCCACATATGCGTATACACTCCTATTATACTCACTTAATCATATATAAACTTCTATTATACACCCATTTACGCATATAAACTCCTATTATATACCCACTTACTCATATAAACTTCTATTATGCCCACTTACTCACTCATATATACTTCTATTATACCCACTTGCTCCTACATACTCATATTATACCCAAAAACCATTTTTATAAATTATTTTACAGCTGTGGAAGTTCCTGAGCTTTAAAAGCTCGACTTTCCGCAAACATTCAGACTATAGCATCCATTACCAATTGTTCTAAAATATACCAAATTATAGGCTTACCTAATGCAGGATATTATAAATTAATTTTTAATCTGGTCTGCTTTTGTATCAGGTAACATGATGAAAAACAATTAACATCCAGCCAATCAAGCTACACTTTTGATTTCATTTTCATCTGTTCTGTTTTATAAAAATCTACCCACTATCGCTTCAATTAATCATTGAAATAAAAACTTATGAATGGGCAATACCAGTGGTCTTCAAACTTTTCAACTCATGGAACCCTTAGAACGTCAAGGAGTTTTGTGGAGCCCCTAGAACTAGAAAGTGTTTTCCTGGGACCCCATTCCATATCCATATTAGGTTGGAGAAAAAGAAATCCATTATTTTTGCATGGAATGCAAAACTTTATTTAACATGTTTCGAATTATCCGATTTGGTTCAAATTTGCACCTTTTTATTGTATAATTTGTTGGCATTTTAAAGGCAGCTTCATAATGCCTCTCATAGAAGTCTTGGTTCTTATTGGCGAAAAACTCTAGTAATCGATTTTCCCAATCTTCTCTTGATCCCAGTTTCTTATCACTCAGGAAGTTCTTCAATGCGAGAAAAAGGAGGTAATCGCTTGGTGCCAGATCCAGACTATATGGTGGATGCATTAAAACTTCCCAACCAAGCTCCCAGAGTTTATGGCGAGTCACTACAGACCTGTGTGGCCTGGCGTTGTCCTCATGGAACACAACACCTCTTTTGTTGGTCAATTCTGGCCATTTCTGATCAATCTCTAGCTTCAAATGGTCCAGTTGTTGACAGTATAGATAATTTAGTGTTTCGCCACACGGAAAAAATTATAATAAATAATTCCTTTCCAAGTGCCACCAAATACATAGTTGAACCTTCTTATCCGTTAGTCCTGGTTTGGCCTTCATTTGAGCTGCTTCACCGCGCTTTGACCACGATTGTTTTCACACAATATTGTGGGATGTGACCCATTTCTCATCCCCAGTCACCAACCGTTTAGTAAATGGGTCGATTACATTCCGTTTGTCCAAGGCTTTGCAGATGGAAATTCTGGGATTTTATCGACATTTCTGACGAAAGACCTGTCTGTGCGAGGTGCATCTTCAAAAATGCTGGAACGGAATCGACGAAACCAAAATTGCGCGTAATTAGCCTTTACAGTATCGGTACCATAAAGACCATTCACAATTTCAGCCGCCTGTCTTGCATTTTCACCTTTATCGAAGAAAAACTGTAAAATGTACCGAATTTCCTCTTTGTTAACTTCCATTTTTAACACCCTGTATCTCCCAACTGAATGAACCAAACAAAAAACAGCAAAATAATTTTTTAGTGTAAACTGTTGCCTTGACAACGAGCAGGAATTTGAAATTGTTTAATCGACACTTCGCGAGATATCGACACTACAGCCATCTACCGAAAAAATAATGTATTTCTTTCTCCCCAATCTAATGCTTAGTACAATATATCTCAAAGTAATATTTAACCCTTTTGACTAGAACAACCGTCTCTCAGACGGGGATGATTTGCTTCGATGCCTGTAGATAACGCTGTGGTGTGATTTTGCGGATGGGCTGCCTTGTGATCCGATGTCTTATAGTTAATACTGGATAAAGTAACACAGGTTCGGTATTCGTAATTTGCATCATGACCAAAGTTAAATAATATATAGAATTCTAAAATTAACGACAAATTATCTTTAAAATACAGCGAAATTTATTGCTGCACTATTAAAAGATTTAGGTTTACACAAAGCACAATTAAAAGGATTTAACTTATACAAAACAAGAAGATCACTAAAAAAACTTAGCTTGAGAAAGGGGGAGAGTGCTGATGACGGGAGTGGGGTATGGCCGGCGCTTGGTGGTCCGGTGGTGTTCCGACGTTAGTGTCTGTAAATCTTGGGAGAGCGCCTCTGCCAAAAATTCGGGTGCGTTGCCTTTTATTCCGCACCTCATCACCCAAAAATCCCGGAGCCGAACTATTTGCTGTTTCCTGGATTTTGCTACTGATTGGACAAAACTGCCAGCGCAATAATACATGACGTTGAACTTATGTGTTCACTGAACTCAGAAAAGCGCGGGAATATTTGACACTCCCCATCGAAGGAATTTCCCCACATCCGGTCAAGGGAGACTCGTATAAAAATTTCTAGAAAGCAAGGGACGATTTCTGAAACCATGGACAACTTCCGGCCTCCCATCACTTGACATCTTCAGTTGGACTTTATCCAGTGAGAAGATCACGTGGCGGTACTTGGCGATTTTTTCAACTCACAATTATACGATTTTTCTTTTTCTATCCCCTCTTTAATACGGATATTCCTATACTTTTTTTCGTTTTTGATATTATAATTTTTAATCATTTTTATGTGAATATAAATAATTTCTAATCAGTTTTTATACAAATACTAGTCATAATTATTATGGTAAAAATATATTAATATAGTGTGCCTCTCAAAGACTTAAATATTAAAAAATCTTTTTAATTTCATGAGCGATGAGGGCATTTAACACTGTCCTTAAGGTATTAAAATTTAAAAAAAAAAACCTTGCTTATCCGTTTCTTAGACGGATGTTTCTAAGAGCGGCAAAAAATTGATGTTCAGGCCAGAGGGTTAAAATAGATTAACATGTTATATAGATACTTTATGTAAAGGAAATTAAAGAAAGTATTGCATCTCTCTATTATTAAAATATATTCTCATATATTTTAATATAATTTACTCAGAAAAGTTAATTTGTGATCCAATTGTCAACAGTTATAAATATTGTGCATTTTACATGAATTAGAAACCTACAATTTAGGAGCTGTGCCTGCTAAAATTTAGAGTTTAACATCTAATCTGTTGATATGTTGGCTAGTTCTTTGCTCTCCTTCATAACAGGTGTTTTTTTCCACAAATGCAAAAATGTATATTTTCCATTAGAAAACCATTTAGTTTTGAAAAGCGTTGTGCTGACTAACGAGTATAAAAATAATAGAATATTCTCAATCTAGTAGGAAATATTATAAAGATAAAACTCGCGCGTGCTTTGATATTTTTTTATAATTTTATAATAAAAGTTTAAAAAGCGTTGCAAAATAAAGTTATGATACGTAAATAAAATTTTCAGTTTCACTTTATAGGATGTGCCTTAGGTACTCTTGTAATAATACAAACTTTGTAGGAATATAAATCTATTTTGCATATATATTCATAAGTTTATTTACAATTGTTTTTATTGTGACTCGTGGTGGAGCCCATGGGTATGCCTTGTGGAACCCCAAGGTTCCGTGGAACAGAGTTTGAAGATCACTGGGCTGTACAATCAGGAAATTAGAAAAAGAATTGTAAATTTCAGTCAAAAATATAGGTAAAATATCTTTAAAAAATGCGTCTCAAAACTGCAATAAATTTTCAGATTTTTTCTAAAATATTCAAAACGTTTGTGAGTGTTACAGCTTTTTCAATATCTAACATTTCAAATATTTATATCTTACAAAATGTATACCTAAACCCAGATGCATGACTCGAATTAGTATAATTAAGTGTATCGCAATTCAATGCTACAATGACATTAATCCGAAAATTCCAATTCGCTGAACCCCGACTACAACCAATTAATCCGGATAATCGAGAATTTAATGTACTATGTGTATGGAGCGTTGGCCATGTTACGTTAAATACAACGTAACGTACTTAATTTGAAATGGATACGGAATGTCCATTCTGTTAATGGTTACAATCAGTATAATTGCTTTATTATTAAATAATAATCCAAATGATGTCCAGACATAAACATCTTTTACAGTAAAATCTGCTTTAATTATAAGCCAAAAGTTGGTGAATGCGCTTAGAAAGCTGCAACGTAAATGGTTTCGGTTGTAATATTCATATCTGGTTATAATCAGGTCGAGATACAGAATCGAGTTCTAATTTAACTGAAATTTCATGGGTTGTGATAAGAGTGTGGCTAATACGTTTTAAATAGAATTTGACTTGAAATTCTTCATTTAATATGGTACGAAATAGAGCTTTTACCGCTGAAACTCAAAAGTCATTCTCCTACTTTGAGCGTGGTTGAAAACACAAGTTCGTTGCCAATAGCCATTATATTGATTCAGAGCAGATATTTTAGCCTATTTATTTTTGTTAAATCCCTCTGGAACTTATTCCAGTAGTGCAGTGCTTCTCAAACTTTCAATACTGGCGCGCCCCCTTTTCGATCACAATTTTTATCGCGCCCCCCTTATACATTGATAATGTACTGAATGCAATAATAATGCACTTTGATTCTAAAGCTACAATAGGTGATCTTAATTATAAACCATACGAATTAGTAACATAATTTTTAAATTTTGTGTACTACTTTTAAGCAAAAATAGTGGCCGCGGTAGCCGAGTGGTATAGGTATCGGACTGTGGCTTGCTTTGTCAAAGCGAGCCCAGTACCACTAAAGACCCGCCGTGTAGGGCAGCGATGCACGTTAAATCTGTCGATGAAACGTCCTCCCGTTGGTGTGGTGTGGTAGTTAGGAGAGGGGGTGCCAGCTCAGGTGTCGTCCACGTCACTTGACCATGGTTCAAAAATTACGTGGTCCGTCGCCAAAAGCCCTCGTGTAGCTGAACTGTGCGACGTTAAAATTCAATCAATCAATCAATTTAAGCAAAAATAAATACATAAAATAATAGGATAATTATTATGTTATATTTACTTTCTCTAATTTTTAAAATTGAACATATTGCAAAATCCGGTGGCTGCTTAGAAGACAAAATATAGATATCTGCTAAATATAGAAAAAGAATTTAGAGGGTCAATTTCTAATCATAAGCATTCCTTATAAAAACTTTGCTTTGCAAGACAAGCCCATGGAAGTCGTTAATACTTATTAAACTTGTTCTTATATTAGCATTAATTAATTAGTTATAAAATACTCTGTGCAGCACTGATACATTAAAAGTATACCGGCTGAAGTATCCGCTCTTTGCCCGAGTTCATTTGTAAGAAAATTAAACATGATTGATATAATAGCTGAATTGTAAGGAGAACAAAGCCACGTAAGTACTCGACAATGTTTACAAAAATGTAAAATGATTTTTTTAAAAATGATTGCTCAAATTATAATTAGTTTTAAGCGAACTGTAATTTTAAGCCTCACAGAAATAGCATTTAGAATTGATGTTGAATAATGAACAATAAAAAAAATTCTGATAAAGAATAATTGTATTATTTTTAATAATTTAAAGTGAAAAGACTTCAACATGTTTTAACCCGGGAGCAGGCGCACATTCGATACTAATGGTCAAGCGGGGTTATTGAGTCACCCGAATCCTTTTTTTATAATTATTTATATAGTATACAATAAAAATCGTAATTCCAGTGAATAATTTAATTAAGAGAAAATATGCTCACCCCTACTTTCAAGAGCTTTTCAATTTTTCTTTGGTGGCCGCGGTAGCCGAGTGGTATAGGTATCGGATCGTGGCTTGCCTGGTCACGAGTTCGATCCCAGTACCACTAAAGACCCGCCGTGTAGGGCAGCGATGCACGTTAAATCTGTCGAGAGCTGAAACGTCCTCCCGTTGGTGTGGTGTGGTAGTTAGGAGAGGGGGTGCCATCTCAGGTGTCGTCCACGTCACTTGATCATGGTTCAAAATTACGTGGTCCGTCGCCAAAAGCCCTCGTGTAGCTGAACAGTGCGACGTTAATATTAAATCAAATCAAATCAATTTTTCTTTGGTAACAAATAAACAGTTTTGCCAGAATTAACGATTTCGTAATCTGTGTGTCCCGCGCGACCACTTACGGGTAAAAATTGTATTCATTATGATATTATGTATGTTACTGCTAAAAAAATTGTGTAAAATGTTGTTTTTTTTTTGCATGGAAAAAAGCACAACAGAGAAATACTTTACTTACAATTTCCCTAAATGAGAAACAAACACGTAAGAGAGGGGTCATAACTAACTGTACCAATAACTTAGAAGATCATACAGATTACAGCTATAATGTGCAGTATTTCAAAAATAATGACAGTGATGAACTTTTATGTTCCTAAATTTCTTCGATTCTGGGTCTGGGACCTGTTTTTTCTCTGAAAGAGTTGTATGTTAGGCTTAAAAAGAAGCGTAGTAAAAAAATCTTTCATCATGGGATTACAGCAAATCAAATAAAAGTTTTTTTTATTTGGTTATAGGATCAAAAATAGGTAATTAGATATTGAAGAAGTTTTTATTTTTGATGACTTAATATAGCGTGCCTATAAATTATATCCGAGTAAAAGTGCATTTTTTATTATGTCTGAAAGTATTTTGTTTTAATTCATTCCAGTAAATTAATTATTTTTAAATCTTCTATTTTCGATATACTCGCGCCCCCCTCGTAAGGTTATCGCGGCCCCCAGTTTGAGAAACACTGCAGTAGTGCATTTCAATTATGATGGTCTAAAATAGTAAGTAAATACCTGTGTGCATATACAGGTGAACCTCTATATAACGAACCTCTATAGTGCGAATTTTTCTAAACAGTGATCTTTTCCTGGAACCTTAAACATTTCACGATTTTCTTTGTAAAATAACCTCTCTATAGCGAAGTGCATTTTCTATACAACGAAATTTTCTTTTGTGATTCAGTTTTTGTTCTCCCTTTTTTTACAGTATTTCTGGAAAAATTTCAAGTCATTCTCTCTTAAACATATTTTATGGTGGTCATAAATCTTGAACTGGTTTTATTATATCCTAACTCACCGAGAGCAATAGAGCTCTGGACGTTTCATCCAAGAAGTGGATCTTTTAGCCCCCCATCGCCCAGTTCACTAAAAACATCTTCTATACCTGTTTTCACCCTCAGTAGAATTGTCTCGTGTCCCCGTGTTCTAATTATAAAATAATGTTATAATATTACTTGTGTATGCTTTAAATTAAAAAATGTCCATAACATTCATTTTAGAATAAAATTATTTTCTTAATATTGAAATACAGTGAATTTCTTCGATATTCTTTTTTCTTGTTTTCCTTGCAATTGTTCTTTCTTTCTTTTTTGATGGATTAAATACTTAAAATAAACATATATGTGTATAATTACTTTTCTTAATACATAGTGTTTATGAATTTAAAATTTGTTTAATGTTGTTTATAAACTATATTAAAAGAACTTCTATATAACGAATGTTCCCTAAAACGAACTTTTTTCTGGGATTTAGCGACTTCGTTACATAGAGGTCTGACTGCATTTCAAATGAGTAAACTTACTATGAGTAAACTTTTTTCAAATGGATTGATAAGATGCAATGCTGCTCTGGAACATTTTGTTTGTTCATTTGCTTTTTATTGTAGACTTGATAATTAAATAATCACGTAAATATTTCAAAATTTTATAACATTCTGATTATACAATCTATAAAGTATATTTGGATTTTCCTTAACATTATAAATTGAAAATTAACCTTCTAAAAGTAATCCCGAACATGCTACATTTATTGAAAGTACTGGAAAACATTTTGAAGTTCTGTTATTCTTCCATATTTTGACGTTTCTATGTGTGTTCTCTTATATTATAGGGCAGAAGTGTCTAGTCCTTTTAAGAAATGGATCAAATCTTATTCAATGATTTATAATTCTATTTTGTGGGTTACTAAGTTACTTGGTAGGGATGGGGAGTATAAAGGATATCAATAATTTTAAAAAATTTCAGAAGAAAAACCTGGCAGTTGATCCATTTTAGTTATCGTTCCAAAATTCTGTAAATTTTTGTTTTCTTCTTGTTTCACTATGTTTGTAAATGAAGAACAAAGAATAGTCATTGTCCAAATATTCTTCCCACTGAATGGTGGCGTGAATAACCGCACTTTTCGAATCTTTGCTCAGTACCGCTTTTGCAAGGAGAATTGGAATGAACGAACAATTCAGAAAATCACACAAATGTTAGGGAAAAATTCTTCATAATTGAGAATTGGAATGGACGATCAAAATTAAGAAATCACAAATGTTATGGAAAATTCTTTATAATAAACTTACATACAGATACGTGTATATATCACACAGGTGACTCCACAGGCGTCTGAAAAAGTGGAATATAAGTTCACCTCAACTGTTACGCTGCTTACCTCTTACGCCTGTGTACCGTCAAGTACGACTGCAGTGGTGGCGGGCTCGATCAATGTGCAAAAAGCACTGGCTATGGGTGTATAGTCTTCAATGACGACCGTTTCCATCAGTGTCCTGAAGACAACCGCGGATGTATCTGGAGACATCTAGGGCAGCGTGGGGATCCTTCTTTGACCATCGCATGCGACACAAGCCCACAACAAGGCGTTGGAGAACCATCTCCTATGACAGCCGGAACCCTTTGGTAGTCATTTCTGACATACTGACAGCAGAACGGTGCGTTGAAAACATCCTACGACCGGTTGTATTACCGTTCCTTTTGCGACACCCATAATTTATTTTTAACATGACAATGCTCAGCCCCACACGACATGCGTTAGTATCAAATTTCTTTATTCTTGTTCTATTGTACATTTCGTTGGCTAGCTAGATCATCTGATCTCCTTTCCATGCAGCCCATTTGGGACATTGGTGGTAGGAGATGACAACCCTCCTAGAATGTTGACCCAACATTTGACAATTTGGCAGAAAATTCCACCGGACACCATTCGGAAACTTTATCATTCTGTGCTACATCGGATGACTGCTTGTATCCAGGCCAGAGGTGGAACATCTTGAGTTCTTCCCTTTTTAACGGTAAAACTGTGAAATAATAATTCAATTATTCAGAAATTTTAATCTTTTGTTTTTCGATGTTTGTTCTTCACATCCAACAAATTTTATCCCAATCGAACAACTTCTTCTAAGTACGTCGTTGTTTTTGCTATTGAATGTATATTTGTACAGTGGCATTGGCCTTCATGGGCTATTGCACCTCTGAATTTAGTTCAGTCTACTTTTAAAATTAAGCTTTCAAATATATTTTCCCACTATGTGCTTTATATATAAATATTTACAGTCTTTTAGCCCTCATCTAACTCATCCATTCCTAGTCACGTAAGTTCGATTTACTCCAAGGCTTCACATTTTGTTTTGTGTGGGTATAAATTAAAGTAGAATGTAATTTCTTTTTTATTTTGCGTGTGGGTATAAATTAAAGTAGAATGTAGTTTCCAAATTTTTTATTTTGCTTAAATCTCGCCTCAAATATTTGTTTTAATTCCATTATACTGATCGCATATTTTTTTTCATTTGAATTCAATTAAATGTCAAACGCATTTTAAAAAATTATTGTGTTTTGAAGGTGCCATGTTTAACCCTTAGTTCATTCAAATGCCGATTGATGTCAAGTGAAAAGAAAAAATCATTTACATAAATCAATATGTAAAAATTCAATTCGTCGTAAACGTTATTTTCATTCAAAAACATGAGTTATTTCCTCTGATAAACCGATTAAGAACTTGACTGCAAGTGAGTCATAGAACATTATATTGCATGTTTTAACACTGAAATAGTGACACTCGATTTCTTCTAATAGTTGTAACAGTTCTCGTTTACGAAGATGTTTTGCATTTATATAGTTGAGAGATGACTTTTATTACAAATTGCATTACTTTGAAAAATACTTTTTAAACCTTAAATTGCACATATTGATTGTGTTTATATAAAAAATAATGAAATTTAATCAAGTATTTTGTTTGAACTTCAAATAAAAACCGATGGTTTTCCTTACCATATTGGGTGCTAACTCCGTTGTTACAGAAGCATTTTTCTGTAGATTAATAGCCATTCTCTTAAGTAATTTAAATATTGGAATACTTCCTTTCAACGTCATTAGTTTAATTAACCCTTCATTCAATATGTTATCTGATTACACACATGCCCATAAATCAAGGATAATTCAGAGTCATGCGAAAGTCGAAGTTTAAAATATGTACATATAAATACATCATCCGTAAAATGACTACACATACCTTCGAGAATAATATGAAAAATATAGGAAGCCCCTAGATGATTCCGATAGTACATCTGTGGAGACCCCCCTGGGTCTCACCTTGAACACCAAGATTAATTTGAGGCAAGGAACCACTAAGAGCCATTTTGAATAACAATAATATTTATTTATTATAATTTTCTCAAAAAATCTCCGATAACATATAATACTATTATGTTACATCACTTAAAGGGATTTACCTTTATATTAAATTAACAATATTAATAATTAAGCTGAAGATCAAGTAAGGTCTACCGAAGTAGGAGATCCGAGAAATACACGTACTCGAATTCTTAACTTTCATTAACTTTAACCAAGTCGCTTAAACCTACGCTTATTTTAAGCGTACGTAAATTATATTTACCGCTGGCTTATATCAGTTTTCTGGTACGTCTAGCGGCACGACGTCTCCACGCTTCTTATATCCGGGAATTCTCGAATATTGCGGTTAAAGTTGCAGGCTCAATAGCCTTCCATCATCCACATTGCTATCTCACAACGCTCGACTTAAATACCTTATCTAATTTGAATATACCGTTCATCTTTTTGGAGTTGATTGGAAATAAATGCGAATTTATATTCCCCAAAAAGACGCCTAGGAAGATTAGTGAAAAGGTTCCGTACAGATTCGTCACACATTACAATGACGAGAGTGTAAAAGGGGGATATATAAGGAATACAGGCAAAGAAACAAAATTGTTCGCAAGCGCTTTACAAGCCTTTCAGTTCAATAACCGCATAGGTATGACACAAAGGACGCATTTGCAAGATTTTTTACGTGGTAAACTAACGGACGATTGGAATGTGGACATACCCAGCTGGAAGTATCCGAGGAACTTGGAATCGACGAGAGTGTCTTCTCTAGAATTTGGAAAAGATTCCAAGATGAGAGTAACTTGAATAGACGTTACAGCACAGATCTTCCCCGAATTACAACGCTGAATGAGGAACGGTATAATTAGCAGTTACTGCCAAAAGAAACAGATGGAGCACAGCATCAGACCTGGCTGGTCAGATCTCTTCAGCCACTGGTATGGTAGTTTTAACGCAGACCATGTACAGAGGCTTAGAGCAGATTGGTTTATAAGTTCGTGAACCTGTCAGATGTGTTCTACGTGGCCGCGGTAGCCGAGTGGTATAGGTATCGGATCGTGGCTTGCCTTGTCACGCGTTCGAGCCCAGTACCACTAAGGAGCTGCCTTGTAGGGCAGCGATGCACGTTAAATCTGTCGAGAGCTGAAACGTCCTTCCGTTGGTGTGGTGTGGTAGTTAGAAGAGGGAGGTGCCAGCTCAGATGTCGTCCACGTCACTTGACCATGGCTCAAAATTACGTGTTCCGTCGATAAAAGCCCTCGTGTAGCTGAACAGTGTGACGTTAATATTCAATCAATTAGATGTGTTCGACGTGCTGCACAATTCACTGTCGCCTGCGGTTAGTCTGGAGTAGAAAGCATGGACACCACAACAGTGGACTTGTGTGTTATTTTCCGACTAATCTATGTTTAGCATGCAGTCTGATTCTCGCGGGACTTTCATATGAAGAGCGCTAAACATTACCACCATGAGAACATCATTCAACGACACCGTTTCGAAAGTTCAGGACTGCTGGTTTGGAGGATGGGAATTTTTCTGGGTTCCAGAACTGATCTGTAGGTTCAAAATGGAATCATGACAGGTCAGTCTATTGTGACCTCATTCTGGAACAACATATACGTTTGTTTCAGGGCGCAATGGGCGCAGAAATTTTGTTTTTGGATGATAATGCCTGGCCTCACAGTACAAACATCGTTAACGAATGCCTTCAATCGGAGGATATCATCCGTATGGAGCGGCCAGCATACTCACCGGACTTGAATCCAGTAGAGCATGTGCTGTACATGCTTGGCCGACGAGTTGCAGCCCGTCAGCCACATCCTACATGTCTACCGGAACTACGGAGAGCATTGCATGATGAGTGGTGTAATATCCCCGAAGATCAGATCGATAATTTAATACTCAGCATGCTAGGCATTGTACGGACTGTATTGCATTGTCTGGGTGACCTACTACTCATATGTATTAACAATCACACCAAGCATGCAATAGTGGGTTTGATAAATAAGCTTTTTTTTGTAATTTGCTCCAGGAAGCAAAAATCGCAATTTTTATTAATGATATCAAACATATAGTCTCCTTTTTGCTCTTTACCTTTTGTTTAGGGTAAAAAGTCTTTACAAGTAAGTCACATTTATTTTGCTTTTGATTTTCTTTGTCTGAACTTGTATTATGATTAATTTATGGACCTGAATGTGTGTGTGTGTGTGTGTATCGAATAAAAACTGCTAGCTGTGCATATAATCATTTATATCATTAAGCTGAATTAAAATAATGGAATATATTCCACCAAACTTTAATCTTCTCATTCAATTAATCGATTTTTAATTGCATTTTGGCTTATTTGTAACTTATTTAATAGCTTTGTATTCAAATGTTTTTTCTTAAAATCTGTCAACGAAAAATCACTGCATTCTAAAAGCATCTATTTTTTTTGTATACTTTGCGTCAGTTAAAGGTTTTTTTATAGAGAAAAGTCCATGGGGACAACTAGAAAACTAGCAAATTAGCAGAGCTGCAATGTTGTTTTTTCAAATAAGAAAAAAATGAATATCTTCCTTGTGAAGGAATCAGCTCTTTTTCTTTTATAAAAACATTATTATGCTATTTTTCTACTTCTGTTGAGAAGTCGAGATTTAAATGCATTTTTATGAACGACTGTTTCATTATACGAACGTGAGGTAACTATTTTGTAGCAAAATTACACAAGTAATCGTTTTATTTTTGCAAACACTCAACATATAGTCTAACCATTCTGTTTGATATGGTCTCTCTCTCTCTCTCTCTCTCTCTCACTTGTATCACTTCTTTGTAATCATTTTTGCCATTGATATAATACAGTGCTACAATTAAAAAAAAACCCGAATAATTTTTGAAAGAAAAGCATTTTGTGTTCGTACTTGATGTACATGAAACCATCTTAACCCCTTAACAGCTTAGGAAAACTTACAAAATTCACCTTTTAGTGCCACCGTTTTTCCCTCAGGCGCGCGTTGTTACGCGGTTTATTAAGGGAAAAGAAAATACGTGTTCCCCCCTTCCCCGAAAATTTGTTTTCTTTCACTTTAAAAAAGAAGAAAAGGATAAAATAATAAAATGAAAAAAAAATTAATCTGTAGTGTTAAAATATAATAAGAAGAATTATAATTTTTTATCTGTTCTGTGATATATCCTAAAACATGTTTGCACAAATAAACTTGTATCGTAAACAGTGCATTCGTCCAAAAAATTTAAAAGCTCCGAATACACAGCTTAAAATGACAGCAAATGAAGAATATAAAACAAAAACGAAAAAAAGAAAAATTGTTTAGCTATGAATTTTACTGTTCATGGAATATACCCTTTCAAATTCCTTCCCCACCCTGTTCTCCGAAATAAGTAAAATCTCTAGAATCACTGTCAATGTCATTTTATTGTATTCCAAAGCCGTGGGACTAGTTTTAAAGAGAGAAGTACATTACAAAACGGCTTCCTTTGGAAGGACGAGTATACACATCCGGGATTCTAAAGACACCAGCTCAGCAGGACGTGTATACACGCCCGGAGCACCTAAGGGGTTAATAATAATAATAATAAAAAATTATAAAATTGAATTTTAGACACGTAAACTAAGATTATCTACTAAGCGCCACAAAATTTCTATGATGCAATGAATTTAAATCCAACTGGCAGTCATATTTTTTACGGTCGTTTGTGAAGGGGAAAGAGAGTGGTGTAATCCATCTTCTCCTTTGAGTAGGCCAATGAGGAAGAATGAGCAAGTCTAGGCAGCAGGATTGGTCTCTCTAGTTATCTTTGTTAAACCTTTTGTAGTCATTTTAAAAACCTACTTAATGAACTGTCAATAAGATCAATTTAATTTAATTAACAGTTTCTTATATCGATCTAGTAGTATTAGGAAAGTTTTTGAATTCAAGATAAATCAATTAGGTTCCTTGGTTCATTTTTAGATGGTATTGCACGAGACGCTTGGATAGAGAATATAAACATACCTCATCACACTTTTTGACAAAATATTTAATGAACATTAAATGTTTTTACACATAATCGAAAGTTTATAATTGATACAATGAAAAGTTTCGTTTGAGAAGCGCAAGATTGTTTTTAAAAGTAAAACAAAAAAAAAATTAATAAAATACTTAGATAAAAATAGTAAAATTTAGATTGTATATAATAATGTATAGGAAGGGTAGCGTGTTGTAATGATCTATAGATCAGAACGATTCATCAAATAGTTGGTAACAAGCGTTGGGAAAAAAGAAATGGCCCAAATGAGTATTAATGTATACAGGGCTATTAGCTACTAGACCAGTAAATAATAGAAACAGATGCTGCAGCAAGTTCTTATTTGCGATCCGTTTCCCGAGGTACCAAAATGAATTCATATTCAAAAGAAGAACCGTTCGACGTACTGATCATGTGTGGAGATTGTAATTAGCCCGTCTCTCGGCTGTTGAACCAGGGACGTTTCTTGAACACTCGACCTTTGTGAGTGAACAGAAGGTTACCTGAGTCTGGTTCTGGTCACATGAAGAGTTCGGTGTCCGAGACGCCTGTTCCTTCAGTTGAAGTTTTCATGTCTCGAATATCTGTAACTGCTGGGAGGATACGTGACATGCCAAAAGTCTTCGATAATGTAAGGAATTCAATGCAGCTCCGCTTTCAGGCCTGCCAGATGACTTCTGGTCATAATTGCGAACACATGTTGCAGTGCAACCTTTCAATGAAATGTTTTTTGTCCCTTTAATGTGTTGCTATTTCTGTTCTTTTTCTCTGCTTCTTTACACCGTTATTCATTACTATGACATTTGCGACCTTGCATTTATATATGATTCCCAGTTGTCTCTGTGCTCTCTACACAGCCTGCAAATTTGTCGGTCCGGTAGCGAATCACCTTGCATATTGTATTAGTAACTATGTACAAACATTCTGCAATTATCAATGAAAAACGTATTTGAAGATATGTATTTTATACAGTAAACCAAAATGAAACAGAATTTACAATATTAACTGATATGAAGCATAGGAAATATGAAATAATCATTATACTTTTTATTACGAATCTTTTGCAATAACAAGATATTATCCGGTATTTTTATTTTTGGTATCTTGCCAAAGTAGCTTCAGTTTTTAAATTCGTGGACACTAAAGTTTTAATGAAATTCATTCTTTCAAGAACAATCACAGAAATGAAATTCATATGAGAAGTAAGTTTATCAAACAACCAAAAAAAAAACACATTTCATTTGAAACAATTGATTCTGAAGTACTAATTGTTTCAAACAATGTGAAGTTATAAATGTTTTAATGTATTTTGTCTATTAAAAGTATCGTTATTTTGCTTTTGAATATGGAGACATTTTCTAATGTTAGCCATCCATATTTAACGTTTTATTAAAGTTTATTATGAAAATGTACTTTTAATTTGTTGGGGTGAAGCGAGTGAACTATTTTTTTTCTGGCGGAAGAATAGTTGTGTGACCCGCCCACGCGTGGTTTTCCGCTTCACTCCCACGCATTCCTTCTACGGGGTTCTCTGGATGACCGGTTGCTGTGTGCAGTATCCGTGATCGTTTTTTCGTAATTGTATATGAATAAATGTGCTGTCCAGAAATACCTGAGTGGAAGTAATTTCCCAAAGAACAACAAGTAGTAGCAGAGTGCAGTTAATCTGTGTGATGTGTTAGTGGATTTTGTAAACGTTTAAATCTTTTTACCTATAATGGATAAAATAACAATTGGAGTGAACTATTTTACACGGGAGCTTAAGATGAAAGCTGCCCTTAGCTTAAAGAGATTAGACTCTATAATCATAAACGAAAAACCTGGAGACCTTAACTGCAAGGACGAGATCGAGTGGCAAACAAAACATTTAGATGCCGTATCATATATAAAGCTATTGCTCGTCGATGAACAAGCGTTGCAGTGGGCGGTGGAAGACAACGTGAAAGTGCTGTGGGGTAAGATTAGAGCAACTTTCATCGTCCAAAACGAAGATCGAAAAATTGACGCGGGCAATGAACTCAAGAACATTGTCATAAAAACGGCAAAAGTGTAGCGGATTATATTGCAAGAGCACGGGGGATATCGACTAAGTGTCACTCCCTAGGATTGGACATGTCGCCGAGGGAATTGGTCTACCCTACTGTTAGAGGACTGAATGGAAAAGTTTTCAAAGTGCGCGATATTTTAAAAACTCAGAGGGAAAAACTATAGAGAAAATTCTTCAAATTCTAAGGGAAGAAGAAACAACTTTAAACTTACCAATTAAAACTCCTATGGATGAGATTAATGCTGAAGCATTTTATTCCAGGAGAAAAAATGAAAAGCAAATGAGACTTTGTTATATTTGCAGAAAAGCAAATCACTTCGCAAATGATTGTTACTATAAAAACAAGAACTCTTTAAATAATGCAAGCCAAAGGAATATAACCCAAAGAAACAATTCATTTAGAAATGGACACGTATTTATAGCTTCCCATCGAGAAGAAAAACTTTGTTACAATATCTGGATCCTGGATAGTGGTGGATCCTGTCATATGGCTAAAGAATCTGTGTGGTTCAAAAATATTAGTCCAGAAGTTATGGACATTTATGGAGACTGTGTATGTGTTACATCCTCCTGGGTATGAGAAATTAATTGGAGATGACAAAGTATGTAAATTGAAAAAGAATATTTAGTGCCACAGCCTGGTAGAAAGTGGTATACGAAAATAAAGGGCGCGAGTTAGAAAATTTTGCTTTAAAACAATTGGCTTCTGATAATTGTGTTTTTATTAAAACTGATAATCAAAATGATCTTATATTATGTATGTATGTGGATGATTTAGCTATTTTTTGTGTAACAATGATAAAATGTTTGAAGATATTGTTAGTAAGATTAAAAATGTATTTGAAGTGGTTGAATAAAAAACTAATAAGTTTTCAGGCATGGAAGTTGAAAAATGTGAAAATGGTATTTATTTATCCCAGTGTGACTACATTAATTCATTATTAGTCAAACATAATTTAGAAAATTGTAAGTGTCAAAACTCCAATTGTGAAGAGGGAAGACAAAAATTTACCCTCTACAAACGAATTTATTGATATTACTCTGTATCAGGAATTAATTGGTGAACTTTTATATTTAGCTAATAGAACTCGGCCTGATATTTCCTTTGTAACGTCTTATTTTTTTCCAATTTAATCATGATCCATAGAAGACACTTTACAATTTGGCTAAAAGAGTGTTAAGATATTTGATGGGCTCAAAAGATGAGAAATTTTTTTATGAAAAAGAATTTGGGGTTTTTTAAATGCTAGTTCAGATGCTAGTTAAGGAAATGTAGAAAATGGAAAATCATTTTCTGGAGGTGTAGTTTTGCTTGGTAACTCATTAATTTTATGAAAATGTCGTAAACAAAGAGTGTTAGTTTATCAACATGTAAAGCAGAGTTGTTTTCTAATTCTGAAATTTGTAAAGATATAATCTGGACCGTAAGTTTGATAACTGAATTAAAATGTGAACAATTTATAAATAATGCTGTGTCAGATAGTCAAGCAGCAATTCAGTGGATTAAGGGTACCGGTTCTTCAAATAAATCAAGGCATATGAACTTACGTTTTTATTTTAAAAAGGATTTAATTGAAGATACTGTAATTAAATTAGAATATATTCAAACAGAATTTTTAATTGCAGATTTTCGTACGAAAGCCATGAGCGTAGAAAAGTTAGAATATTAAATGCAAAAAAATTTCAGTACTCTCTTGATTTTATGTCACTGTGTTTTTGTGTTATATTTTATGTGTATTGTGTATGTATCTATTATATTAGTATTGTTTGAAAAAAAATGTAACACTCGCAGGAAGGGTATGTTGAGGTGAAGCGAGTGAACTATTTTTTTTCTGGCGGAAGAATTACTGTGCGACCCGCCCACGCGTGGTTTTCCCGTTTCACTCCTACGCATTCCTTCTACGGGGTTCTCTGGTTGACTGGTTGCTATGTGCTTTTGGGTCAGATTTGCTGTGTGTAGTATCCGTGATCGTTTTTTCGTATTTGTATACAAATAAAAATGTGCTGTCCAGAGATACCTGAGTTGAAGTAATTTCACAAAGACAACATAATTGCGCACAGAAAAATACATTTTCTACTTAATAGCTCTAAATTAAAAATGGTCCTTAAAACTTTTATATGTAAAAGTATTTGACAAGAATTAAAATAAATATGCAGAGAGAAGAGCAAACAATCTGGTAAATTTATATTCAAATACAACAGACGTAATAGCGATTTGTAGAGTTTTAAACAATAAAGGTTGGACAGCACGACGATACGAGCCATGCATATTTTACATCAGTGTATCTGAAATTTTCAGAAACCTTTCTTTTTCTTTAAGAAATCTTACTTACGAACTGGAGGAGACTTGTTTTTCTTAATTCAGTGATCATAGAACAGAATGATTTTGAAAAGATACCAATTAAAAAATATACTTTTTTATTTAATTTTTCCTTATTTAGTGTGTGTGTGGTAACTCACATTTCACATATCGAAATAAAATTTTCTTGTGCTTTTTAATTTTTTTAAAGGTAGGTTAACAATGTTTCCTACTATTGTTAAATCTTTCAGCTTAGACGCTGATACATAACTTTTCTTCTGTGATATAAGCATGATTTTTCTGTATTGGTATCCTCTTTAGCTGTGTTGTAATTTGTCGTAAGCAACATTTCTGATAAAAATATATTTTGGAGTAATTGAGTTTTCCTTTTTGTACAACTCAGGAATTAAGGATCTAGGAAAACTGAAAATAAAAATTCACTTTAATTGATTCTCACAACTTTACTGAAAATGTGTGAAGTAATAGAAGTATTCACACGCACGCACACATGCACGCACGCTCTTACGCACGTACACACGGAAGCACACACGCATGTTCTCACATACCCACATATGTACACGCACGGACACATATTTAAACAAACATACACACGCGCAGCCACACGCACGCATGCACACAGATATACATGCACACTTGGACGCCCTTCAAGTGTTTATCCGTTGATGTCCTTAACATTCCTAGTTATATCTTTAACATCGGACTTATTTTGATCATTTGTGTGACTACCGCAATCGGGGATATTCTAGTTTAAATGCTCGCAGCACCATTAAAAACGCACCTAGCAGTGTGAATATTGAAATGCAATTAGCGTAATGATTTAATTACTTTATGATCCTGTGTCATTTATCGATGGTCATTGCAGGCACTTGTGTTCCGATTACAAGCAGGAAGCAACTTCTGCGCATAACTTTTGGTACGATAAAGAATCTGGGGGATCGGACTGCAGATTTTAAATAATTTATTATTCCATTGCATGATCATAAAAATCTAGTCAGCTTTTTATGTGGAAATTGTAGGGTCTCACGAAGCTTACGCAGAGCTTCGGTAAGTCACTATAAAAATTCCAAAGGTAAGCTAAAAATATGTATGCAAAATGGATTCCTGTTCTTCATGACGTTTTTATAAGCAAAAGTATCTCAAGTTCGTCCAACTCATTAAAGCTCTGAAAATTTTATTTACGCATAACATGTACCTTTATTTCGTAATACCTTTTATAAAATTTTATTATTAATATAATAAAAACATATATTTAAATGTTTTTCTTCATATGGACTACCTATACTAGATTATGAATATTCAATTATTCAATGTACTGGTTTCCGTGAAATAATTTTATATTCGTAATAAAATAATTCTCTAAAGAAAGATGTATCATTTTTAATTTGTGGGAAAATACCCCCTTCTGCAGGGCTGGAGAGGGAACAGCTTACCGTCGTATCCATATATTCGACGTTCTCAATTTAAGCCAAAACCGATTATTAATTTTAGCTTGCAAATTCATGCAAAATATACAGGATTTCTCACTCAGCCTTAAACATTTTAATGTAACTACGAACAACGCATTTAAGAGAAAAAAGATTTCTCTTTGTCTCAACGTAAGGGGTTACAAAACCCCCTCTTACACGTTACAAATTAAACGCAGATTATTGAATGGGACTCTCTGCAAATAAATTCAGTAAAACTAGATACAGTTTGTGTAAAAAATGAAATCACTTATCCCTGTTACTAAACACAATGCATGGGTATGTGACAATTAGATCACAAATTAGTATTGTTATATTGCGTAAACTATATTAAACTTAATTCAGTGGCGTAATAGCCCATGAGGGTCAAAGCTTATGTTCATATCTCAGTATGTGTACACTTGGGTCTTGAAGTGCAAGAGCAGATGTTCCTGTCAGATGGTCTGTCCTGACGCAAAACCCGCATTATTAAGTTCCGAATCAAGCTTGGTACTCATTTATTGACCCACAGAAGGGATGAACGGCTGAGTCGACCTTTCCCAGCCCAGGATTGGAACTCCGAACCTGTGACGTGGATGCGCAATACACTACCACTCAGCCACTAGGCTTATAAATTATATTAAATTACATTAAAACTTTTAATATCAATCACAATACTTTTTTAATCGACTGTACATAAAGTACATATAACACGTACCTTAACATGGAATGAGTGTCTCCCAAAACGTATTATAGTACTCATACAAAGGTATCGGCGAGTCGAAAAAGTTTGAAGACTACTGATGTAAATTAAGCTCAAGAGTTGCTTAAGAATCTTAGATTAGGAATATAGAACAACACTCTTGCATACACCAAGGATTCAATAGTTTCCTTTTATTTTAAAGTAAATTACAATACTATCTCAGAACTTGAAAGTAAATAGAAAAGAAAGTTTTCTTATATCTTTAAAAAAAAACAGCTGACACACACACACACACACAACTACGAGTAACGGAAATAGGGACGATTGGAGATGCAAGTTGTAATTAAAATTTGATCAATGTTTGATTTGAAATCTGAATTCGTCATTTATACAGTCCGCCACTGCATAAATAAAGTAAAATATCTCCTAAACTCAGGAGTTTTCCTCAATATATAATCAATATCTTTTTAATAATATATCTTAATGCTTTAGAATGGAATCTTTCAGTTACACGAGGGCCTTTGGCGACAGACCCCGTCATTTTGAACCATGGTCATGTGAAGAGGAAGGCACCTCAGTTGCACACCCCCCATCTCCTAACTATCAAACCACACCAACGAGAGGACGTTTAGCTCTCGACAGATTTAACATACATCGTCCACTACACGTCGGGTCTTCAGCGGTACTAGGCTCGAACTCATGACACGCCGACCATGAGTCCGTTATCTTGACCACTGGGTTACTACAGCTCCTACGATGTGAGAGAGTACTCAACTCATGTAAGGCAACTCGAGGGCTATTGGTGACAAACCTCGTAAATTTGAGACCTCAGTCAAGTGACGAGTATGATATCTCAGCTGGCAATCCCCTCTGCAAACTACCATGCCATGGGAACGTGAGAACTCCTAGCTCGACAGATTTAACGTGCATTTAATCAGTCTACATGAGTGTCTTCAGTGGCATCAAGACTTGACGCCGCAGCACGCCAACCACGAGATCGTAATAATAAACACCAGACTATCGAGGCCAAAGAAATACAGAGGGGGAAGCAGGGCGAGTCAGTGAGTTAATATTAACAACACTCTACATAGATACACGAGGGCTATTGGCGACAGACCTCGTCATTTTGAACTATGGTCAAGTGACGAGGAGGACACCTGAGCTGGCACCCCCTATTCTAACTACAACACCACACCGGCGGGAGGTTATTTGAGCTCTCGGAAGATTTAACGTGAATCGCTTCCCTACACGCTGGGTCTTCATCGGCACTAGACTCGAACTCATGACACGCCGACCACGAGTCCATTTCTTTGCCCCTAGGCTATCTCGGCCACGAGGGGGTAGTAAGAAGGAGTAATTTAGGTAAACAAAAGTATTCAAAATAACAAACTAAATTGAAAAGGGAATTTTACATATTTAACTATCAAATTTATGGAGTATAATATGTCGATAAATAAATTGTTTTTGATCTCTCTCTTTCTATATAAAATATATGGAAAAAGTATTGTAATTAAGTTCTTACTTCAACTTACACTGAAATGTTGATTCGGTGGCTTAGAGGTAGCGTGCCCGCTTCGTAAGCCCAAGGTTGCTAGTTCAACCAAGGCTGGAGTCGATGAATTTTCTGGATGTGAAATCGTAAGCACGCATGTTATATGATTATGTGGCATGTTAAAGATCTCTTGAGTACCAATTTGCTTCTGGTTCAAGAGAAGTTCATCAGAAGTTCCTTCGTCGGTACTTCCGACGAAGGAACTTGAATTAAAAACTAATTCAATCGTTCAAAATTGGTAACGAGGACGCAACTACATGTTTCCACCATGAAATGGATCTCACATACGCGGACTTACTGTTTCTACAACGGCTAAGTTGCTAAAAATGTAGCCCCGTTGAAAAAAAAGAAACTTACCCTGAAATACGAGTTATGTTTAAATTCACTTCAAGATATATATTATCTAACTATTAACAACGTTATATTCCATATTTTATCACTGTGTGTGTGTGATTTAGTATATTTTTTAATAAAAAAAAATATTTATGTATTGAGTTGTGTTTTAAAAACACTTACTATGTTTTAAAATTAATTTTCTTAACAATTATTTCTCTTAAAATTTTCATTGAATATTTAATTTAAATTTAATCATTTGATATAATTTATATAATCTGAGATATTTTTAAATTTCCTAAATTATCAATTTATTTACGCTTAAATTTATCTATGAGAGTTATTAAATTTTAAGATAATAAGGACTAATTTAAATGTATTTAATTACGATTAATATGAATAAGAATGCAGATTAACTAGTTTAAGCATCTTAATAACAAAAGTTTAAAGTAAATTTCGCATACGTTGCTCGAAAATTAATGCAACACCTTGAAAAGTCACAATTTCGATTAACCTTTAGGTAAAAAAAAAAATTACATTTATTAAATGTTGCGGGTTTTCCAGTCTATTTTATAATTTATTATAACATAATAAAAATACACTTATATTTTTACATAAAAATACATTAGAGATAACCACAACTCATAATTAGAGAGGACAACAATAAATCGGCGTTAAATTTGTACTTTTTATTTGTAATAATTAAAGCTTGATGTGGATTTTTTTTGAAGAAGTTTCTGAATGTCATCAGTTAAAAAATAGAACAAACTGGATTTCTAATTAGGTTTATCGTTGAAAAAAAAACAAGTTGAGTCGGCATATTTTGATAAACTGCTGCTCTTAATGCGTAATTAGCTGCACGGCCCGGCGTTGCACGGGCTTTACCGAGTGCATAACTTTTTGCCAATGGAAATTTCCTCTTCCCCTCTCGATATCATTGCGAACTGGTTTCTGTGTGATTTCTGTATCAATGCCATTAAAATTCCCTTTTTCAAAATATCTTCTTCCTCTTCTCCTCTTCTCCTCTTCGGAGAGATTGTTTCCCTTACGCTTACACGGATTACACGGGTACACGGGGTGGCCGCGGTAGCCAAGTGGTATAGGTATCGGATCGTGGCTTGCCTTGTCACGAGTTCGAGCCCAGTACCACTAAAGACATGCCGTGTAGGGCAGCGATGCACGTTAAATCTGTCGAGAGCTGAAATGTCCTCCCGTTGGTGTGGTAGTTAGGAGAGGGGGTGCCAGCTCAGGTATCGTCCACGTCACTTGACCATGGTTCAAAATTACGTGGTCCGTCGCCAAAAGCCGTCGTGTGTAGCTGAACAGTGCAACGTTAATATCCAATCAATCAACGGGTACACGGGCGTTACACGGGTTGTTCTCAAGGGCATAACTTTATCCCCATGGAAATTTCCCTTTATTCTCTCGACGCCAGCACTTCTTGGTGTATGTGTGTGCACGATATGAATAATTTCTATATTTGTGTCATTAAAATTATCTTTTCCGAAATGTCTTCATTTTCTTTTCCTTTACAGACAGGTTTCTTTTCCCTCTTTTTAGTCCGGCGTTACACGGACTTTTTGGTGTATTAACTCTTTCCCCCTCTTTTTCCCCCCAATGATAAGGTTTTTCTTTGAATTTTTATTTTATATTTGTAATTTACAAAACTAATCTAATTTTATTCACAAAAAAAAACAATGTAAATTTTATAATGAAATAATTAATTTTTTAGTGAAAATAATATAAATCATCGTCACATTGAACGCGTAAAACCTTAATACCCTTGAGAGTTAATTACATTTTAGATATTTATGAATTAATTTCAGAGTGAAATAAAAAAACTGTTAACTTTTAAAAAGACGTACTTTAATAATATTACAATAAAACGTATATAGTAATATAAAAATTCGTGAAACTCTAAAAATGAAATCTCATACATCATTTATAGTTACAAAATTGAAGGCAGCATAAACCTGTAGAGCATTTATTTGTTATCAATATATTAAGCAAAAATACCGAAAGTGTGTATTTTTAACGAATGAAACAAAAATTGCCATATATTGTTCTCATTAATCATCTCTCCTTAGATAAAAATGATACTTAAAAAGAATTTATAATAGACCATAAAAATTTTAAGAAAACTAGTTATCAGCTTAAAAAACTTGTTTCAATGAAAATTTTTTTTTTACATTTTATTACAGATTTAAAAAAAAAATAAATAAATATTTAGCGGAAATAATGCTATTATATAAAACTCTTAACAATACTTCAGGAAAACCATTGTTCTCGATATAAAGTATTTTTAAACAATTTTCAAAGTAAAACGTTATGCTATACATTAACTTTTTTGTGCTGCAAATTTTTAAAAGCATTATTCGTTTTCTGGCCGTTTCATTTAAATCAATCATCCTTTTTCCAAAAGGATGATGAATTTGCTGAAATAAATTTGGAGAATTTTTGTTACTTATGAAACCAGAATGTATTCGTAAAAATAAGGATTTCCGTACAGACGGGAATTTTTTTTTCTAATGGGCTTCATGTTGGCAACTAAGATTTTGCAGAAACAGAAAATTCTCAAATAAGTGAACTATTTCATAGTGGCACTCTCCAGTGGTGGCCCTCGCTACCAAATTTCAACCCTTTAATGTATTTTTAATTCAAGCTGTCGTCCAATGGATTTATGTAATCGCAGGAAAAAGGCAATTTTTAATGCTGAATATTTAAAAACGTTTAAGGGTAATGATGTCATTCGATTGATTAATTCTACAATCCTCCAGGGGGAGCTGACAAAGCTTATGGAGGAAATACAAAGGTCAGACTCACTTGTTAGACTCAAATTTGTATTTCATGGATTTCTGTACTACACAACAGTGATCTAAAACAAAACAAATCTCAAATAATCTACAAAAATAACCAAAGAAATTCTTCGTGGGTTCAATTTCATACAAAATGATATAAATGAAATGTGGAATTTTTACAAATATCTATCAAATCTAACATTATGTTAACCCTCTGACCAGAACATCTATTTTTTTTTGCTCCAATGTGGAGCATCCATCTGACTGACGAGTACGTAATTTTTTTTGAATTTAATTACCTTAAATTCCTTTATCGCTTATGAAATGGAATATGATTCAAATAAGATGTGTGGGGTTAAATCAAGCACAACGATGTATTTTTATCACTAGAACTGCGACTTGTATTTTTATAAAAAATTATTAAAATATATTTATATTCATGTTAAAGGAACTAAACATAATAATAATACCAAAAAACAAACTGTAGCGATATCCGTGTGATAGACGGTGAGAGGTAAGAAAAGTCGCATATATATATATATATATATATATATATATATATATATATATATATATATCGTGAGTTGAAAAAGTCGCCATGTACCACCACGTGATCCTCTCACTGGGTAGAGCCCAACCGAAGATGTCAAGGCAGTCCACTTTCAAAATCACACCACAGGGCTATCTACAGGCATCAAAGCAAATCATTCTCGTCTGAGAGACGGATGTTTCGATCAGAGGGTTATTACAAGGTTCAAGTGAAATATGTTGTCAAGTTGTTAACGGGAATTGAGTAAACAGAAGGAAAATCAGATTTCAGAATACCTGTCACGTGATTGTACTGCACATTATAATTTTCTTTAATTATATAATGTTTATTGATTGGTGATTAATTTCACACATTGGGCTATATATGGACTAATGGCGATGGTCAATGTAATTTTTTACCTCGATTAAGTGACGAAAATGACATCTCAGATGACATCCTTCATTCAAATCTTCTACATCCCACCAACGTGAGGACTTATTTAATGAGGTCCAAACACTTTACACAGTAAGCCCTCAGTAGCACAATTTCTAAAACACGTGACTCGACAGAAATAACGCTGGCCACGAGTTCGCAACCATGACTACTTGGACTAAGAATATAATGTTGGAATTCTCAGAAGTGAGTTTAGGATATTCAACATATTTTTATGTTATATATTTATGCGATTTACTTATATTGTATCGATTTTGCTTCTCGTATCATGGTAATATTAGTTAACTGTAATTGATTTTTGTAAATTGTTAAAAAAAAACTGATACGAAGTTACAATATAAAATATGACTTTTAAAAGCAGTAATAAAAGACTAAAGAAAAGTTAAGAATTCGGTGTAAACACCATCAAGCTCTACAGATCGAAAATAGAGGCTAATGAAATTTACGTACGCATGATTTGCTAAGAAAAATATGTGTAACAAGCACCAACTTTCAAGCTCAGAATATTCCTTTATTTACACCCACGCAAATACCTTCCAAAAATATTTTATCACGGTACTTGTAAAAAAGATCTTCCACTCCTTACAATGAAACATTACAAAATTCGTTGTCTTTGGAAACATGTTAATCACTTTATTTCGAAAGGTATAAATATTTTAACAAAGCGATCAATATAGGTTCAGCACACTTATGTAGCATTAAAAATGAGATATTATCCAAAGAGTAGTGACAGTAAAATTTTTTTCGTATGCTTTGAAAAGCAAACGCTTCGAGATGAAAAGCAATAAAACAATATTGAATTTACTTGCACTCCCACGCACAAGTCCTAAGCGCTCATAACAGTCCAGTATAATTCGGAAAGTAAGTTGTGTGTGTGTGAAAATATTTCGTAGGAAGAGCAGTGGAAACTCTTTAAACATGTTGAACGAGACCAAAAGAACAACCAACTCCTCAGGAGCTTTCTTTGTTTTATTCATAATCGATTCACGAAACATTTAAAAAAGTGCATAAGAATAACGCTTAAGACATTAAAAGACGTTGCACTGAAACACTGAAAAAGTTCACCAATAAAGTTGCAAGTTCTTAACGCTTTAAAGGAGAATACTTTTAACCAACAAATATTCGTATCAATAAAAAAAAACCTAACTTTTCATAAAACTTTCTCTACAATATAAAAATAGGCTTGACATTTATTTATATTGTTACAAATTTTGTGTAATAAATGCTTAAATTATCGTAAGTAATTCATTTCTAGATATATAATACTTTAATGTTACACGCTAAAATTGAAATATTCGCACACACACACACACAAGCAGTGCCATTCCTTACATTATAATGGCGATTAAATCGAAACTTGGCGAAATCTTTGTGACTATTGCGAAAACTGGTCATTATTTTGGCGACTTGGTGCTCATTTTAGTGACGTGTTGCGCAGTTTAGCGACGTGAATACATTGATTTTTCTGGAAACTTTTGGAGAAATCTACAAATATTATGTCCATGACGTAAGTGGTTTTTTCGAGAAAAATCCGTGAAGACTATAAATAGGCAGGCTCTAGGCAAAACTAACAGTTTTGAGCGTTATAGATAAGAGTTGATTTGACCGTGAAGAGTCCACCAGCGACTAGTTATTACTTCAGCTGTTGAGCAGGACGAGCAAGGGCTCGTGAATAATTCTTGACATACTTTTATTTTAGACACATATAGATGTGTTTGAACACCGTAGATGGTGTGAAGGCCTTCAGAGATTTATTCTACGAATATTACTATTGTGTCATGTATTTCAAGGATGGTTTTTCGACAATAAAATTTCCATCGCTCCTGAAGAACTGTCTTGCTCTTTGAGAGACTGATTGCATAAAATCTTCGAACCCAAAGCGACGCTACAATATCAATTAATATAATAATTATGTATTATTATAAAAGGTGTTTTCTCTAAAAATCCTTGTGGCTCGAGGTAGCCGAGCAATCGAGAATGTGTGCTAATGGCTTTAGTTATCAAATCTTGATGCCAATCGAGACCCGCCATGTAGAGGAACTGATGCACGCCAAATCTGTTGAGGCACAAAGTCTTCACGTTGATGTAGTTTGGAAGCCTGGGCAGTGAGGTGCAAGCTAAAAAAGTCGTTCACGTCACTTGGCCAATGTTCAAAATTATAAGGTTGGTCTATAATAAAAATAGTGTTACTTCAAGATACTTATTGAATAAAAAATCAAAATTTAACTCTAAAATTCCAAACGTATGATACGAAAAAATTGCTATAGACTTTCTTCAGTTTATTTTTATTTTATTCAGTTTTATAATAATGTCCAGAAGAAAGTCGTTGAAAAGAGTGAAAGATTTGATAGAATTCGTTATGCTGGATGGTGGCGTAGTTAGTTAGGTACTGACTTTGTACGACCTAGCTTGCGGATTCGACCCTAGTTTATGTCAGTGGATTTTCGTGGTGCAAAAACTCGATAGCGTCCATGTCGTAGGGTTATGCGACTTGTTAAAGATCTTTAGAGTGCCTGTTTGGCTTGGGTGCCGTCAGCAAAATTAAAATACATTTCACATCATTAGAGCTAAGGTGCGTCCCTCTGGGGAGGAAACTGGGCGTCAAAATTACATCGCGGTGATTGGTATGTTACCTACATGGTGCCGTACTAAAAAGAGATACCGACTCCTAGGGAATGTACTAAGTCTACAATAGTAATTACCAGTCTACAGCCTCATTTCAAAAGTAGATTTCATTGATTACTGACAGCTCTTTTTGTATTACGGGATATGAAAATGTATTACGAACAGTAAGTAAACATCAAATTTTATGTTTTACAACGAAATTTACCTTCTAAGGCTCTTTAGGTATTAGATAAAGCGTATTGAAACGAGGCTACAAAAATCCCAAATATTTGAAGGGCATAGACGTTTTTGTTAAGGCCTCAAAAGAGTTGAATACGTTTCTTGCAGCTGCCAGCTATCCACGGTCCCCATACCATCCCGAAAACTTTGAGCGCATCAATTATCTCATTCGTCCTAAATAACAGGACTATGGATAAAAAAAAATTACGTTAAAATTCTTTGAAAATTACGAGATACTACAGGAAGAAAACGTTTGGAAAGATGGGTTAGCTATACTTCATGATTACACACCTGCACTTTTGTCAATACTGGTGAAAAAGAAGCTTTCAATACACCATGTTTCATACTGCACTTGAAAATACAGCTTGCATACCTGAACTAGTTCCTATTTAATTTTATCTGTATCCACAGCTAAGAACGAAATTAAAGGAAATCGTTTCGAAAACTCAGAGAAAAATATGGAGAATGCTACTAGACAGCCAAAAGACCTGCATAAAAGTATTCCAGGAATGTTTGAACATTAGAATAATGTGGCAAAATAAGACTGTGTTGAAGTGCATGCTACTTACATTGTTGTTACATGTGGCTTACACTGCTCTCTATCTCTCTCTTTATATGTATATATATATATATATATATATATATAAAGATTTTAGATATATATATACATATATATACATATAAAGATTTTAGATATATATATATATATATATATATATATATATATATATATATATATATATACATATAAAGATCTGTATTTTATATTCATATATATATATAATACAGACAAATAGTAACAGCAATGAAGCTAATTTTCTTGACATACATATCAAATTAATAAATAATGTAATAGTTTCTAATATTTATGATAAAAGAGAAGATTTTAATTTCAATATAATAAAAGTTCCGCATTGGGAGAGTAATATACATATTTCTATATTTAGAAATATTATTATTAATTATATACAAAGCAATAAATTTCTAGTGTCAAAAAATAAGAAATAATAAATAACTATAAACATTTTACTAAATATTGCTTAAATCAGAAATACCCAATTCTTTTTATTAATAGTTATATGAATAAAGCTATTTAATATTGTAAGGATTAAAAATTATTAGATTAATTATAGTTTAATACTATAAATTTACGCATTTCATAGTTATAGTTACCTCCATATTCTATTATTAGTTAAAATTAATTATTATTATTTAATTCATATATACTATAGTGTCTCTAAAGATATGGTTTTTCGTAACTCTTTTATTAATTTTTGTTTTCTATTCTTTTTATACTTTTGTTAAGTGCTACATTTCAGCCATTCACATGCTTTGAAACTGCATTAGGGTCCAGAATCTGGCAATAACTTATTTATTGCACTCAGATTTAGCGCGGGCTCTGCATTTCCAAGAGCAATTTTTAGGTAAATTACCTCTATTTTGTAGTAATGGATTTAGATATTCTTATCCATTACTTTCAATGGGTTTTTGCTCAGTATTATTTACATAAAGGGAGAAGGTTGGCTGCCAAGAAACATGTTCAACCCCACTTTTATATAATTTATATATTAGCTGCAATGTTTATAATACTGCAGCATTCATTTTATAATTTTTAAGCTACTGTCCTTCATTGTATGTTCTCTTTACTGTCCCTGTGTTTTTTCGAATGTGATTGGTGAATGTTTATCTCTTGTCTGTAGAGAATTAGACTATATATATATATATACTAGCCGTTACCCACCCACTTCACTGGGTATTTAACGATGTTGAATAAATGTATACTGTTTACATATATGAATTATTAATATCTAGCATTAAGAATTCAATTGTATTGAAAAATAAATTTACAGCTGTAACTCTCACCTCTTGATATAAAAATGGACATGAATTAAAATACCCAATTTCTATTTATATCTAAAATAGAAGTAGAAAGATTTTTTGCGCTCACATAACCTAATAATCAAGTAGATTTCCACCAACTACTCCATAAAATAAACGTGCGTGCTAAATTTCAAGTCTAAATCTAACAGAGCAAAAGCGGAATTTTTATAATCAATACCTTGTTTAGAGCATTCTTAGCGGATTCTAATTCAACAAAAGAAGCATGCAAACCAGATTTAGTTGTTATAGTCTTAGCAGTTCGAATTGGGAATTTTGTCCATCAATATGCCCCAATAACTCTCCCCGCTTCCCGCTGGAGTTGATTTCCGTAAAATCCATTCTTAGTGGAACTCTTTTCAACTAAAGAAACATGCTCAACAAATTTCGAGTAAATGGGTTAAATTCAAAAACAGGAATTTTCCTATAACATGCCTATCCCTCGCAGCCCCACTCCTTCGGGGTTCCGTTTTCGAAAAACTCTTTGTAAAAGGAACTCTCTATTCCATGAACGGAACATACTTTCTAATTTTCAAGCAGGTGGGTCTAGTAGTTGAAAAGCGGAAATATTTATCTATTACGCCCCTTAATTCTCCTCAGTGACACTTGAGATCAATTTTCCCCAAACCTATTTCGTAGCGGATATCTACACTATGAAAGGAATTCGCTTACCAAATTTTAAGACTGTACGTCTAACAGTTTAAAAATGGAAATAATTATTATAATTCCCCTTAAGCCCCCGCAACGTCACTTAGGAAGCGATTTTCACAAAACCCATCTTATAGCGGGTCTCTATCCAATGAATGGAATCTGCTTACTCAATTTCAAGATTTTACGTCTAATAGTTTAAAAAAGGAGTTAATTGTCTATAATGCCCCTTAATTTTCCACAGCACCATTTGAGAGTCGAATTTCACAAAACCCATTTTGTAGCGGATCTCTACTCATGGAATGGAATCTGCTTACTCAATTTCAAGATTTTATGTCTAATAGTTTAAAAAAAGGAGTTAATTGCCTATAACGCCCCTTAATACTCCACAATGCCCCTTGGAGGTCGAATTTTGTAAAAATCATTTGTAGGGAATCTCTACATTATAAAAAAAATCTGTGTACCAAGTTTTAAGACTGTACATCTAATAGTTTAATAAAGGAAATAATTATCTAGAACGCCCCTTGTCCCCGTAACGCCCCTTGGGGTTCGATCTTTGCAAAATCCGTTCTTAGCTGATGTCTCTCCATAAAGGGAACCTGCCTACCAAATTTCAAATCTAAAGGCTTAATAGTTCCAGAGATATCGTGATTAGTCAGTGAGTGAGTGAGTCGCTTTTCTCCTTTATATATACAGTGTCTCGTTTTATGCGGTAGATACGTTCTACCGAAAACGCATATAAAAAAATCGCATTAAAAAAGACATTACTTGAATGGAAAAAGTAGGGATATGTTCCTTAGTTTTTTCTAAAATCGCATAAAACCAAAACAACTAGTTAAAATTAACTTAAAACCGCATAAAAAAAAATTGCAGAAATGAAAAAAAACAGGCTGCATGATAAATTACTTCGAATGTCTGAAAGAAATTCATACAAAAGCTAAAAAAAAAAAAACTTGTATTCAAACCTTAATTCATTTTATTTTATGGAAAAGTAATACACATATTTTTACATTTTTAATCATTATCGCTATCTGATAATGGTTTGCGAAGTGGTTCCAAATCACCTTCATAATCAGAAGAGACTGTCTCTGCAATAGATATTTGCGTAAAGGCCACGGATTTTCACAAATTTCATTCTCGTTCTGTGTAGCTCTTCCTTTTTTGACAATGTAATCAGTAATTAAACTTTGCGATGAGGATTCTTTTATTTTTTTTATATAGTTCACGATATCCAGACATGCAGTTCTGCAGCTCATGTTGTAATTTAGAGGCTCGTTCAGAATTGGGGTCACTAATAAGAAAATGATTTTCTAATTTACTGCAAAGTTGAAGACCTTCTTGAATTAATTTTCCAGTGAGGGGGTTGATTTTTCTTCCTCATCATTATCACCTTCTTGACCTACGACGATGTCTACAGTTAAATCTAAAGTTAAATCAATAATATCATTGTCACTTAATGCATCATCCACAAGCAATACATCTATATCATCGTGGCTGAAGGTATTAAAACCATCTCCTCCAATTTCATGTGCCAAATTAATTATTTCATCTGATAGTGTCGATGTTTGAGTGGTTGTATTGTCTGTCACACATGCTGACCAAATCTTTTTCCAACAGACATTTAAAGTTCTAGGTCTTATTTGAGCGGAAGCAGATGCAACATGAATTAAACAATCAAAAATAGAAAATGGTTTCCACACATCTTTCCCTGTTAAGGGCTCATTTTCTAGTTTATTCAAGAGGAATTTGTACGTTGTCTTAATATAATATTTTTTTAAAAGTTGCAATTATGCCGTGATCTAATGGCTGAATAAGGCTTGTTGTATTGGGCGGAAGAAATACTAGTTGAACATTTGGATGTTCTAATTGTGGATGACTTGCTGCATTGTCAACAATTAATAAAACTTTAAAATCGAGAGATTTTACCTTCATATAGGCTTCCACTTCTGGTACGAAACAATTATAGAACCATTCTGTAAAAATAGCTGTTCTCATCCAGGTTTTCGGGTTAGCCATCCAATGCACGGACAGTTGTTTTAAATCTTTACCTTTAAGGGGGCGTGGTCCAAGAGATTTATTTATTAAGAGAGGTTTCAACATCCGAACTCCTGATGCATTGCTACAAAGTAATAAGGTGACTCGATCTTTACTTGCTTTATGTCCACTTGCAGTTTTTTTCATCCTTTGCGATGTAAGTACGGTTAGACAATTTTTTTCCAATAAAGTCCTGTTTCATCAGCGTTAAATACTTGATCGGCAGAATAGTCCCCACCTTCAATAATTTTCGCTAGCTCCTCTGGAAATATTTTTGGTGCTACTTCATCTGCTATCGCACTCTCCCATGTTATCTTAATATTATGAAGTGCATTTCTTTTTAAGAACCCGCTTAGCTATCCTTTGCTAACTGAAAATTCTTTTCCAGCTTGGGAAGTGGAAGTTGATGGTTCTGACTGTTTCATTGACTTATAAAACTGAAGAGCTTTTTCTTGGATTAAATAACAGCTTACAGGAATCTTTCTTTGAACTTGTTCCTCAATCCAAATTGCGATGGCTCTTTCCGTTCTTTCTAATAATACATCCCTTTGTGTACGATGCAAATTTGGTGTTTTTGTACCAGAAATGACCGATTTTCTTTATTGCAGCTTCATTCTTTTTAATTGCTCTGACAGTAGATTCGCCTAAATTAAAATGTTTTCCAATAGCCGTAGATCCTTCTCCTTCGTCACTTGACCATGGTTCAAAATTACGTGGTCCGTCGCCAAAAGCCCTCGTGTAGCTGAACAGTGCGACGTTAATATTCAATCAATCAATCAGATCCTTCTCCTTTTCCTAAGCGATCTAAAATTGCAATTTTCGTTTCCAACGAAATTGACTGTCTTTGGTGGGTTTTTTTACTCCATTAGGCCAAATAAAATCTTAGAAAAGAAATTTTAAAAAATTACACTTACGATTTTCTAATGAAAATAAAACTTTACGACACTCACTTTAAATCCAGAAATTAACATTTTCTGCTTATTATATTGCAACTTAAATTCGCCACTTATTAAAGTGAAACTTTTATAAAAATGAACGAGGCACCGCCAAGAGAAAATATAATTTCGAAATAATGATATCGTATCGGTATACTACTGAAATAACGAATGCGAATCTAAGACTGTCGCAGCCGAGCCGCAGACCTAAGTACCAAAAAGATACGGAAATTCTCAGAATACTACGATCTACGTCTCAGTATAAAAAATAATAATAATAACAAAAATCTAGAAATGTTTGGAATACAAACCGCAAATGTTTGAAATACAAACCGCACAACTTCAAAAAATCGCATAAAAACAATACGCATAAAAAGAGAACTGACTGTATATGTATATATACTAGCCGTTACCCACCCGCTTCACTGGGTATTTCACGATGTTGTATATATGTTTACTGTTTACATATATATTAAATATTGATATCTAGCATTAAGAATTCAATTGTATTGAAAATATATTTATAGATGTTACACTCTCACCCCTTGATATAAAAAAAACATATATTATAATATCTAATTTCTATTTATATCTAAAATAGAAGTAGAAAGATATTTTTCGCTCACTTAATCTAATCCTCAAGTGAATTTCCACCAAAGAAACTTTCAGTGGATATCTACTCCATAAAATAAACAAGCGTGTTAAATTTTAAGTCTAAATCTAACAGAGCAAAAACGGAATTTTTATCATCAATACCTTGTTGACAACATTCTTAGCGGATTCCAATTCAACAAAAGAAGCATGCAAACCAAATTTTCTTGTTATAGTCTTAGCAGTTCAAAAACGGGAATTTTGTCTATCAATACGCCCCCATAACTCTCCCCGCTTCCCCTTGGAGTTGATTTCCGGAAAAACCATTCTTAGTGGAACTCTATTCAACTAAAGAAAAGTGCTCAACAAATTTCAAGTAAATGAGTTAAATTCAAAAAACGGGATTTTTCTTTATCACGCCTTAATCCCTCGCAACCCCACTCCTTTGGGGGTCCGTTTTCGCAAAAATCTTTGTAAAAGGAATTTAATTCCATGGACGGAACAGACCTAAAATTTTCAGGCAGGTGGTTCTATTAGTTGAAAAGCGGAAATATTTGACTATTACGCCCCCTTAATCCCCCTCAGTGACCCTTGGGGATCAATTTTCCCAAAAACAATTTTGTAGCGGATCTCTACACCATGAAAGGAATTCGCTTACAAATTTTAAGACTGTACGTCTAATAGTTTGAAAATGGAAATAATTATCTATAACGCTCCTTAAGACGATTTTCACAAAACCAATCTTATGACAGATCTCTACTCAATGAATGGAGTCTGCTTACTCAATTTAAAGATTTTACTTCTAATAGTTTAAAAAGGAGTTAATTGTCTATAATGCCCCTTAATTTTCCACAGCACCATTTGAGAGTCGAATTTCACAAAACCCATTTTGTAGCGGATCTCTACTCATGGAATGGAATCTGCTTACTCAATTTCAAGATTTTATGTCTAATAGTTTAAAAAAAGGAGTTAATTGCCTATAACGCCCCTTAATACTCCACAATGCCCCTTGGAGGTCGAATTTTGTAAAAATCATTTGTAGGGAATCTCTACATTATAAAAAAAATCTGTGTACCAAGTTTTAAGACTGTACATCTAATAGTTTAATAAAGGAAATAATTATCTAGAACGCCCCTTGTCCCCGTAACGCCCCTTGGGGTTCGATCTTTGCAAAATCCGTTCTTAGCTGATGTCTCTCCATAAAGGGAACCTGCCTACCAAATTTCAAATCTAAAGGCTTAATAGTTCCAGAGATATCGTGATTAGTCAGTGAGTGAGTGAGTCGCTTTTCTCCTTTATATATACAGTGTCTCGTTTTATGCGGTAGATACGTTCTACCGAAAAACGCATATAAAAAAATCGCATTAAAAAAGACATTACTTGAATGGAAAAAGTAGGGATATGTTCCTTAGTTTTTTCTAAAATCGCATAAAACCAAAACAACTAGTTAAAATTAACTTAAAACCGCATAAAAAAAATTGCAGAAATGAAAAAACAGGCTGCATGATAAATTACTTCGAATGTCTGAAAGAAATTCATACAAAAGCTAAAAAAAAAAACTTGTATTCAAACCTTAATTCATTTTATTTTATGGAAAAGTAATACACATATTTTTACATTTTTAATCATTATCGCTATCTGATAATGGTTTGCGAAGTGGTTCCAAATCACCTTCATAATCAGAAGAGACTGTCTCTGCAATAGATATTTGCGGTAAAGGCCACGGATTTTCACAAATTTCATTCTCGTTCTGTGTAGCTCTTCCTTTTTTGACAATGTAATCAGTAATTAAACTTTGCGATGAGGATTCTTTTATTTTTTTTATATAGTTCACGATATCCAGACATGCAGTTCTGCAGCTCATGTTGTAATTTAGAGGCTCGTTCAGAATTTGGGTCACTAATAAGAAAATGATTTTCTAATTTACTGCAAAGCTGAAGACCTTCTTGAATTAATTTTCCAGTGAGGGGGTTGATTTTTCTTCCTCATCATTATCACCTTCTTGACCTACGACGATGTCTACAGTTAAATCTAAAGTTAAATCAATAATATCATTGTCACTTAATGCATCATCCACAAGCAATACATCTATATTATCGTGGCTGAAGGTATTAAAACCATCTCCTCCAATTTCATGTGCCAAATTAATTATTTCATCTGATAGTGTCGATGTTTGAGTGGTTGTATTGTCTGTCACACATGCTGACCAAATCTTTTTCCAACAGACATTTAAAGTTCTAGGTCTTATTTGAGCGGAAGCAGATGCAACATGAATTAAACAATCAAAAATAGAAAATGGTTTCCACACATCTTTCCCTGTTAAGGGCTCATTTTCTAGTTTATTCAAGAGGAATTTGTACGTTGTCTTAATATAATATTTTTTTTAAAAGTTGCAATTATGCCGTGATCTAATGGCTGAATAAGGCTTGTTGTATTGGGCGGAAGAAATACTAGTTGAACATTTGGATGTTCTAATTGTGGATGACTTGCTGCATTGTCAACAATTAATAAAACTTTAAAATCGAGAGATTTTACCTTCATATAGGCTTCCACTTCTGGTACGAAACAATTATAGAACCATTCTGTAAAAATAGCTGTTCTCATCCAGGTTTCAGGGTTAGCCATCCAATGCACGGACAGTTGTTTTAAATCTTTACCTTTAAGGGGCGTGGTCCAAGAGATTTATTTATTAAGAGAGGTTTCAACATCCGATCTCCTGATGCATTGCTACAAAGTAATAAGGTGACTCGATCTTTACTTGCTTTATGTCCACTTGCAGTTTTTTCATCCTTTGCGATGTAAGTACGGTTAGACAATTTTTTTCCAATAAAGTCCTGTTTCATCAGCGTTAAATACTTGATCGGCAGAATAGTCCCCACCTTCAATAATTTTCGCTAGCTCCTCTGGAAATATTTTTGGTGCTACTTCATCTGCTATCGCACTCTCCCCTGTTATCTTAATATTATGAAGTGCATTTCTTTTTAAGAACCCGCTTAGCTATCCTTTGCTAACTGAAAATTCTTTTCCAGCTTGGGAAGTGGAAGTTGATGGTTCTGACTGTTTCATTGACTTATAAAACTGAAGAGCTTTTTCTTGGATTAAATAACAGCTTACAGGAATCTTTCTTTGAACTTGTTCCTCAATCCAAATTGCGATGGCTCTTTCCGTTCTTTCTAATAATACATCCCTTGTGTACGATGCAAATTTGGTGTTTTTGTACCAGAAATGACCGATTTTCTTATTGCAGCTTCATTCTTTTTAATTGCTCTGACAGTAGATTCGCCTAAATTAAAATGTTTTCCAATAGCCGTAGATCCTTCTCCTTCGTCACTTGACCATGGTTCAAAATTACGTGGTCCGTCGCCAAAAGCCCTCGTGTAGCTGAACAGTGCGACGTTAATATTCAATCAATCAATCAGATCCTTCTCCTTTTCCTAAGCGATCTAAAATTGCAATTCTCGTTTCCAACGAAATTGACTGTCTTTGGTGGGTTTTTTTACTCCATTAGGCCAAATAAAATCTTAGAAAAGAAATTTTAAAAAATTACACTTACGATTTTCTAATGAAAAATAAAACTTTACGACACTCACTTTAAATCCAGAAATTAACATTTTCTGCTTATTATATTGCAACTTAAATTCGCCACTTATTAAAGTGAAACTTTTATAAAAATGAACGAGGCACCGCCAAGAGAAAATATAATTTCGAAATAATGATATCGTATCGGTATACTACTGAAATAACGAATGCGAATCTAAGACTGTCGCAGCCGAGCCGCAGACCTAAGTACCAAAAAGATACGGAAATTCTCAGAATACTACGATCTACGTCTCAGTATAAAAAATAATAATAATAACAAAAATCTAGAAATGTTTGGAATACAAACCGCAAATGTTTGAAATACAAACCGCACAACTTCAAAATCGCATAAAAACAATACGCATAAAAAGAGAACTGACTGTATATGTATATATACTAGCCGTTACCCACCCGCTTCACTGGGTATTTCACGATGTTGTATATATGTTTACTGTTTACATATATATTAAATATTGATATCTAGCATTAAGAATTCAATTGTATTGAAAAATATATTTATAGATGTTACACTCTCACCCCTTGATATAAAAAAACATATATTATAATATCTAATTTCTATTTATATCTAAAATAGAAGTAGAAAGATATTTTTCGCTCACTTAATCTAATCCTCAAGTGAATTTCCACCAAAGAAACTTTCAGTGGATATCTACTCCATAAAATAAACAAGCGTGTTAAATTTTAAGTCTAAATCTAACAGAGCAAAAACGGAATTTTTATCATCAATACCTTGTTGACAACATTCTTAGCGGATTCCAATTCAACAAAAGAAGCATGCAAACCAAATTTTCTTGTTATAGTCTTAGCAGTTCAAAAACGGGAATTTTGTCTATCAATACGCCCCCATAACTCTCCCCGCTTCCCCCTGGAGTTGATTTCCGTAAAAACCATTCTTAGTGGAACTCTATTCAACTAAAGAAAAGTGCTCAACAAATTTCAAGTAAATGAGTTAAATTCAAAAAACGGGATTTTTCTTTATCACGCCTTAATCCCTCGCAACCCCACTCCTTTGGGGTCCGTTTTCGCAAAATCTTTGTAAAAGGAATTTAATTCCATGGACGGAACATACCTAAAATTTTCAGGCAGGTGGTTCTATTAGTTGAAAAGCGGAAATATTTGACTATTACGCCCCTTAATCCCCCCTCAGTGACCCTTGAGGATCAATTTTCCCCAAAACAATTTTGTAGCGGATCTCTACACCATGAAAGGAATTCGCTTACAAATTTTAAGACTGTACGTCTAATAGTTTAAAAATGGAAATAATTATCTATAACGCACCTTAAGCCCCGCAACGCCACTTAGGGAACGATTTTCACAAAACCCATCCTATAGCAGATCTTTACTTAATGAATGGAATCAACTTTCTCAATTTCAAGATTTTACGTCTAATAGTTTAAAAAGGAGTTAATTGCCTATAACGCCCTTTAATTCACCACAACGCCACTTGGGAGTCGATTTTGACAAAACCCATTCTGTAGGGGGATCTGCACTCTATGAAAGGAATCCGCTTACCAAATTTCAAGACTGTACGTCTAATAGGTTAAAAATGGAAATAATTATCTATAACGCCCCTTAAGCGCCCTGAACGCCTCCCTTGCTGGTCGATTTTCGTAAAAATCATTATGTAGGGAATCTCTACTTTATGAAAGAATTCTGTGTACCATGTTTCATGACTCACATCTAATAGTTAGTAACGGAAATAATTATCTATAACGCCTCTGGGGGTTCGAACTTTGCAAAATCCGTTCTTAGCTGACGTCTACTCCATGAAGAGAATCTACCTACCAAATTTCAAGTCTGTAGGTTTAATATAGTTCCGGAGATATCTTGATTAGTCAGTCAGTCAGTGAGTGAGTGAGTCGCTTTTCTCCTTTATATATATAGATTACTGCATAAATAATAATGTTTATAATAAATTATATACCTGAGCCTGTACCGAAGAATAAAATGTACAATAATTTATTAGAAAACTCTTAGAATTAGGTCTAAGATTATAAAGTTAAGTATAGTTCTAAGATTCTAACTGCTATTTCTATTTGCTTAGAAATACACTGGTGACCAAAAGTTAAACATAAATCGTGAAATGCGAAAAAAACGGAATAAATATCCGTAAAATTATCCCAAATTTCTTTCAGATATTATTTGGGTAAAGAAGAAACTTTGGGTTAATGCACAACTTTTCAGTCGACTACGTCCTGCGCGAAACACTGGCGCATGTCGGAACGCGGAGAAACCGATTCAGGCAGCATAGGCAGTTCAGATCAGTTTCGTGCAACTCCTGTGCGAAGGAACGTTGTTAAACATCAAACAAGGTGAATGATGGCAATAAGACGCCGATTGGACATGTTTACGAAAGGAAGAATCGTTGGAATGCTGGAATCCTCACGATCACAAACCGGAGTGTCTCGAATTCTGAATGTGGTTCAGTCTGTGATCTCAAGACTGTGGCAGAGGTTTCAAAGAAAGGGAGATGTTACCCTACAACCAGTATCAGGTTGACCAAGCGTCAAAACCCCTTGCCAAGACCGATATCTGGTAATAAGTGCGCGATGTCAGAGGGGTGGTACTGCCAGAGAGAATTCCTTGTATAGATTGTTCCGAGCCAACTGTTTTAACTTTTTTGTAATCAGTTCGAAAAGTGTAGCGATCCCATATGTCTGGGATCCGTTTTGCTTATTAAAATTGATGGCAATTCAGTCCATTTAGTTATTTTAACCACCAACTAGTATAATCATAATAATATACAAGAGAAACGAAAAATTTTTTAATGTAAGAATATACACTATAAAGCAATAGTGTATACGAGTTCATATATTTAAATATAACTATTTGCATGCGAATGACAACATAATCAGTAGTCACAGTGTACCCCCAAACTTGAATCCTACTCACTATAATATCAATACAATTTTAAGAAAAAAAGTACACAAATTAAATGTAATACATTTTAACAGAAATGTACTACATATTTTATAAAATTTTCCAAAATACGGTAAATATTTTTTTGAAATAATGCTTATTTAAATATTCCATCCTCTCCTAAGATCTTTTTGAAAATGAATTATTAAACTATGTTCAGTATGTTTTAAAGTCTGAAAATTAATTTATCATGTCTAGGCAAGTTTAAAAAACTCATTTAGTTAAACTCTTGATAAATCAAAAATTAAATTTACGTATTTTTCTTATGTGTATTAATTCACATTTAATCATGTTTATTTTTACAACATAATTAAATATACTTTTCCACAGTTTTTAAAATGCATTCATGATCACAAGTGATAAGCCTTAATTTTTAATTAAATTCATAATAATTTTCTTAATTTTCTGAAATGTTAATGGGAAATTAAAGTGCTTTATAATAGTTTCAGTGTTTCATTTTAAATCTTGCCTCAACCGACAGGATTTCCGCCTTTTTAGTTATCTTTAAAAGTAACAATACACCAAAAAATAGCCAAAGAATAAACGCACTACTGCCAGACGAACGAAAGCTAAAGTTAATTAATTACAACAAGGAACATGACAATATCATCAGCATGGATTATTATTAAATGTTATCTTATTTTATATTTCACTACATTACATAATTTTTCTTCTTAAATACATACATTATTATAAGAGAGAAAAATTTCAAAATAAAACCGTAGAAATTTAACAAATATTATGAGAAAAATGCATCTTAGCGTAGTTGCAATGAAGTCATAAATCATGTTTAGGCACAATAAATAATTTATGTGTGGTTTTAGCTTATAGAAACATTAAAAATGAAACAGTTTTTAAGAATAAAATAAAATATTCTTGTAAGTTGTTAAAACCTTAAGGATAAAGATATATTAATGAAACTGACATTTTGTCATACTTAAAACACATAATCAGATTGTTATGAAAAAAAATACGTATGTTGAAAGGAAAATGTTATTATAATTTGAAAATATAAGCAGAAAAACAATAAGAATATTTTTTGTTGATTTCATTTATACTGATAGCAAAATGAAGAAAATATAAGTAAACTATTTGTCTTGCAATTATATGCCATGCAGAATATATGGAATGCATTAAAATAAATTAAATGAATACTTGGTAATACTTAGCAAAGTAAATTTTTAAGTTTTTAAAAATCCCAATTTTTTAGATATTTTTTCTAATACTAAGGAAAAGCACAATTTTTATAAATAGTTATATACTTTAATTTTTAATTGTTCTCAGAATAACCTAAGAAAAATTCACAACATTTCCTTTAAATTAAACCGAGAGGACATTTTCGTCTCAGATGTAGATTTTCTTTATTTTAATCACAAAATTATGTCATTCAAACTATTGACTTCTTGTATTTTTCCACATCTTAGAAAACAAACAATAATTAATTGTTGATTTCTTTCTGCCTGTAATTTATTAGTAGACGGTAAGTCTTGTGTGTGTGAGTGTGACCTGAAAAGCAATTTAAATCATCTCAAAGAGAGCATTGAATATTCCCCAAGTCAGTGGTTCTCAGACACACCCACCTGGGAGGCATAATATCCGTATGAGGGGGGGGGGTGAAAGTACATGGATCAATCAAAAATAAAAGATTTAAAGTGATTATTAATTTACCGAAGGGCGAGCAAAACAAAATATATTATGATATAATAAAAATGTAATACACATTCACACTGGTATAATATAGAATACTTATAGATGTATCAGTACTACACAAAGTATTTATATTTAAATTATCAGTATTCAATTAAAAACAAGTTTAGTAATTACCAATGGCCACTTTGGACTTTTCATACAATACATCTTGATAATTTGTACGGTTTATAATTAAAGTTATATTGTATTTTTACCGTCAAAGTACATTATTATTGTATTCAATACATTGTTATTATAAAAAGAGGGTGGGGGTAGCAATGAAAAGTGGGTCTCAAATATTGAAAGTTTGAGAAACACTACCGTCAGTTGAAAAAAACAAAGGGACATCCACAATAATATTAAATGCATGTTGATAGTCTTCGCTGACTCCAGTGTAATGATTCATCACGAGCATGTGCCAAGCGACCAAACTATCACTGATAAGTAATTCCACAAAAAAATGCGTCGCGAAATGGAATTATTAGACATATGGTCAATTAGCAGCTCCATCACGTGATAGTGAGCCCCTCTCATATTTTAAAATTGTATACAGAGTTTTCTGACCACTCACAATAAACTTGTGCTTTGAAGGACTCTCTACTTTTCCAACTTGTTTTCTTTTTAGACTTTTGGCATTTCCTCCAGATGAAAACTTCTTAGAAAGAAATTTCTTTGTGTATTATGGATTTTTAAATACAAAGAATATATCATACATAGTGTGACGGACTAGCTGCGTGCCATTCCAATGGTTTCCGATAGTGGCAGAATCGTCAGGTGAAACGAATTGCAGCCCGAGTGTGAGACTTATTTAGTTACTCGCTGACCACTAGTGGTCCGCGAGAACATTTCGCTGGTCCTCCGAAAAATGTGTAATATACTTTTTCTTCACTTTAAGCTATGTTTTAAGATGCATTGAAACATAATTGGATTCATAGCCGCAATTTAACACTTAAAAATCTTTTTAGTGGTCCGGGGGGATTTATATTATGAATTTTCTGGTCCGTGAGGTCAAACAGTTTGCCGACCGCTGTACTACATGACCAAAGGTATCCAGGCACCTGCATGTATTGCTTTCCAAGCGGAAAAGTAAAAAAAAATAGTTTAAGTTTGGACAGCTTTTGCTGCAATATCATCTGTTGCCTTATGAAGAATGTTGTCTGTTTGTTTATATGAGGTTTCATAGTAGGAACTGGATTCCATTCTTGCAGTAGAACACTAGATGGCTTTGTCATAGATTTGGAGTATTGTGGTCTAGCTCTCAGTCGACGCTCTAATTTATCCTATAGTTTTTCTATTGGATTACATGATTAGATTTTAAGCTGTCTTCTTTAATTCTTGATAATCCATCTCAGCAAAGAACGTTTTTACAAGACATGCAATATAGATACAAGCATGATTCTGTGTTGAAACAGAAAAGGATACCGTTTAAACTATCACCACAGCGCGTGAATAGGAAGCGTGAAACTGTTGAAAATGGGGAGATAGGTTTCCGTATTAAGAATTCCTTGCACATGAACTGAAGTTAGGCTTAGACCAACTCATGAAATATATCCTCAAATTATTATGTCTCCTCATTTAAAATTCACTTACTTCGCAATACAGTCAGTTTCAAAGGATTCACTAGAAAATCTCTGCATATAGACTCTACTATTGAATTACCAATTACCAGTCAGTATACATTGATTCGTCACGCCATAACATCTGATATTATCTGAAAGTTCCAACATTGTGTGACTTTTGCAGTACTGTAAACAAAACTTGGTATAAGTTGTAAGAATATTTGATCTTTTAGCTGCTCTGTCACGGAAATCTAGAAATTAAAGTTCGCGATTAATTGCCGTTGTACTAACGCTGCATTTAGAAGTTTAATGGAATTTATGACGCTGTTATTTTTACATAATTCATGCGACTGACTTCCTCCAGACTTTCCAATGCTCTGTGATTCCTGTTTTTAGATGGCACAGTTTAACAGATCGTGGACGCATAGATATTAATGCTTGAAGAATGTCTCTTTACAATAACATCATATATATGAGAGAGAGAAAAAAAGAGAGAGATATTTCTAACATAACATAGGTTTCACGAACAAGCTTTCTAAAGTGATATCAATCGATCATTCCGACTCGTTCAGAATCCTTTAGCAAACTCTTTTGTCCCCTATTATACTTTCCATTTCTTCTTTCTTAAATATATTTATTAATTACACTAAATTTAAGACAATATATAATTTAGGTAACTTTTCCTTGATGGCATTTTTATAATAAGAAATTAATTCTGAAATAGTATTTAAACGGGGAAAAGAAAAACAATTTTATTTTTTTTAAATAATTTTATCTTACAACAAAAATAAATGATGTAATATGCATTTGGTATTTACATGCTATCGCAACAATGCTGTTTTGCTAACTTGCCAAGTTGGCAACTCCAATTTCAAATGCGTCTCACTTGCTGAATTGGTAACCGTGTGCTTCGTTTTATATAATGTCGCCAATCAGGTTGTGATAAAACGCAAGACTTACATTTTTTTTCTTTTGAATCTTGTCTGAAAAATATATAGATAAAATATATATAAATCTATCAAATGATTAAGTGTTCTGAAATAGGCTTTTTATAGCTTAAATGTATTTTAATCGTATTAACTGGTATTTTTACGTGTATACAACTCTTTCACTACACTATTAAATTCCTAATGATGAAGTCAAGTATACCAGATGGAGCCACTTCCACCAGTATGACACTGATGTATCCTTAATATATAGTATATATACTCCTTAATACTTAATACTAATACAATATATAAAATATATTCTCCTATCTATGAGTACCATTTATTCTAATATTATTTCTAGTGTGACATCCATGACAAAGTCAGGAAGCTATTGTGTTTTTATACGAAGATTGTCTGATAAGACCATTCGAAGAATTGGATTAGAGCTAATGTAAGAAAAATCCTTTACGAATTATGGATGATGGCTAAAAACAATACTGAAGAACATTATGTGACAAGTTCTGCATTAATACATGTTCCCCAAATAAATTTGATTTGAATAGGTCAGCATTTATATACGTTATAGAAGAGTAAGGATGTATTTATTTGCATATGCTAAGTTATAATGAATATAGAAATTGTTGACGCCTGCGTAATTATGACTGCGAGTATGACGTATGCGTGAAGATGCCTGCGTGCGCACCTGCCAGCCGGATGATATATTCAGAGAAGCTAAAGGATTTCAGTATTGCTGACATGGGTAATAACTACTTTACACACACACACACAACGAAACCCACAATAACTTATGTTACCTTTTTGTTTTTATTAAAATTTTAGTCGGAAAGACTTGGTCCGTCAAATTTTTTAAACTCGTGACACTCACGAACATTTTTTGGTCCTGTCGGCCCGTGAGTCACGAACTAAAGCGCGATGGATATTTTAAAATTAAACAAAGCTAAAACTTCCTTAAAAAAGGAAGTATTACTAGAATTGCAACCTTCATGGACAACGTGTCCGAACATGTTGCCGTAACCGAGCTGGAGGTCAAACTCAAGAAAATTGACCAACTCCAGAGGAAAATTGAAGAATTGAAAGAGCTACTTTTTGGATTAGAAACCGCAAAACCAACAGAAGAAGCGGAATTCGAAGAAGATTTATACAAATGTGAAACACGTTTGGACGATTTGGAGGTAAGAGTTAAAAATTGATTAACTCTATTAATGTATCATTGTCTGTGACTGCAGTTGAAAAAAACAAATACGAAAACGGAACTTTTGCTCATACAAAAATTCCACCTATAATACTTTCCACCTTTTCGGGAAAATATGAACAATTTAGTAACTTTAAATCCCAATTTGACGATTTAATTACAACAAATGAGCAACTGACTCAGTCACAGAAATTGTATTATTTAATTTCCTGTCTATCAAATGAAGTTAAAGAATTTGCCTCCACTTTCGATACATTTTCTTCATTGTATGAAGCACTCTAATCCCGATATGATAACAAAAGATCGATTATCGATATTCATGTGCAACAAATATTAAATTTTAAGAAGATAGAACGTGATAATCCGAAAGAAATTCGTGAAATGGTTGATTGCATTGAAAAAACTTACGGGCTCTAAAATTATTAAACTAAGAACAAAATAATATATGTAATGCATTTTTATTAAATATTGTGCTAAAGAAATTGGATAATGAATCACGAAAAAATTTCGAACTAAGTTTAAAAGCAAAAGATGTTCCCACATTTGATGAATTTATTGCATTTTTGGAACAACGCGAAACCATTCGTAGATAAAAATTGTATTGTCGAAACAAAAACGATATTAAGAAAACTTAACTTATCCTTTAAAACAAAAACCAATCTATTAATGAATCAATCTGTTGAAAACAAGAGTTGCATAGTTTCTAAGGATAAAACTTCACATCCGATATTTCGATGCAAAAAGATTCTAGAATTGAACCCCGAAAAACGATTAGATCTAGTCCATCTGCATATGTTATGTGAACTGTGTTTGCGAAAAAACCACAAAAGGATGCAATATACTTCGACGTATATGTGCCCATGTAGCAATAAACATTCTCGCTCCCTCTGTACTGCGGCAATAGGTGACTGAAGAAAAGGGGCTATTCCCTCCGCCGAACATCCAGTACTAACAAACCCGGGGGGCCGGGAATCGGATGTGGTGGATTCTTCCACACAGAACACAGTTTTGAGTAGCACTGCTTCTCAACATAGAAAGAACGTGTTAATATCGACTGGTAGCGTTTTCTTACGAAATAATGAAGGCCGAGAACTAAAATGTCCCGTCATTTTTGACTCAGCGTCTAACATTAATATTATATCCAGAAAAATGTGTGATTTTCTTGGCATTACAATAGAAAAAATAAATTCCTCAGTTTCAGGACTCAATTCATTGAAACAAAATTTAAAGGGAAAAACTAATACTTTAATTTCTAATAAAAGTGGTACTTTTAGAGAAAACGTAGAATTTTTTGTGACTGAAATGATTACCGGGTTGACACCAAGTGTTACGTTAGATGTTTCGAAAATAAAAATTCCTGAATTTTTTTAAAATTATCAGATCCCTATTTTTACGAAGCTAAGGAAATTCACGCTTTACTGAATGCGGATATTTTCTTTAGAATAATTAAAGATAACGTATATAAAGTAAATAAAGAATTGTTGTTCAGGGAAACTGAATTTGGATGGATTGCTGGAGGACGACTCCAGAGAACCAAGACTAATAATTTTTCATGTTACCTTCTTAAAGATAAGGATTCTGTTGAGGATACTTAAAAGCTGTTTTCTGAGCTCGAATCCCTTGGTATAAAAGATGACCCTTGCTATCGGATAGATGACCAAGCTATGAATATTTTTAAAGAAACTGTACAATATAATAATAATCGGTATGTGGGTGAATTATCTTTTCGTAACCATTGGAATGAATTGTTGAATGATTTCTGTGGCAAAACAACGTTTCCAGAGTTTGTGGCGAAGGTTACGAAGGAATAAAACGCTTTACACTCAATACAAAGAAACGATTAAAGATTATTTGAATCAAGGAATCATAGAAAAAGTGAAAGATACTGAAATTAATGTACACAAACTAATGTATTACCACACCAAGCGATAAAAAAGGAGGGTCGCGTGTTACTACTTCTACTCGTATTGTTTTTGATGTAGCTTCACACCAAGCTAACGAACTATCACTGAACGATTGCTTGTGGCCTGGACCTAATTTCAATCCTAATCTTTTAGATGTTTTAATTAATTTCAGGCTAAATCGAGTTGCAATATCATTGGATATTCGTCAGGCTTTTCTTCAAATTTTCTTGGTGGATAAACAAAGATTTTGTACGGTTTTTATGGACAGATAGTAATCAACGTATTGGGGAAAAGCTCACTTTGCATGTTTATAGATTTAACAGGGTGATATTTGGAGTTAATTCTAGTCCGTTTCTACTAGCAACTACAATCAAATATCACATTGAGAAATATAACGAAATTCATCCCATAACTGTACAACATTTAGATTCTTTCATGTATGTGGATGATTGCATTACGGGACAGGATTCTCGAGAAGAAGCTCTTTTCATGTCTCGCCACGCTAAGAATATTATGAAAGAAGCAGGAATGGAGATGAGAAAATGGATCAGCAATGATACCGTTTTAATGACTCAGTGGGGGGCTGAAGGTTTCGACACACATCCTATGGATGCATCCATCAGGCTGGGAACAAACAAAACAAAAGTGTTAGGCATGGCTTGGCAAACTCTAGATCTGTCTGACGTTGGATACTAAAGGTTTGCTGGAATTCGTTTCGATAAACGAAAATACTGAAAGATTTGTTACAAACAATAGGGAAGATATTTGATCCCCTGGGATTGCTCTCGCCTTTTACTATAAGAATAAAATGTCTCACATACAGGAACTTTGGATAAAAAAAATAACTTGGGATGGAATTTTACCCCCAAAGTTAAAGGAAAAGTGGTTAATTTGGTGTAAAGAACTGCCCCTATTAGATAATCTTAGAATTCCAAGGTTAGTTCTTGATTCAACGAATGATGAGGTAAGTGACCTCATTGAAATTCACATATTCTGCGATGCCTCTAAACTCGCTTATGGAGCAGCAGCTTACGTGAAAGTAAGAAAACAAAATGAAGTGCTCGTAAATCTCATTACTTCAAAAACGAGGGTGGCACCCCTGAAAGCAGTTACTTTGCCTCGACTTGAGCTCCTGGGAGCTTTAGTAGCAGCTCGATTGAGTTCAATGGTGCAAGAAATTGTCCGCAAGAAAAAGGAGTGCAAAGTGTTCCACTGGACAGACTCCAAAATAGTCCTATTCTGGATTAAAAGCTCTTCTAAAAGATGGAAACAATTCGTGGCTAACAGAGTGCAGGAGATCTCCAAGTTAATTGATCCTGATTCTTGGTTTCATTGCTCAGGACAAGACAATCCCTTAGATTTCTTGTCTAGGGGACTTAGTGTTGATACACTTATTTCCAACAAGTGGTGGACTGGTCCAGCCTTCCTAAGAACTAACGAACTCCCAGACACTGTCTCTGAGTGCCCGGAACTGAATGAAGTAGATTATTTGCCTGAACTAAAATCAAAGGACTCTAAATATTGTATTGACTTTAATTTTTAATCATTTTTTGATCATTTACTTTCTCGTAGTAATTTGTTTCTAACTATCGTTCGAGTGTTAAGTTTTCTTTGCAGGTTTCTATTTAACATTAGAAATCCAACTGACAAGAAAAGAGGACCTCTTACTTCAGATGTGATGGAGGAAGCAGAAATTTATTTAATGAAACAAGTACAGCTTAGCTCATTCTACATGGAAATTAGAGCTATGTAAAATGGTGATAACATTTGTAATAAAAGTAAGATTTTAAATTTATCTCCATTTTTAGATAAGGGAATCATTCGAATAGGTGGAAGACTGAAACACTCTCTGCTTCCTTATTCGAGTAAACATCCTATATTGCTTCCTGCGAAAAGTAAAATAACTGAAATTATTTTTAAATACTACCATGAGAAATATTTTCATCTTGGGGCCCCAGCATTTATTTTATCAGGTTAGACTTAAATATTGGCCAATTCACGGGCGAAATATTTTCAGAAAAGTTGTGCATAACTGTGTAATTTGCTTTAAATTTAATCCTAAAGTTTGTTCTCAAAAAATGGGTGATTTGCCAAAAGAAAGAATAACTCTTTAATTCAACTGGAATTGATTTGTGTGTGTGTGTGGACCCTTCTTTATCAAAAATAAATATCAGAGGAAAGGTCCTGAAATTAAAGTTTATGTTTGTAAATTTATTTGCCTTGTAACAAAGGCCATTCACTTAGAGATAATCAGTGACTTAACTTCGCAAACTTTAATTGCTGCATTGAAAAGAGTTATTCAAGAAGGGGTAAGTGTCATAAAATATTTTCGGATAATGGTACTAACATGATAGGCGCTAATCGAGAAATAAAAGCTTTGTCTAAATTAGTAAGAGATAGAGAAGAGTCTATATTTGCGTTTTTCGCAGAAGGCATTGTGAATGGTCATTTATACCCCCTAGAAGCCCAAACTGGGGAGGTCTATGGGACGCTAATATAAAATCTTTAAAATATCATTTTAAACGTGTTGCAGGAAACTCAAAATTTAGTTATGAAGAATTATTGACTTTAATAACGCAAATTGAAGCAATTTTGAACTCTCGACCTCTTACACCACTTTCATCTGACGTAGATGATTTGGAGGTTTTAACCCCAGCTCACTTTTTAATCGGGAGACCGATCACAGCTATAGTAGAACCGTCTCTGTTGCAATGCGAATCAAATCGTTTAAATGTTTGGCAGAAAATAACTAAATCAGTTCAAACGACCTGGAAAAGGTGCAGCCTTTCATATTTAAATAGTCTGCAACAACGAAAGAAATGCATTGTTAATAAAGAAAATCTCAAATTGGGAGATATGGTTTTAATAAGAGAAGAAAATCTTCCTCCTTGTAAATGGTTATTGGGACGTGTTGTTAAAATATACATGGGGAAGGGTAAGAAAGTTAGAGTGGTAGACATTAAAACTGGTTAAGTATTTATAAAAGGTCTATGAATAGGTTGAGCATACTGCCTATTGAAAATTAAATGTGTATGGTGATCTATGATATTATTAACTTGGAATTTGTTAGAATTTGTGATATATTGTCTCATGTATCAAATTACTTATTATATATTACAATTTTCTTTGTATTATGTATTTTATAGTTTGAGAACTTAAGCTAATTCTCTGCTGAAATTTGATATTCAATTATATATTCACTTATTATTTATTAGTATTAATTCATGTTTAAAATTTATTGCTTATTTTATGTTAAGATACACATTGTTAAGTTCTTGCATGTGGACATAGCAAGGCCGGGCGGGATGTTGACGCCTGCGTAATGATGACTGCGAGTATGACGTATGCGTGAAGATGCCTGCGTGCGCACCTGCCAGCCGGATGATATATTCAGAGAAGCTAAAGGATTTCAGTATTGCTGACATGAGTAATAACTACTTTACACACACACACAACGAAACCCACAATAACTTATGTTACCTTTTTTGTTTTTATTAAAATTTTAGTCGGAAAGACTTGGTCCGTCAAATTATTCAAACTCGTGACACT
>BMAU01015810.1:237500-269596 GCA_019973935.1 Trichonephila clavipes | reverse complement strand
AAGTCCCGATACCAAGTCCCGATAGCCGAGTTGGCAGAGCGTTGGACTGAACTTCCTCAGGTCTCGGGTTCGAATCCCGGCCCCGGCAGATTTATCCAAAGACTGGAATTTTGTTCTCGTTTTTAATGTATTGTTTCTCTAGGTTCTAGATGAATCCAGATCATTCTTTATAGTGCATACTGGGTATTTCTCGAATATTCCGAAGTGTATAAAAGCAGAGTTCATCGCCAGTTGGGGATGTTCTCAGTCCAGTGTTGTATCGAGCTCCCAGCGTTAGAATAAATCTAATTGTTTGTTTAATTGAACTGTGTACTTCTTTCGAACTCCGTGACAAGTTTGGTGGAGGCGCGGGGTACAATTACGTCAAACGTGGATAATAGCGACAACCTTCGCAGGAGCCTCCGGTTAAGAGGATTATCCCCGAATTCGGACTGTTAAAAGAAAATAGTAGGAAGAGGACAAAAATGCCGACCGAGCAAGAAGCCAAGCCCGCTGTAGTAACACCTTCGTTACAGCAATGGAGGAGCCCATCGACCTTCCGAGGAGCGCCTGGGGAAGACCCTCTCAAATGGCTTAAAGAGTACGATCGAGTAGCCAACTTTAACAAGTGGGATGACATGATGTGCCTGGCTAACGTTTATTTCTTTCTTGACGGTACTGCGAGACAGTGGTATGTCAACAACGAAGACGCCTTAGATTCCTGGGAAGCGTTTAAAAATGGACTAAGTGGACTTTTCGGTGACCGTCAAAGATATACCAGAAGGGCAGAAGAACAACTAAAATGCCGAGCCCAGCGTTCAGGCGAGAGTACACAGTCCTACATACAAAGTGTATTAGGACTTTGCCAAGAGGTAAATCCTCTGATGAGAGAAGACGAAAAAGTGTCACACCTAATGAAAGGTGTTGCTGAGGATATTTATCAGGCCCTGTTGACGAGAGAAATCAACGACACAGCAAGTTTTATCAAATGGTGCAACTATATCGAAGATATGAAGCAGAAGAGAGTTGGTCGACCGAGATTTGAAAGGCTTCCAAACGTCGTACCGGTTGCATCCCTGACGGATGAGACTGATTTGGTCTCTCTTATTCGCACAATCGTACGAGAAGAAGTCCATCGACTAGTTAACCAGACGCAAGAATCTTTGGACTCCGATCCCCAATCCTTAGAAGAGATCGTTCAAGACGAAGTTGAAAGGGTTTTGGCCCCAGTGTCAGCAAAATCTACAGAAACTAGACCACGACCAACATACGCCGCTGTAACTAGGAAATACAGAGCTCCTGTTCAGAAATTCCCACCTGAACCAAGAAAAACAGATGTGTGGAGAACGGCTGACAACAGACCTGTTTGTTTCCACTGCGGACGTCCTGGACATGTAATGCGCTACTGCCGAGAGAGAAAGGCTGTCTTTGACAACTCTCGAAACCGCCGACGGAACTTCGACGACGTTGGCACTGAAGAAGAAATACGCCGACCAAACTCTTCTCGCCGTTTTACGCCAAGTCCCACGAGAGGCCGATCCCCAATACGTCGTTACAGATCCCCGTCGCCATATCGCCGATCCAGTCAGTCGCCAGGCCGTAGGAGCGAGGAAAACTAAACAGAGCGACCTTCCAAGGAGGTGAGGCCGCTTGTACTGGAAATCCTCCGTCGACCGCCAAGATGACTGGTAACCAACTAGACGTAATAATAGATAAGAAGCCGATACGTGCTCTAGTAGATTCTGGGGCATCGTTTTCTGTCATATCCGATAAGTATCGCCGATTTTTAAAGAAAGTTCTGTTTGCTGATGCCAAGAGCGTTATGCTGAAAGTTGCGGATGGAAATTTTGTTCGGCCGATAGGGAAATGTGTTTTACGTGTCCGTATAAACAATCGAGAACTGCCTTTTGAATTTATTGTTTTATCCCATTGTAGCCATGACGTCATCCTAGGATGGGACTTTTTAGAGGCGTCTCAAGCCGTTATAGACTGTGGACAAAATGAACTTGTTCTAGAAGACATCTGTCGAGACTCCACAGCGCCTGACGCCTGGAATTTGTATGCCACCAGAGACTATACACTTAAGCCGCATTCTTTAACTAGAATAACAGTATCAGGATATCAAATCCGAGGAGACATAAATGTAGTTCTAGACGGCAGCAAACATTTGCTCTTCGAGAAAAATATTGCTACACCGTCCATGGTATCCACATATCGTAACGGAAAAAGTGATGTCTGGGTTACCAACCTGCAGTTCCGAAACCAAATCATCCCTAGAGGAATGTGCATAGGCCAAGCTGAACCACTAAATGAAGGGCATCTATGTGTTATTTCCGACACATCGGATTGCTTGGATGACCAGCAAGAAACTTCGGAGTCACGGATGAATTGTTCGTTAATGATGTCACCCGAGTTAAGTGACGAACAGAGAAACAAGCTATCCGAACTACTCCGGAAATTTTCTGGGCTTTTCACGAAGACCGACAAGTCGACAGCCGCGAAGACGAATGTGAAACACAGGATTTTTACTGGTGATCATGCTCCAATCAACCAACGAGCCTACAGAGTCTCGCCGACTGAAAGACGCATCATTCATGAAGAGGTTCAGAAAATGCTTGATGAAGGTATCGTCCAACCCTCTGAAAGTCCTTGGTCATCACCCGTTGTGCTCGTAAGAAAAAAAGACGGTAGTTGGCGTTTTTGCGTCGATTATCGCAAGTTGAATAGCGTCACGAAAAGAGACGTTTATCCTCTGCCTCGTATTGACGATACGCTCGACTGTCTGAAAGGTGCCAAGTTCTTTTCTTCCATGGATCTCCGATCTGGTTATTGGCAAATAGAAATAGACGAAGCGGATCGTGAAAAAGACGGCATTTATTACCCCGAAGGCTTATACGAGTTTAAAGTCATGCCGTTTGGTCTCTGTAATGCACCTGCGACCTTCGAGAGAATGATGGACAATTTGCTACGCAATTTTAAATGGACTATGTGTCTTTGTTACCTAGATGACATAATAGTGTTCTCAGAAACTTTTGAAGACCATCTTATACGATTAAGACTTGTTCTAAAATGTCTTCAGGAAGCTGGTCTTAAATTAAATTCAAAGAAGTGTCTTTTTGCTGCCCAAGAAGTAAAGATTCTAGGCCATCTTGTATCTAGTAATGGCGTTCGTCCCGATCCCGACAAAATAAAAGCCGTAAGAAATTTTCCCACTCCAAAGAATATACATGACATACGAAGTTTTCTTGGCCTTTGTTCATACTTTAGAAGATTTATTAAAGGTTTCTGTTATCTCGCCGAACCCTTGCAGTCGTTGCTGAAAAGTGGCGTGGAGTTTCATTGGGGTCCTGAAGAGGTGGAAGCATTTAACAGTCTTAAGAAAGCACTTACTTCGGATCCAGTATTGGGGATGTACGACGAAAGAGCTTCTACAGAAATCCATACTGATGCAAGCGGGTACGGTATCGGAGCTGTCCTAGTACAATTTCAGAATAATGTCGAGAAAGTTATAGCATACGCTTCTAGAACTCTGACAAAAGCCGAAAAGAATTATTCCACCACAGAAAGGGAATGTCTTGCCATCGTATGGGCTACCAACAAATTCCGGTCGTACATATTCGGAAAACACTTTACTGTTGTAACTGACCATCATTCCTTGTGCTGGCTCATGAATTTAAAGGATCCTTCAGGAAGGCTTGCCAGATGGGCCCTCCGACTTCAAGAGCATGATTTTGACGTAAAATATAAAACCGGTAAGAAGCATAGTGACGCCGACGCTCTTTCGAGAAATCCAGTGGAAGAGGAAACGGAAACACCAGACAAATTTTTAGCAGTCACGACGAGTATGAACCTTGCGATGGAACAGAAAAAAGATCAACACCTTGCGAAATTAAAACTTTTGAGCAACTCATCCAAAAACGAAGAATTCAGATTCATCGACGGTATCCTTTGCAGGAAGAATTTTGATCCAGATGGAAAGTTGTGGTTACCAGTCATTCCTAAAAATCTACGAGCAGACATACTAAGGCACTTTCATGACGCCCCCACCGCAGGACACCTTGGTTTCGCGAAAACTTATGACAGGATTCGCAAGAGATTTTACTGGCCGGGAATGTACCGAAATGTCGTTCGGTATGTCATGCATTGTCGGGAGTGCCAAAGGAGAAAATCCGTTCCTCAACGACCACCTGGACGTTTAGTTCCCATCCCTCCAGCTATAGCTCCTTTCCATCGCATTGGAATTGATCTCCTTGGGAGATTTCCAAAGTCTGCTCATGGAAACAAATGGATAATAGTCTGCACGGATTACTCAACGCGATATGCAATAACAAAAGCCTTGCCGACAGCCGAAGTCGACGAAATAGCGAAGTTCTTACTTGAAGAAATTGTCCTCAGGCATGGAGCTCCTCGAGTAATTATCACAGATCGTGGAGCCGTCTTTCGATCCAGACTTGTTTCCTCTCTCGTCGACTTGTGTAACATTGATCATCGTTTCACAACGGCGTATCATCCCCAAACAAATGGACTGACGGAGCGCTTCAATAAGACCTTGGCCGACATGTTGTCAATGTATGTGGATGTAGAGCAGAAAAATTGGGATGAAATTCTACCATTTGTAACCTTCGCTTATAATACCGCTAAACAAGAGACCACAGGTTTTACGCCGTTCTATTTACTTCATGGTCGTGAAGCGGAAACGACACTAGATACAATGCTACCATTCTGTCCTAACGATTTTGATGACAATAACATCACCAAGATAGCAGCCAGAGCCGAAGAATCACGACAGCTAGCCCGAGTGCACACTCTGAGAGCTCAAGACAAAGGTCGTCGACGTTACGATTCCAAACACCAAATGGTATCCTACGCTCCCGGAGATCTCGTATGGATTTATACTCCAGTGAGAAAAGTCGGTCTCTCCGAAAAACTCTTAAGAAGGTATTTCGGACCGTATCAGGTGCTACGCCGTTTATCAGCCGTGACTTACGCAGTACAAGATTTTGATCCTGCTTCACGAAAAAGAAAACTAAGAGAAGTTGTCCATGTACTGCGTATGAAACCGTACCATGATCCCGCCGAGCAAATCGAAACCGAGGATATTCCTCCCAAAGAATCATACAAAGGACCCATCACTCGTTCCAGAATAAAGACCCTTGAACAAAATGACAGCGGGGTGCTGTCTTCTTTTTCGAGGGGAGCAATGCCGCACGCATAAGTCCCGATACCAAGTCCCGATAGCCGAGTTGGCAGAGCGTTGGACTGAACTTCCTCAGGTCTCGGGTTCGAATCCCGGCCCCGGCAGATTTATCCAAAGACTGGAATTTTGTTCTCGTTTTTAATGTATTGTTTCTCTAGGTTCTAGATGAATCCAGATCATTCTTTATAGTGCATACTGGGTATTTCTCGAATATTCCGAAGTGTATAAAAGCAGAGTTCATCGCCAGTTGGGGATGTTCTCAGTCCAGTGTTGTATCGAGCTCCCAGCGTTAGAATAAATCTAATTGTTTGTTTAATTGAACTGTGTACTTCTTTCGAACTCCGTGACAATATTCCTCTCCTAATGACTTCAACATTTTGATATATAAGTGCTCAGTATATTTGTTTATATATATAAGGCAAATTAATGTTTGGAAATTTCTTTAAGCTCGTTTTGTGAGAAAAGATGAAAAAGGTATATATAGTGTTCTTGGAAATTATACTGTTCACAAAATTAATTATTTTATAACAATGCTTTATTATAAAAGGATGCAATTATGGAGAAAGCTATATTTGCGTAATGACAAGGAATATGACCCAAAATAGAAAAAAAATTCAGATTTAAAAGTGCTTCAAATTTTTATTCTGATTTTGCACTCCTATCGAAAGGAGTATTTTTTTATTGTAATACTCACATTTCTATCTTAGTGGATCATTTTTTTGGTATGAAATGTAATTAATATTTATTATACAGTAATGTTAAGCAAGTTTCCACTTCACATATGAAAGGGAAAAATTTTTCACTTATAGAATTTTCAAATTTTGAAAATACTGTGTATTGTAAACTGATGTATGAGTTGCAATCCTGTGATTTTTCATGAAAATTGTGATATTTTTCTATCTGAAAATATATTCTGAATTCAAATCAAACTTCCCTTTACATTTGGCGAAGACATCCTTAATTGAGAATTCGATGAATATTTATAAAAAGATTATAAAATAAAATTACTAATGCATATGAAATAAAATTATTGTTTTTAATACTTAATATCTTTCTAATTTTCTTCATCAATCCCTGAAATAAAAGTTCTCTAATTTTTTTTAAAGGGGAAAAAACTGTAATGTTTTTCTCTTATGAAAAATCAGAACTTCAATTTACCATTTATACAATAAATAAAATGTTAAATATAATAAAGTAGTTATAAGTTATTGTAAGTGAAAAATTGTTTCTTATAAATTTAAAAGGGAAGTCAAAATTCAAGTTCGAAATATTACAAAATTTAATAAATGTTTTCAAAATATTAGAAAATTGGAGGAAGGGATGATAAAAATCTAATATTTTTTATCTTTTTTTTATGAGATACAGCATCCTGTACACATTCTTTTAAAAAATTTTTATTTATATGAAAATATTTACATGTGTACCCTATTTGAACATGCATGAAATATACATTCCAGAAGAAAAATAGCATTTTAAAACAAAAATTAATTCTAAATTTTTAAAAAATACTTCAGTATTTTAAACTTTTTACTACTTTTACAAATTTTAACATTTTTTAAAAATATTTTTTCTCATATTCATAGAATTGCTCCTCACAATTTTGTGCATGAGTTTGGAATTACGTGGGATAATTTATTTTTTTCAACTTTTTTCGTGTCGGTTGCAAAAAGAAAGCAATAAAAAAATTCCAGTTATATCTAACTTTAGCGATTTTTTTTAAAAATAACCGTGCCATAAATCTTTATTCCATACACAGAATCATCAAATATATACTGTACAAAACAACCAGAAAAGTTTTAAAACTTTGTAATGAATACAGCTTTTCATACATGATTATCTTGAAAAATAAAAATATTGAGAAAAAGAAACTTAAAGCAGTGTTTCTCAAAGTGTGGAGCGCGCCCCCCTGGGGGGGCGCGATGACCCTACAAGGGGGGCGCGAGCATATCGAAAATTTAAAAAAAAATTTTTAAAAAAATAACCGGAAAGAAGTAAAACAAAATGCTTTCTTCCATAATAAAAAAAATTCACACAACAACACTGACATAATTTATGTTTATTATCTGGCTTTTTTCCGTCATCAAATAGCTATCTTTGATCCCAAAACCAAATTAAAGAAAAAAAAACATTTTGTTTCATTTGCTGTATTTCCTCAATGACAGATTTTTTTATTACGTTTTAACATAAAATATTACTCGTTAAAAGAAAAAACGAAACCCACAGACCCTGAGAAAAATTCTAAGAAGATAAACAATTCATCACTGTAATTATTATTGAAATACTGTACATTAGTTGTAGAAAAAGAAAAGGAAGACATGATTCACTTTTCAGCCAGGCTGCATAGTACGTTTGCTAATCATTTGATTGACCTTCAATCTTAGGGTATGGTTATCCAATATTAGTACTGTTCCATCTCTTATGCGTTTACTTCTCGCTTAGGGAAATTAAAAATAATACAGTTTATATTTGGAAAAGAATTGATTGATTTAACATTTCTGTAATATTAGTGAAAAGTGTCTGATTTGCGTCCTTTATTATGGCCTTGTACTTTTGAATCATTTTAGTTCAGTTTTATTGGATTTTTTCTTAAATCATCAAAGAATTGATTAGTCCTTGAAAGAAGGTAAGTATACTTTCTATAAATTAAAATATTCACTAGAATTCCGATTTGTTTCATGTACAGTAAAAATAATTATAAACAAATGAGTGGGGTGACTGATTCCCCCCGCACTACCATTAGCGTTAGTATCGAGTACGCGCCTGCTCCCGGGTTAAAACATTTTGAAGTCTTCTCGCTTTAAATGTTAAAAAGTAACACAATTATTTTTCATCGGAATTTTATATTATTTTTCGTTACTTAACATTAATTCTAAATGCCAATTCTGTGAGGTTTAAAATTACAGTTCTTTTAAACAGTTATTTACAATTATAGCATTTATCTAAAAAAAAAATCATTTTACATTTTTGTATACAATGTGGTGCACGCAGTTTTACTCTCCTTACAGTTCAGCTATTATATCAAGAATATTGTTTTATTTTTTTAAAAAATAAACTCGTGCGAAGAGTCGGTGTTTCAGCCAGTATACGTTTAATGTATCAGTACTCTGAAGAAGGTATTTTATAAATAATTTCTTATTCCTAAATTTGGCCGCGGTAGCCGAGTGGTATAGGTATCGGATTGTGGCTTGCCTTGTCACGAGTTCGAGCCCAGTACCACTAAAGACCCGCCGTGTAGGGCAGCGATGCACGTTAAATCTGTCGAGAGCTGAAACGTTCTCCCGTTGGTGTGGTGTGGTAGTTAGGAGAGAGGGGTGCCAGCTCAGGTGTCGTCCACGTCACTTGACCATGGTTCAAAATTACGTGGTCCTTCGTCAAAAGCCCTCGTGCAGCTGAACAGTGCGACGTTAATATTCAATCAATAAATCTTATTGCTAAATTAAGAACAAGTTTAATAATTATTAGAGACTTCCACGGGCTTGTCTTGTAGAGGAAAGTTTTTCAAAGGAAGGTTTAATATCAGAAATTAAAGAGTTATTTTTCTATATTTAGCTGAGATCTATATTTTGTCTTCAAAGCATCCACCGCAGAAAATCCGTTTTTAACAAAGGTAGGATGTTGAAAATGGTAATAGTATACGAAGTGCTTTTGCTTTCAGTACAGATAATTCCTCATCCACCTCTACACAAAATTCAAAGAGCGATTTATTACAAAATTGCCTTTTAATTTTTCACTGCATCTGAAATCTATGAAGATTTCTTCTTCCGAAGTTGAGAGCCCTTTTGGAGAGTATCTTGAAATAGATCCCGAATCCACTCGTAACTTGCTACCAAGCCTGTCCTCATCCAGAAAATACTTTTTAAAATTCTTTGCCAACATAGCTAAATGATTTTACATGTTTTAAAAACAACTTTCACATGTTGTTCTACAGATTTGTAAGTTTTAACACATATCGAGCTGGGGCTTTTTTTCCCATCATTTACTTCAGTAGTGGTAAATCCAAAATTTAAGTATTTTTGAGAATATTGCCTTGATTTAATTTTCGGAACCATGCTCGTTCGTCTGTGTACTTGTTGATTCTTTATTATCATCGAATGTTTGCTTACGACTTAAAAATGTATGTATGATATTGTTTTAATCTACTGCCGAAAATACTTAATTACCGTGAATTACAATTAACGTGTAAATTTAAAAAAATGTTCATTCAAGCTAGATTCGGTAGCTATAGGAGTATCAAGTCGACCAAAACTGACTGGAATTGTACGAGGAAAAGCATTTTTACATGTTTTGCGCAGACGTCCGATAGGTTGCCCAGACTCACGCAAACGTACCCTATAATGCCAGATGTGATGGATATGATAGAGAGCAACATAGACTAGACTATTTTTCTAATGACATTTGTACTTTGAGAATTGAATGCTGAAGGAAATAAATCTTTAATTAAATATATCATTTTGCGATCTGTTCCAATTTAAAAATTAGAGAAAGAAAAATAACCTAATTCTAAGTAATATATATTTTAAGTAACTTTCTTAAAATATATATTACTTAAAAGTTACATATACACAATATTTAATATACTTATCGTATTAATTTGTACGGTTTATAATTAAGATCGTATTGTAACTTTAGCGTCTCTCTCAAAGTGCATTTTTATTGCAGTAAATACATTATTGTTGTACAGGGGGGGCGCGACAAAAATTATGATTGAAAATTGGGTCGCCAGTATTGAAAGTTTGAGAAACACTGACTTAAAGTTTTAACTCCTACATTTATTTTACTGATTTTAAATGCTGGCGTTATGAGTTCTAGTTTCGGTTTTTGCTTTTACATTCTATTTAAAAAAGTTCAATAAATGGTAAATAATGTAGCTACAGCTACGAAATTTTGTACACATATTTAGAAAAGTTGTATAATTAAAAGGAGTTGATAAAAAAAATCCCTCAATATTTAGTTCATTTTTAGGGCAATGTGTCTCTTAATGTAATAATTATTACTTTATTTTTAAAGTCGCATAACTTTATTTAATAATATATGTGATTGTTTTTTTAAAAATATTTTTATACCAATTGCTTTTGATATACATCCAAAGACATATGAAAAAGTTATACAAAACTGCTATATAAGACTTATCAAACAAGACTGGTTTCAAACTGGATTTCAATCAATTTTTTTTCGATCAGGGGATGTTCCAGAAGCAGGAAGAGTGGGCTCCCAACCCCCTTCAACAGCTGCGGATGACCCTCATATTCCATTTTAGAACGGAAACATTGTTTCTCCTGAGTTCATGCTATATCCCATTTGGGCGGAAGCGCTTACCGAGGGACTGTTGCCCCCCTTCTTTTTCCCTCTCTTCCCTTTTCTGAAAAATGCAAGTAGAGCATTTTTCGTAGTCTAAACAGTCCACAGTGTTGGCCATCATTTGATTATTAAAGTCAACGCCCAGTGGTCGCGTCTTCCAGCTATTTATTATTTCACGATTTTAATTATTAAGTTGCATGTCATGGTTTTCCATTCCTTTGCTTATAATTTATACTGTGTAATTAATTTCAATGAAAAGCAGTCCAGTCTGGTTTTTGTAATATTAGTTTTAATAATTAACAAAGAACAACCGTCAGGGCAGCGGCTCTGATGGATTTTAAAAGTTCGAATAGTTTTTTTCATGGAAAAATTAAAATTGTCATTCTCTAAGATTTATTTCGCTTAATATTAAAGAGCTTGATCTGCACTTTGAATATACACGTATTTTAAGACTGCTTTTGTCGTATATTAAAATTAGAACATCTTTGAGACAAAAAAGTGATTAATCAAGAAATTATATTTTGATTTCCCTATTCTATGATGAATAAAAAGCTTTATTATATAACCCATTTTTATCCGAGTTTTTTTCAATTTTTTCTGGCATAAAGTTATGTTCCATATTTTGTCACCTATATTGCAACACTAAGTGAATTTTCACTTGGCACGCTAAAATAGCTATTCTCAAAGGGGTCTACATCGACCCCCAGGAGTCTATGACGACTTACAAGGGGTCCAAGGCAGCAAAAAATAATTTGGAGGTTCATGAGACGTAAGTGGGGGCTTACGATAGTGGCTCTCATTAAGCCAGATTTTGACTAATTTTAAAAGAAAATTTAACCAAATGGAAATCAGATTTTACCTATTTAACAGATTGACTTACTAACTTTAGTGAGGTTAATTTGCAGTTAAAGGTGACAGCACATAAATTTTATAAGAACAAGGACCATCACTTCTGTGTTTCTTGCCAGATGTAAGTTAAAGAAGTACAATGTTGGACGTTGCGAATTTTCCCGGTTTCTCAGTTGACCACAGATTATCAGCCAGGAAAATGACGTTTTAGCATTCATTCAAACACTTAAATCCCTTTATTCAGATTTTGAAACTAGGGTTGCAAATGATTTGATTGGGGTAATTACCACAATATATATATATATAGGCAGTGAATTCATATGGTCATATTTTTTTTAAAAAAAGCCTTCTTACAAGAGGAACTGATCGGAATAAGCACTAAGGGAGATCCTAAAGTTTAGAAACGGATGTCAGTAATTTTGTCTTTAAAAAGACTTACCTGTTATTTATCCCGAAGTATAGAGAATATTTTTAACTGCTATTCCTAGTGAAAAGAAGTTTCAGTGCAGTTGCCAATCTCCAAAATAAAAAAGAAAGAAAGAAAGAAAAAGAATTGGACACACTACTAACCGAGGAGATTTAGTGTTAAGCCTGACAAGAGGAATGCCATATGTTGAAAATTTGTTATTGAAACACCAAAAGCATCCCTCCCATTTATAAACATTTCGTTGTTGATCAGTTATTTTATGTATTATTTAAATTTTAATTTAACTAACATGTATTTCTTAAGTTTTTTAAACACTATACTTTACTACAGTTAGGAATTTAAATCTTTTAAAGTAAGTATAGCTCTCTATATATCAACTGTCAAAAAGACATTTAAGTCGATAAATTAGCAAAAATTTAATATTAGGTAAGCAGGGGGTATACCCCAAATCAAAAACACGGCAAGAGGTCTATGAGATAAAAAGTTTGGGAACCACTGTGTTAAAGGGAAAAACTAGTTCAGTTAGAAATGTTTTTAAATTTTAAGAAAATTTTGCATAATGAACTGATGTGTTAATTTTAATATTGCGACATTTTTCTGTCTGAAAATATGTTCCATATTTTATTCAAGTTGTTTGATATTTAAAAAGACAATCTTAATGCGCAGCAACGTTCCAGTACAGGGCTCCTCAACATAAAACTGAAATTCTTCCCGTTATTATATTTTTCAACAATATTTTCATTAAAGTGGATTATAAAATGTGTATACTAAACACAAGAACTCTATTTATGGCCAAATTATTATTGTAAATATTATGTACTTACTGGATTAGTTCCGAAGATTTTTTGAAACTGAAAAAATTATTTCTGTTTAGTTTTTATTTTTAAGTATGTATTTCCTGTGGTAATAAGTCAACGAACAAAAGTATTTGTATGAACTTTTGAGAATAGAATCCGGACACACACATTCTTTTATCCTATAATAAGTAAAAAAACATTTCGTTTTAACATACAAACTAGAAGTATGGATGGCAAAATATAGAACACATATTTTATTCTAGACTAGACTGGGAAAATGGGTTAAAAGCAGAAAAAGGTTAAAAATAAATTGTTGCCCGTTTTTTATGTTGAAGTCCAAATAGGATTTTTATGCCGTAGAAGGTTCAAGGACGTTTCATCACTGAGGCTTCTTTTAGGATAGTGTTCGTTATGAGAATCTTGCCTTGCAGGGCTTATCCTTGCAGATGTGCAGCGCGTGCACCGCCCACAGGCCGCCAAAGCAAGGAGCAGCCCCATGCATCATATAGTTTTATCAATCAAGCAATTTTTTTTACAAATTTCTGAGAATAAAACTTACAATAAGTCGAATAAATATACTGAATTTTAAATAGTTATTAAAAATCAAAATAAGTCCCGATTTTTCAATAGCATACCATAGTTTAAGAAAAACAGACAGTGTGTTGGTCAATTCTCCATTGATGTCTACACTTTATTTTCATTCATTCATTTGATACAATATTCGTGTTAAAGGTTTTCTTGCTGATCAGCGATACTGGCGGCGAAATGTGGATCGACGCTTAAGGCTGTTTTCGGTTAATGTTAAAGAATAGGACCCGAATTCGGAACATGTTTTCAGATATAAAAGAACTGAACAATTAATATATTCTGGCTTCACTATCCTTTAAAGAGCAGCATTTTTTTTTTAATCATAACCCCATTTTTAACAGAGTTGATTCATTTTTTCTGGTATAAAATGTGTTTCGTGTTTTTTCTCCAATACCGCAATTTTAATTGGGCTATGCCTTCACGAATAAAAACAAAAAAGAAGGTATTCATGGAATATTTTGACATTTTTGAAAACACTATATTGTTAACAGAGGTATGAGTTATGATACTACAAATTTCCATTGAAATTGAGGCATTTTTCTGTCTGATAATGTGCTTCACGTTTAGTTGAAGCTCTCGTACTTTTAAAGAGGATAGCCTTAACAAAAGCGTCTCAAAAATGATTTTTGTGGAAGTTGCTTTACGAAAATATCTATATAATACGTTTAACTTTATCTAAGACATAGGAGTGTTTAAATTCAGTATACTTTGGTGGAAATTAAATGTTTTCAATTTAACAATAGCCTTACAATTCAGATAAAACCAAATAGAGGGAAGAAGTGTTTTTAGAGTCAATTTGCATTTTACTGTTATACAGGGAGATGAGCTTCAACGTAAAGAATTATTCTCAAAATATGGAAATTCTCTAGATGGGTGGTACATTAGGCCTATGAACGCAGGTGGCCGACACCCTAGGATCGGTCCTGTTGCCTTGTGAAGGAGCCATGATAAATACAAATAAGCATTACTATTTAAACAGATCTGAAAATAGTACAAGATGGCTTAGCTGATAATAACACCAAGTTATTATGTTAGTAAAACGATTTTTTGAAATGGATAAGAGTCAGTGACATTTTAAGCCATTGGCCAATTGGGCCTCGGGTGGGGAGGGGGGTCTCACTTCGTTCTCGATTCAGCCTCCATAAGAACATGATCTAAATAATTTGCATTACCAAACTGTTTTTAGACATATTCTCCAAAAAACTTATAATTTCGAACTGCATGCCTACTGAAAACGATGTTAAGAATGCTGTCATAGACATTGCCAAGAGAGAGACCGCCATACACCATCATTACTCATTACGTTGGAAGGAGGCAGTCGGCTTGTGTGCCTAGGTTTTTGAGATTTATTACACGCACATTTATTTTTTATGGGTTACTATTTGTACAAGTATGTGCCAAGTAAGCTATATACTACTTAAAGGTCCCAGGTACTTTGAATCGAGACTAAGGGCCTCAAGAACACACTGGCGTAGCTAGTTCTGAATGAGCCCTGTATTAAAATTCCTTCGGGGCCCCCTTTCAGATATGAGACCCTGTTAGTGGGACTGTAGATCCACACACATGTTGGGGCCCTGGTAGCTTGAGGTTCCCGTATCATTTATACGGCTTATACTGTAGTAGCTACGCCCCTGCTCAATAACTATTATGTATTAATACTTATGTGAGTTTTAATTCAACGTTGATTGAGAAAAGGACCCCATATAAACATGCTTGGAAATAATTGCGCATCCTTCAAGTTTTTAGGTGCACGGAAGCTTCATTTAAAGATACATAATATTATATATTACTTTTTATCTTTATAAGATAAGTCAAACATATAGATATACATTATGTAAGTAAGTTATTTATTTCGTTGGAATTTGGTTAGGTAAGCCACTCCTACGTATAAGTATTAGTAATATTTTGATTAATTATAAAATATATGCTAAAATTTGTATTATCTCTAATTATACTTCTGATCGAATGCTATCTGTGAGTCAGTCCTAAGCACCGAAAATCATTAATATTAAAAAGAACATTAACATCTTTATCAGTTAAACTGTTTTTGTGATATTTATCGGACAATAATTATTTATAAAGCAACATTTTTATTAGTTTTCAAAATGACATCAATATATGAGAGCTCATGAATGAAAGTATGGCGATAAATATAAAAAGAAGTACTTTCATTTTTTTTTTATTAATTCTAGGGACACTTTCACAAGGCAAAATAGTCATAGCAACGGATATTTTCAGTTTTGCTATTTATTTGTGTAAAAAAAACGGAAAAATGTCTAGGTTTTCTTCCCTCGCTTTTAAAAGTCTGCGAATGCGAAGTATGCGATTCACCGTATGGAGTCTGATACATAATGGTTAAAAAAATATCAAAAGGCGGTGACAGTTATTATTTTTTTATATTTTATTTTGAGCTTAGAGTTGATTTTCAAAACTATATCTGACTATGAAATATATATAATACGTAGAATCTCTTCTAATATTTCTCGAAAAATACTTATAAATTTTTCTCATCTTTTTTAAATAGATTTTTCATCATTTTGCATAAAGATTTTTTTTTCATTTTTTATATTATAAAAAAACTAATAGAGCATAATTTTTACTTTCTTTTTTCTTAAAAAGCTTTTGGAGTGAATTAAAATTTAAATACGTGAATTCAATTAGATAGAGGAAACAATTTCGTGTTAAACATAGTTAAATTTCTTTGCCATCAGGGATGTTTAGTTAAAAAGTCGATCTTGGCATTAAAATAATGATATCCATCGACAGTTGCTATTCTGTATATCTTATATATGAAGTTATTTAAGTTATTCAGTCAACCATGCATTTATATCTTATCTCTGTAATCCCTTTACCAAGTTTCATATTTTTATCTGTCTGTAGCTTTCTGCACACCCAAAACACTTTGAAAATTCTCATAATTCGTCATAAAAAAACAATCGATAGAAAAATGGGAGAAATGCAACAGTAATTAATTATAGAACACTATATCTTCCATCCTGATTTTTATCTCATGTTCTACGTTCGAGGATGTGTTGCAGACAAAAAAAAAATGGATCTGGTAGAAAATAACTGTTGATTCTTTTGTGAATGTATCACTTTGAGAGAGATTATTCTGTCATGTAATGAATCTTTTTGATAAAATTTCTTTCATTACAAGGAACTGTCTGCGGTTTTTCAAAATTTTCTTTATGGAAGACACGTCCGAGTAATTTGAAAAGTCGGCAATCGACTAAAATTTTTCCCAGATGTTTTTTTCTTTTAGCCACCGAGTGTGGCTATTATATTTCTTTCCAATAAATTATTCAATTTCTCAACATTCTTATACTTTAAAACCAGGAAAACGTATATATATATATATATATATAGAGAGAGAGAGAGAGAGAGAGAGATAGATATATGAATCTCTCTCTCTCTCTCTCTCTCTCTATATATATATATATACGTATCCCAGTGGCGCAAACAGGAATTTTTCAAGAGGGGAGGGTCCAGGTTCGAAAGTCCACCGTTCTCGCGTACCTTTATCCAAAACGCCGGCCAACATATTCTTTTGATTTTGTTGATTGTCGGTAACAAAAAACAGTAAAAAATTAGGCATTGAATAAATAATTTGCATTAATTAATAAAATTAATTATTAAAAACAAATACTTAATTAAATTTTGCGTACTATATATATAGGATTACAAACACTCGAACAAAGATCAAAGGCTCGGATGTTCCGGTCCCGGGGACATCATCTTGTGAATTCCACCAATTTCTGTTTTATACCTTAAAACCGTGAAAATGCATATATTTATCCGCTCAGTGGCGTACACAAGGGGGTGGGGGTCCGGACCCCCCAAAGCCCTTGATTTTTTTCCGATTGATTATAATTCTAAGTATATAGTACGTAAAATTTAATTAATTACTTGTTATTAATGATTAATTTTATTAATTAATGCTAATTATTTATTAAAAAATTATTTTTTACTGTGTTTTGTTCCCGAAAATCGACAAAATCAAAAGGAGCATGATACAAGAATGGTGAACTTTCGACCCCAGACCCCCATTCCCTTGAAAAATTCCTGTGTGCGCTACTGTATCCGCTTAGTGATAAAACGTGTTTTTTGCAAAATTTTTCATTGATCAATTTTTGGAAATTAAGTTCATTACTGGTAAAGCAGGCATGAAAGGTGTTATCATTGCTGAAACTTATTTTGTATTCATATTGTTTTTGATATTTAGTGTATGGTTTTTTTTAAATTAATTTCTTCAACTTCTTTGTAGTATTACATTAAAATCTAAAAAGGTGGAGAGAGAGAGAAGTGGTAGTTATTTTTTAAATCATTCCTTTTACAAAAGTAAAAATAACCACTTAGAAATCGAACGCTTGATTCAGTTGAAGTTAACTCCATTGTATAAGCTGTTCACTGGGGTATTGGCAACAAATCTCAATTTTGAGCCAAGATCTGGTGATTAACTTGAGGGAGTGTTTGTTAACGTCACACTATAAAGCAAAACGAAAGCTACACCCCCCAGCGGGAGGACGTTTGAGCACCCACATATTTAGCGTGCATCAGTCCCCGTACACGGTGGGCTCGAATTTATGATATTTGGGTGGTGAGTTCGTGACCATAACCATGTGATTAACCCGATATCCGAGTTGATATTTCAGTTTCGTATTTGTTTTGCTGACAGAATTATCAATTCACTGCGTTTGAGAAATAAATGAACTCACAGCTTATGTGGTTTTGCGCTGATATTCTAATCACCAAGTTACCACAGTTTCTTGAAATTTAAAAATAAATATTATGATTAAATTTTAAGACAAAAAATATTTTCTCCTTCGAAAGATGAATAGATATTCTTTGCATATGGATAAATTTAAAATAATCTTTATATTTTTTGAGATTAAGATAATTAATTTCAGATTTTATTGGTATTAAAAGGATTTAGGAAGTAGGATTTTCCAAAGTAATTTTTATGCCCTAGTAGATGTTTCCTAAATATGTCAAAATGGAGTAAATTTGAGACCGTGGTTGTTATTAAAAACAGGAAACTTAACCTAGATGTAAATAATATATTGTAATTAATTATACTTAATGCAGTAGAATGCGTTTAACGCAAAAACGCTTAACACGAAATAGTACAACGGTCCCAAGAAACTACTGTGTATTTTCATTCATTTTTTCTCCCTTAACATGAAACATAAAACGCTTAACACGAAAATATTTCTCTTCTGGTAATGAAAAAAATAAAGAAAACACCAGCTGCGCAGAGTAGATTTAAGAGGGGTGTAAAATGAAAGAGATGTCGTTTTACATATTTCGTAGAAAGGAGGCTAATTTGGGTTTGAAATACTCTCGGAATTGCCTGTGACACGAGACTATTTTGTTTATCTAAACTACTTTTATCCTCCATCTCTACAAACGCAACACAAAAACATCTCATCTCTCAACAGTGGCTTTGAAATTCGGTGGCGAATACATCGCAGTGCGAGTAAAAATCAGTGAGTTCGGTTCGCATTAATTTTTCTATTTTAAAAGAATTTTTTTTTGCAACCATGATGGCAAAAATCTTAGAGGAAAAGCAAACTGCTATTTTGCTTAAAGTATAAATGAAGCTTCTTAAGGCTGTTGGCCCCAAATAGAAGCAGAAAACGGAAATCTATAAAGATTTTGATACTGCAAACTCTACTTCATCAATAATAATTAAAAAATTGAGTAAATTATGTAAATGTTTGAGCGATTGTTATTAAATGCTTGCATATACACATATCTATTTAAATAAAATGTACTCTATTAAGTTAAATTTTTTTGAATATATGTTTTTTATGATATCCTTTAACAAGAAAAAATATTTCAGTTCCCTCAGTTTCGTGTTAAGGTATCCGACTACGTTCGGAACCGTTATTTTGTAAAAGAGTATAGATGGATAATATTTATGATATCTAGAGTAACTTAGATTAGAAAATGTACATAAAATTGTTTTAATAATAGTATTACAATAAAAAATTATTTAACTACAATATTTTGACAAAAAATGAACATAGAATGGCTCGTTTTCAAAATATTCTCCTTTTGTGAAAAATGCTTCTATTATAATAATATTTTGCCTGTATATAGCTCAGACCTCTCTACAGAGGCTCAACTAGAATTTTTGAAATATATAAATTAGAAGTGGGCTTATCTATATTTTACAACAACAAAGGGGAGCAATTTTAAGAAAAAACGCCAATAATTATTTCAATTGGTGGTAACTCTGAAAAATAATGTGAATTTTTCAAAATTTCTAGTTGAGCCTCTGTAGAGAGATCTGTACAGGCAAACTATTATTATAATAGAAACATTTTTCACAAAAGGAGAACATTTGGAAAAAAGATTATTCTAAGTTAATTTTTTGCCAAAATATTATATTTAAATAATTTTTTTTGTCAAAATGTCCTTAAAACAATTTTATGCATGTATTCTAATCTGAGTGACATTAAATATCACGAAAATTATCCATATGCGCTTTTTTTAAAATCACGGTTCCGAACGCAGTCGGATACCTTAAGCGAATTTCATGCACTCAGATCTAAGAAACCAAAAACAATAAATCCATATAAGCCTTTATTAAAATGAACTGCAGCACTAGTTTGTAACTTTCGATAACACGCTGAAGTCATTGCAAAAATAATCGTAATTAGTAATTTAAATTCCAGACATGTTTGTCCTCAGTAATGCATGACAATCTGAGAGGATGGTATTAAGCCAATGGCTGAGCTCCAAACAGTATAGATTTGATATGCATGTTTTCAGGTATGTGTGCTGTTATAATCATTGAACGATGTTAGACAATCAGAGAGAGAAGATAATGTCCCCACAAAAGGTTCATAAATTATAAGAGTAAAACTATTAAACAATTCTAATAAATTAATCAAGGGTTTTTAAGACAGAGATTAGACTGTTCAATGTAATGAAGGGTTGCCTAAAACTTCTTCCCTTTTAAATCTTTGAACTATTCCCGCGATAATGAATGATTTGACGAACTTTTGAAGTTTTCCAGCCAAATATTAAGAATAGAGATATCAATATAGAAATTTACAATGATTCTTGTGCCACAAATTATGATAGTGTCATCTTTATCAAAGTTTTATTGTTGACTTACATTACCGTAAAATCCTGCGTGTAACGCACACCTTTACTTTCAAGCTGCAATTTTTATTTTTAGGTATATTCGCCATATAACGCGCACAACCCCATTTTTACGAAGGAATTTGAAATTTACATGAGCAATTCTCTTATGTTTTGAAGTCATTTATTCGAGGTATTTTTCCAAGCCTTAGGACAAAATAGTACTCTTCTCGAACAACAATCTTTTAAGTTTATATAAGGAATGTCATTTCTTTTAAATAAACAGTATTTCAATATATGTAGAACTCTAATATCTTTTCAATGCTCATCTTTTTTTTTAAGCTCTTATTTTTTTACCCGGCGTATAACGTGCACCCGTAAATTTCGAGCTTATTTTTTGAGTTAAAAGTGCACGTAATACGCAGAATTTTACGGTAAGTTATGCAACCGAACAATTGGTTGACACGATTTGTTGATATTTTGGGGAGAATTTTAAAAGTAAAATTGCATTCTCCAAATGGTAATATAATAAAATCTTCGAATATTTTGTTCCACTTAATTTTGAATGTTAACAGCATCACAGATTTCTTTTTGAGTAAGATAGCTTCACAGTGCATATTGTTTGTTTTATGCTAAAAAAAGTATTACGCATACTAGCTTTAATTTATTTTTCAATTCCTACAATATTAGCTCACTCTCTCTCTATATTTATTTATTTATCTTCGTGGATTGTTCAATCGTTAATAAAATACATTTTAAAGAGCCCAAGTAGGCTGAAATTTTATATACATGATTATTTTGGAGGACAATTCAGAAATTTAATAAAAATTAATAAAAATAGATTAAAACTAATTATTCAAATAATTACTAATACAGTCACGTTAGCATCATTTTTGACGACTTAGTAACCGTTTTGGTGACTTGTGTCAAAAGTTTTTCTCACATTTTTTGAAGCCCTCGTTTGAGCTGCAATTTTCTATACGCTATTGTTTTGGGTAAAAATACGATACCTTAATTAAAATTAATTAATATTAATTGACTGAAACTAATTATTTAAAGAATTACTGATACTGCCACGTTGGCTTCATTTTTAGTGACTTGGGTCAAAACTTTAAGATTTCTTTTCTCGCCTTTTAAAGCATTCAATTGAACTGAAATTTTATATACATGATTGTTTTGGATGACAATACGATACTTAAGCGATAATTAATAAAAATTAATTTCCACTTAATGTTGGGATTCTGTCCTATGTATATACATATTTATATTAATTGTAACTACTTAATAAAAAGTAGCTAAAATAAAATTTTTCTTTGTTGATCTAAGTAGGAATTGACTTAATTTTTTTTATGTTACACTTGTGTGTGTGTGTGTGTGTTTGTCTTACAGATTTCTTGCAAAAAATAATCATTTCCCCTTAAAATGAATAAAAATTTTAAGTTTTCTTTTCTTAGAATGACGATCAGAATAATTTGAACATCAATAGAAAGAGAAAAAACAGGGGGTGATGAAAGAATACTTATAGACTGATTTCAGATATTATTTATACGTGAAAGAGCATATGTTTTGGGAGAAACGATGCATGACATACAGTTTTCTTTCAGAACGTTTATTTTAACGGCTGTTTGTTTTCAAGATTTAGGCGGATGAGGTTCTCGTTTTTAGATCCAAACGTTCTAAAAACTAAATACAGCCTCCTTCCCTTCTTTAAATAAGGTATTTAGCATGTTTTATAATGTGTAAGAATCTACAGAGTATTACTTAACAATTTAAGATGAACCTCGTTTGAGTTACGTAGGAGTACTTCTATTATTCTTCTTTTTCCATTAAGGTAATTCTCATACATTTTTGGGCGTTAGTGTCCAAATTAGTTTTAACTTAATTTATTTTTTTTCTTCCTTACTGTAAGCAAGAAGAGTTTGACTTAAACAAACGTTCCAACAAGTATTTGATTCGAGATAGTTGATTCGCGTTCGAGAATCGATTTTGTTTCGGGTTGATTTTCTAATTGTAGTTTTCAACTAAATATTCATCATTGTTGGTTTTTAAAGAAGAAAATTAACTACCATCTCTGATTCTTGTTTAATAATAACTATGCAAATATCTTAATATAACAGTAACAAAAAAGTTATTGATCCTTTAAAGATGTTATTAAAATATCTGCTTTTATTCCATTTCACTCACAATTTTTTAGCGTAAAATTTATTTTAAAAATATTCCTTGATTTCTATAAGTGGAAGGCAAAACTAGTGACATTTTTTTAAAACGAATATTTCGAAAATTTATTTTTTCATGTTTATCACTACTAATTTTACCTGCATCGCAGATTTTTATGATTTGAAAGTATGAGAGGGGCATTTCATTAAAATGTTTCAACATATTACCAGTACGAATCAGAGTAAAAATGTTACTCACAGTTGTTTTTAAGAAAAAATTTATAGAAGAACAACATATTTTTGCAAAAAGAATTATCACTTTAATCTTATTTATTTTCTGTGTAGGGAATTCAATTTCCATTTATCGGTGACATAAAATATTACATAGAAATGTGTACACACGAAAAAAAACCTTCAGAGTGCTTTTGATTTTTATAAATTTCAAAATTGTGGACCGTATTCCTTTTATGAAACAAATAATAAGGAGACGTTTTGCGATCTTATCCAGAGGCCGCGGTAGCCGAGTGGTTTAGGCATCGGACCGTGGCTTGCTTTGTCACGGGTTCGAGCCCAGTACCACTAAAGACCCGCCGTGTAGGGCAGCGATGCACGTTAAATCTGTCGAGAGCTGAAACGTCCTCCCGTTGGTGTGGTGTGGTAGTTAGGAGAGGGGGGTGCCAGCTCAGGTGTCGTCCACGTCACTTGACCATGGTTCAAAATTACGTGGTCCGTCGCCGAAAGCCCTCGTGCAGCTAAACAGTGCGACGTTAATATTCAATCAATCAACCAATCAAGCGATATTATCCAAGTGAGTGAATACTAACCTCGCACTTTTCAGCTACACAAGGGCTTTTGGCAACGGACCTCGTCGTTTTGAACCGTGATCCAGTGACGAGGACGACCCCTCAGCTGGCACCACTTCTCTTAACTTCCACACCACACCCACGGGAGGTCGTTTGAGCACTGACAGATTTAACGTGCATCGCCCCCTCCCCCCTACACGCGTGTCTTCAACGGTACTAGGCTGGAACTAATGACACACCAGCCACTCGATATGATCCAAATGGCCGTCATGGCCGAGAGGTCATGGTTCTGCCCAGTCATGGATTGGAGTCCTGTTGCCACTGAAGATCCGCTATGTAGAGGGGCTGATGTTCGTTAAATTTGCCTTGGGGCTTAAAAGCCTTTACTTTTGGAACGGTGTGGAAGAATGGAGAGTGAGGTGCTAGCTCAGGTGTCGTCTTTGTCATTGGATAGAGATTCAAAATTACAAGATTTGTCTCCAATAGGATTCATTTTATTTTAAGGTGCACATTAGTAAACAATTAATCGATACTTGTTACATAATTTTTCTTCCCTCTATAACGTTATTGAGGGAGGGGCAAATAAAAGTGGCCCGGACGAGTGAATGCGATTGAACGTAAATGTGACGTGCACACCAAGTGACTGTTTACTGAGGTAAAAATTAAAAATTTGGACACGTTTCACCTGTGGGGTTATGCCAACTCATAGATTGACGCACGCCGCATTGTTGGTCTGATCTTCTTTCCTTAGACAGAAAATTCGGAGCGTTGCATTTCCAGCATTTTTAATACACTTTTGGAAGCTTTAACTAAGGAGGAAAAGACTTATAGTTCCAACAAGAATGGTGCAAAAGCCCATCAAACCATGAATCACATTTACCCAATCTTCACACCTGATAGAGTTGTTAGCAATATGGTCTCGTCCCCAGTAGGAACCCTAGGTCATCTGATCCGTTAGTGTGTTGTTACTTTTTGTGGGAAACCCTCAAGTATAAGGCGTATCGCAACAACCCTCATAGTCTTTAAGAGCTGTAATGGAACATTTCTGATGAGGTTGCAGCAATTCCAGCAATCCAGATTCGATCTGACTTCCTCAATTTGCTGGCCAGGTCCCAAAGGTGCCAAGAGATGAAGAGAGATTAGTTTAATCATCTGCTTTAAGCAGGAAAGCTAAGGAATACTACTCGTATATCCTTTTCTTTGTTGTGTTTCTTTGTTATCAGAAACTGTGGTTTTCAAGCCACTTTTATTTTCCCCACCCTGTAAAACCATAACGCGATTATATTTACGTAATTTTTTTATACAGCATTTAATTGAAAGTTTTAAAAAACGCCCCAATAACTTTTCCAAGACCAGTAACGAATGAAATAAATCAAAATTAGGAAATGATTGGAAAAATACAACTGAGAGAAGATATTCTTTTTTAAGTACGATAATGCTACTATATAATTGTAACTGCACAATAAAGATAGTTTACAAAGTAACGGATGGCTTAATTTCCCTTTATCACGTGACTTAAAGCAGTTACAGTGAAGGATTATTTATTTGTTTGTTTTACGTAACAACCATCCATAAAATACACATTCACGTTAAACGAGCTTAATATAGTTACATATTCCGAATTTCACATCAGACGCAAAAACTGTTAACTTTTACCCCTTTTCTTCACTTCAGTTATAAATACACTTCCTTTTCTGCTTTCCAGCCCGATCCGAAGCAGTGTGTCCAGCATTTGACCAATGGACAGGTAGGAGAGAGACGAACATTCATTCACGTGGCGCGTGTATCGATCGGTAGGACTCCATTAGCACCTGGTCACTTTAAATATTCATGTTGCCATGGAGACGGTGGGGCGGGCGGAAATCTGTTGCCGGTAATCGGGGGTGGGGGTTGCAGCGAGTCACATGATTCAGGGGGCCAGGTGATGGCATGGGAAGTGGATGGCGATCTCAGGGGGAGTGTTGGAACATAGGACTGATACCCATCGATTCCCCTTCACTAGAGAGAGAGAGATGCTCGCTGAAGTTGATAAGGTAACCTCCCCCCCCCCTTTGGAATTGTTTTGATTTTAATAAGGGAGGCATGAGATGTGAATGAAAAGGATTTAACTCACATTAGAGTAAAAAAACTTCCTCGGAATGTATTTTTTCGTTATTAACAATGTAATAATTCTGTTGTTTGGGATTCCCTTATATTTGCTCTACTGGACGATGTATATATAATCTTATAAAATTTGCATATAGAGTACGTGGAAAAAAAATTGCAATTAAGTTAAAAATCAACGCTTCATAAGTGCCTTCCTATTTAAAAAAATATTAATTAATATGATATAAATTTTCATGATATTTATAACAGTGTGATGCTCACAAAATTGTGTGATTGAATTGTGATTTTTTAAAAAAATATATATATTGTATTTACAGAGAAGAATTTTTATTCAGAGAATTTCCTTAAAAAAATTCTGGGTGGTGTTTTGAGGGTGGTAAAAAAAAGGCAGTGGTAGCCTAATGGTCAAGGTAACGGACTCGTGGCCGGTTTGCCATGAATTCGAGCCTGCTACTGCTGAAGACCCACCATGCAGAGAGGGCCGTATGCACGTTAATTATGTCGAGGCTGAAAAGTCCTCCCGTTGGTGTAATGCGGAAGTTAGGAGAGGGAGTGTGGAGCTAGGTGTCATCCTTATCAATTGACCATGGTTCAAAATAACGAGGTTCATCACCAAAAGCCATCGATTAGCTGAACAGTGTGACGTTAATATTCACGTCCTTCCTTGGAAAAATCATACATTTGAGTCGTTTCACTGAAGTCCATTGAGGGAGGGAGCGTTTATTAACGTCACACTATAAAGTCCCACGAGAGCTATTGGTGACGGATCTCAAAATTTTGAGCTATGGTCAAGAGATGAAGAACTGGCACCCCTCTCTTCCAACTTCCACACCAACGACATGAAGTCTTTTCTCTATGATAGATTTAACGTTCATCAGTCTCTCTACATGGCGGGTCTCTAATGGCACCAAAGCTCGAACTCATGACATGCCTGGCACAAGCTGGTGACCATGACCACTAAGCTAACATGGCCACCATAAAAAAGTTTAAAAGCAGCACTTGAGGATGAAAAAATCCTACTTCGGAGTCTTTTTACTGAAGCCCTTCGAATAACTTACAAGAGGAGGCTTCATTTTTACACCAACTGAACCTTAAAATCTTTTTTAAACCACTCTTAAGGCATTATATGCCAGGAATGAATTATAAGCACGGTTTTCAAAACCTGACTAAACAGTACGAAATCTTCGGAACTAGTTCCTGTACAACGTTAATTAGAATAAAGTAGTATAAACTAATATTTGTGAAGTTATGAATCATGACTCCATCAATCATTCAATCACTTTCTGTACGTTCATGGATAGAGAAAGCTGCACATTTATGTTAATTCTCCAAGATATTAAAATTTAATTTTTTACAAAAGAAGTGTATGTAATTAATGTTAAAGAGTGTTTTTTTTCCAGGTATAGAAGTTTAAGTTGGCATTACTTTCCAAGATGGCGACCGATTTAACAGCTGTCAAGTGATTTATTCTCAGTTTGGTTTGGCAATTCCTCATGAATAGACTCACGCCTGAACAACGCTTACAAATTGTGCAATTTTATTTCGAAAATAATGGTTCTGTGCGGAATTTTCATAAGCGAATTTTGTTTAGGGATGAAGCGCACTTCTGGTTGAATGGCTACGTCAACAAACAAAACTGCCGCATTTGGAGTGAAGCTAATCCACAAGTGTATGTCGAAACACCGTTACATCCAGAAAAACTGACTGTTGGGTGCGCTTTATGGGCTGGTGGAATCATTGGTCCGTACTTCTTCAAAAATGATGAAGGCCACAACGTTACAGTCAATGGTGATCGGTATAGAGCCATGATTACTAACTTTTTCATTCCTGAATTGAATAATCATGATGTCCAGGAGCTGTGGTTCCAACAAGACGGCGCAACATGTCACACAGCTCGTGCCACAATCGATTTATTGAAAGACACGTTGGGTGACCGCCTAATTTCACGTTTTGGACCTGTGAATTGGCCTCCAAGATCTTGTGATTTAACACCGCTAGACTATTTTCTGTGGGGCTATGTAAAGTCATTGGTCTATGCGGATAAGCCACAAACGCTGGACCATTTGGAAGACAACATTCGCCGTGTTATTGCCGATATGCGGCCACAAATGTTGGAAAAAGTCATCGAAAATTGGACGTTCAGATTGGACTACATCCGAGCCAGCCGTAGCAGTCCTATATGCCAGAAATCATATTTAAAATGTAATGCCACGAGATTATCTTTCGAATAAAAAAAATTCATGTCAATCGAATAATACATCGTTGTTTTATTGCAATTTAAAGTTCTATACCTCTAAAAAAACACCCTTTATTATTAATACGTCTGTTTGTGTGTGTACCATCAAGAATATTAAATCAAAATAGTTAATGCTTACATCTTAGATAAGCCCCAGTGGCGCACACATGGGAAGGGACCTTCCCTCCCCCCCAACCCTTGATTTTTTTCGATCGAATTATAATCCTATGTATATAGTACGTAAGATTTAATTGAATATTCGTTATTAATAAATAATTTTATTAATTAATGCCAATTATTTACTTAATTATTAGTATTTTGATTTTTTTTAAACGAAAATCGACAAAATCAAAAGAATATGCTGGAAGGCGGGTTGAAGTATGATATGAGAATGGTGGGCTTTCGACCCTGGACCCCCTCCCCCCTTGAAAAATTCATATGTGTGTCATTGATAAGCACTCTCCAAAGACTACACGTTTTACATAAAAAAATAAATAAATCTTTATGTATATAGATACCTATAATCTGTGTATAAAAGCCTTTGTATATTTAATGTATTACAATTTTTAAACTATCACCTATTTTGTTTTACTATTAACTGTTTTTGAATGTACGCATATTTCTGTATTTTCTGTATTATTCATTAATTCGTTCGTTTTCTATTGTATTGGCTTTCTTGTAACAGATATTAAATTGTACACACATCATTAATTTTTTCATAAGCCATTCATTTAACAAAAAATAACATTAATGAAATGTAACTAGATGAATTTTTAGAATATTTAACTAATCACGCTCCCCCCCCACTCTCCAAAATTCTATTTACGTCCTGTACGGAATGAAAAATTGATGCATAAATGAGACGATCAGATGAAGAAATTTGACAAAAGAAAAAAAAAAGGGTTATCAATCTCTAATTTATATAAAACAAAAATTAGAATTCAAACAAATTAATTTGATCAAAATTGAAATAAATAGGTAATTAGCTAGTATATTAACTGCTATAATTTTAAAAAAACGAGCCTTACAGTAGTCGCATATGATGTGCAACATCTGACTTGTTATCGTGGTAAATAAGCAATATTAACTTTTTTCCTGAAAAAAAATATGAATCGGTCATAATTGGAAATAATTTTCTATCGAATAATTATATCTTTAATAAAAATTGTATTTAATTAACAACAGGAGTAAAAAATAAATGCAATATTTTATCAAAAATAATTATTCTTGTTCAATTTGGGGAAAAGCGGAGACAATAGACTTATGATAACTAAAATATGACTCGTATACTTGTGATTTCAAAGTATTTAAAAACCGTTGAAAAACAGCGTCAATAACAGTCAGTACCACTGTTAGCAGTCGAAACATTCTAATTTGTGTTCATTTCGAGCTTGAGTTCATCATTCATAAAAGCTATGAGCGGCTCAGCTTTCGGCAAACTGAAGTTAAAGTTAAAATCACCACTCAAAATCAGAGGAAGTGAGTGATAATTTTTTTAAAAGAGCAGAACCATCTTCGTTATATGGCAAAAGTACAAAATGTAGGAAATCTTTAATTTTTTTTAACCGTTTGATTCGAAGAGATGTATACGACCACCGAAATCACTGTTTGTCCATTTTCAAATAAGCATTCTGCCGCACTTATGCCCCCAATATCGTGACTAACGGATTTAGAGTCAAGTGCTCGAGTGCTTGATGGCTACTAGAGTTGGACCCCCATGCGAGGGTAGCGAAAAGACACAGCCACGCACTCTCATTGGTCTAATCAAGTAACGCGCGCTTACGTCACATCCTGTTACACACATCCGTCCCTTTTTACGAAATTACTCCCAACAAATATCCAGCAACCGAGAGGAAAGATGTTACATATCAAAAATAAGTAGAAATGTAGATTAAATTCTTTATAACAAAGTTTCTTTAAATATGTACTAAACATCCCTTTTTCTAAAAACAGAACAGAAAAAGAAACCAAAACACTTTGACAGAAAGCATGGACTCAATTGGGATTGTGGGTGAAAGATCTGGGTGTTATGTGCACCACCTCTTCTGCACGCATCTCCGCGGAAAATGTGCGTGACTGCCCTGTCCCTCTTTCTGACCGTGGCTCCGATTCGGATCCGCGTTCATTCACCCACCTCTCGCTCTGTTCTCTTTGCATCCTCGTGCACAGACGAAATGATATTTTCTGAAATATCTCCGTTATGTTTACACCTTCAGTCACCTAGTAGGGTTTCGAATGTTGTATCAAATTTCTATGAAAGATTTGACAGATCTTTAGAATCATCGGATGAAATCCTCACGGAGTCAAGCAGAGCCAATTAGGAATACTAAATTCCATTTTTTTTCAATTTTAATTTGGTCCGAGAATCTATAAGTATTGCTCATTATTGGGTTTTTCATTAAATTCCATTTAATTTAATTCTCTATTGGTAACGTTCAACCCCATTCACTCCCAGGAAAATTTAGAGCGTCTTGCCCTGGGTGCCAAAGTTTTATTTTAAAGAAACTATCAAAATTTACAATATTAAGTTGCTGATATGATATTGTAAAGGTATGTACAGTAATTTTTTATTGAAAAAAAAACACTACGAGATAACTCGTAGCTAGCGTTATTGAAAAAGATTAGTGTGCTGAGTGTCACGAGTTATCTCGTAGGGGTATTTTTTTCTTCAATAAAAATCTTCTTATGCAAAAATTTTCTTTTCGTTTTGCTTGATTTTACAAGCTCGTCATCTAATTTCATCTAGCGATTGTTAGATGTATAATGCTATGTCAGATTTTCATGCAGACGTGTAAGGATTCTGGTTGGGAAAAACCTGTATGGTAGTTTTAAAGAGATGTAAAATAATAAAAATAAACTGATAAGTAATAATTAGCAGATCCCAGGAAAACCATCTGTTGATACAAGAAAATCACTCTACACTACTTCGAAATCTTCTTACAGAATGCACACATGTTCTATAACGAATGAAATCGAGGGAATAAAAAGATGCGGATGCGTCAATTTAGGGAAACAGTTATGCATTTATTTAATGGAGACAGCAGCAATGCAGAAGAAATCAGCAACTATAACACAAATGCAACTAATTTTCATTACTTAGAAAATCTTCTACAGAAAAAAAAGGATGCCTTCAAAGCCATGTTGAATGCGTACAAAGCAAGGGAAAAAAAACACTTAAGATGTCGAGGTGTATTTTTGTCCAGTGTGTCCCAACAACCCATCACTTTGCATTGATCCTTGCTTTAAAGCTCATCATGCACAGCAGCAACAACAACAAAAAATTATTTTTGGGGTACATTCATATATATATATAATTATTATGTTATAATCTAAGCGTCTAAGTTATAATTTAAGTAATAAAAATAGATAATTGTTATGTTTTTTGCACTATTTAAATTTTCATTCATCCTTTCTCATAAGTCTCAACTCAAATGAGGATATGTAATCAATCCAGAATTGCAGCTCAAATTACGAGATATCTTGTAGCCGGCAGTTTTAGTACACATGCTTACTACGAGATATCTCGTAGTTGGCAGTCAGTGGGTTAATATCCAAGGTATAGAAACAGTCAAAAAAGTAACGTGTTGCAGTGGCATGCACAAAGAGGGTTGTTCGGGTGTCTACCTCCGTAGACTAAGATATCTTTAATTTTTACCAAAGTTTACCACTTGGTGTGCTTTCGCTTACGTATTTTTTAGACTTTAACTTCTCTGCCCATTAGAAAGGTCTTTGAACGCCACTGGCGCATGAGACAGAAACGAATAGTAGAAATATCTGTCTGAAAAATGTTATAATAATATAAATAAAAAAATTACCTGTTGTTGTTACTAATGCCACCTGTCTGACATAGTCAGATCGAGGCCCACGAAATTTATCATGGCAAGGGGCTAGAAGTACACCTGTCGTTGGCTTGGCCACCGTACATGTGACAATACGAATTAGCTTGGCGAAATTCCCGGAAGGGACAATAAATGGCGACACCACTTATCTCCCCAATTTAGACATGGAACTGAAGAGGAGGAAAATATTCTTCAGTCCCCTGCACTCATGATTCAGCCCACTGATTTAACGAGCACGTACTCCGAGTGTACTCGGAGGGTATTTGGTGGCATCGGACATTAAACCCAGGGCTTCCGGTCTGGAGTCCGATGCTCTAACCACTAGGCAACCCACGGCCCAAAAATGAAGTAAGATTATAATATATCGTTCTAGAATTTGCCTCAGTAGCCGTGTTATCATGGTCACGAGCTTATGGTCAATGTTGTTTCTTTAAATTAGGGGTCTGGAGTTCTGGTATCAACGAAAACCTGTCATGTATGAGGGCTGATGCACGTCAAATCTACTGTAGATTAAAGTTGCAACATTGGCGTGGTGAGGAAGTTTGGAGAGTAGGGTGCCAAAGAGATCCTCGACACTTGTCCACAGTCCAAAATTACGAGGGCCTTCTCCAATATCCCTCTGTTGCCTTAAAGTGCGACATCATTCACTCACTTTGTAAAACTTCAACACCAAAGTTCCAACAAATGTATTGCCAAATTTTAACTAATAACTTGGAACGTATAGTATGG
>BMAU01015810.1:67500-232500 GCA_019973935.1 Trichonephila clavipes | reverse complement strand
GTAGACGCCAACTGATCTGGCGCGAGAGTGGTACTGCTTATCGTCCAGAAAATATCCAGGAAAAGGACCGAAATCCGACATGCAGTATCATGGTGTGGACCGGCATCATGAGCAATGGCCGCACGCGCCTACATGTGGTTGCGAATGGGACTATGACGGGCCAACGATACATTGATGAAGTTCTACTTCCTCATGTTCGTCTTTTCCGTGGTGCTGTCGGTGATAAATTTGTTTTTATGGACGACAACGCAACGTGTCATCGAACACTCGCTGTTCAGGATTTTCTACACAGCGAGGGTATTCAACGTCTCGAATGGCCAGCGCGTTCTCCAGATCTAAACACCATTGAAAATGTGTAGGATGCTTTGGGGAGGCAAGTTGCTGGTCGAAACTATCATCCGACAAACAAGAACACCATCATCCATGCACTCACACAGGAATGGGATAAATTGCCTCAACAGCTGCTGGATAATGTTGTGCAAAGTATGGTACGACGTGTGGAATGTTTCATCACACTCCACGGTGGACATATCCCGCACTGATACCTTTCTTTAAGGTGCCTGCTGACTTTTAGATGCATTGTTCCATTTCTCCGTACGCAGATCAAATGAACATTTTTTTTCTTTCAGATGTTTCACAGCTTTTGTACTTACCAGAACAATAAATATTCTTTATTCTAACGTCTGAACAGTGGGGCAACTATATTTTATCCTACTAGGCCTCATGTCTCGCTTAATGTTATGCTGCATAGCAATTTGGGATCCGTCCTTAGCAATTGTCCAGCAGTATATATATGTATATATATATGTATATATATATGTATATATATATGTATATATATATATATGCAGTGGTGCACACAAGGAGGAGTCCTGGGGTCCGGACTCCCCCAAAGCCCTTGATTTTTTTTCCGATTGATTATAATTCTAAGTATATAGTACGTAAAATTTAATTAATTACTTGCTATTAACGATTAATTTTATTAATTAATGCTAATTATTTATTCAAAAACTAGTTTTTTACTGTTTGTTCTCGAAAATCGACAATATCAAACGGAGCATGATACAAGAATGGTGAACTTTCGACTCCGGACCCCCGCCCTTGAAAAATTCCCGTGTGCGCCACTGTATATATATATATATATATATATATTATAGATAGAAACACATGTGCAAAGGGTAAGAACTGAATTAACATGGCACGCCAATACAATAACGAAAACACCCATCTCGAATTTCCTGTTGAATTGTGCCTGTATTATTTATTAACTTGCGCCTACATTTATTTGAAAAACTAGTATTTAATAATGTTTTTATATTGTTGTTGTTGCTAATGTGCCATCTGTCTGACGTAGTCAGATCGAGGGCCACGAAATTCATCAGGGCAAGGGTCTAGAGGTACGCCTGTCGTTGGCCGGATCCTTAAGCACCACACAGGTGACAGTACGATTTAGCTTGTTTCCACCCTAATTTTGAGGGAGAACTCCCTGCGGGAGGGTCAGGGGCCTCCCACTTCTCATCCACTGTCACCAACCTCACGAGAGGATTAGCGGCTCGACGGCTGTTTAGAGTACTCCCATGCCGCGAAGGCACTATGCATTTACAAACATCGTTGTCTTCTCCGGGATTTGAACCCATGCCCTACGGCACAGTAGACTGCGTCACCAGCCACAATACCGGATGGGCAACATATTTTTATGTACTTATATTATTAGATATTTACTGTTTCCTTTTCAAGGGAAAAAAAATGAAGTGTTAAAAATCACTATAAATAACAGAGGCAGTCTTAGGACTGTTGAGAAACCTTTAAATCACTCAGCCATGTATTGGAAGTCAGGGGAAGAGGGGGGTTGAAAATTTTAAGGATCCGTGATGTTAGGCTGATACATAAAGGAGGGCCACGGTGATGAAATTTAGAACCACTGCTCTAGATAACAAGACATTCGCTAATACACCCAAAAGACCCGAATTTTGATTTTTCTGTCGATTTAAGAAACGTAGAAAGGCAAATTATGTTTACAACTCTTGCAGCAAGGCTATTTGCGGAGAGCAAACTTTTAACAAATCATCGTTGTTTTCAAATCATCGATGGATGTTTGAATTAAAAATAAAACAGGGCACAAAGGAATTTTTAAATTCAAAAATTTTGACTTTTTTTTTTCAATTCCTACTATTAGCTCGCACTCTCTATTTATTTATTTATTTATATTGGTGGAATTTTCAATCGTTAATAAAATACATTTTAAAGCGCTCAATTGAGCTGAAATTATATATATATATGATTATTTTGGATGACAATAGAATAATTTAATTATAATTAATAAAAATTAATTGATTAAAACTAGTTATTGAAAGAATTACAAATAAAGCCACGTCGGCGACTTGCGTCAAAACTTTAAAAGGTTTTTTCTCACGTTTTAAAGCATTCAGTTGAACTGAAATTTTACAGACACGATTGTTTTGGATGACAATATGATACTTTAATGATAATTAATAAAAATTATTTACCACTTAATGTTGTGATTCTGTCCTATGTATATACATATTTATATTAATTGTATCTATTTAATAAAAAGTAGCTAAAATAAAATTTGTCTTTGTTGATCTAAGTAGGAATTGACTTAAATTTTTTTTATATTAATTGTGTGTGTGTGTGTGTTTAGTTGCACCCGAAATTGACAACACTGACCACTAGCTTGCATTCATGACCGCAAGAATTTAAAAAAATAAAATATTATATAATTGCTGGGATTGCCATAATAACAGTTCTTAAAGTAGAATGTATATTTCGGCCATTATTTTCTGCTAATGAAAGTGAATATTGGTGGACATCGTTTCGTTTCCTCGATTTTAATTCATATTTTAGATTAGCCTTTATATTTACATCAAATAAACTATACTTATAACTTCTTTAGTAAAACATAAAATTTTGAAACAAAAAAAATTGTCAGAATAATACAGGGTTATCAGAAAAGATGGACCCGATTTTAAAAAATCATATTATTGAGACTACTACACGTATTATAATAAATGATGCATGAATGTAAAGATAAATATCCTTTTTTTCCTACCAATGATCAACAAGTTGCAGTACATTCAAGGTCACTATGATTAAAAATTCAAACATGGCGACAGTAACAAAGAGTTTTTGCCCACTAGAGTTGCCCCTTGTGAACATGGAATTCCCCAGAAAAAAGTATGGGAAATTTTACACTAATAATTAAATTTCAAGCCGTATCATATTGACAATTGATACAACAAATAGCAAAAGACAATAAGTAAGCAATTGTGTAGCATTACAAATCATTTTGATAAAGTGATGCTTTCAAAATGTACGTAACGAACTGGATTACGGATTGGACTTATGCCTTGTAACAAAAGGGTCACACATCCAACATTTGTTGTTTTCTTTACATTCATGTATCACTTATTATAATATGTGCAGTTGTTCGTATAATATGATTTTTTAAAATCGGGTCCATCTTTTCTGATAACCCTGTATACCAAAAATTTTGTTTTAAGAATATAATGTATGAAACAGTGCCCCTCATTTTAAACAATTTCATGTAACACAAGGATATCCCAAATAGGGTTTGGTGATTTTTAAAATAAAAATGAATAAAATTAGAATACACACGCAAAACACGAATGATTACGGGATTTGAATAATTACTGGGATTACGGAAAAGAAAACATGAGCATCGATAACTATGTATTAGCAGCTGTTAACAAATTTTCAGACAATAAAGTCCGTGACATGGTTCTAAACTAAGAGAATTAGATCGCGGCAGCGACAATAGTGATTGATGCAGGAAAAAATGGCAAAACAATTCTCTATAGCAGATAAATCGTTGAATTCTTTGGAAGATGTCTTCGAAAAGGTTTTAACAACATAATTTCCTCTCATATAGAGGTTGATGTCCTTTTACTGCCCAAAACAGAAAAAAAATATTTCAAAAGTCTTAATAATTGATGATTCGGAATCTTTTTCTTGTCGCATACTGAGTTGCTCAATTTCTCCGGAACGTAAAAGCTGATGCCAACGCTGCCAAGTAAAATGTATTAAAAATGGTCAAATCTCATGTAAAAATATAATTCCAAAAGAATTCAAACTAAAGGAAATTTAAGTAGCTATACTTATTTTTCTGTTTAAAACAAAAAAAATTTTTTTTAGATAATTATTAATCTATTAACTAGATATAAAAACACCTTCTGATTGATTTTTTTTTATTTGATTCAAACAATTTTCAAAGCAATTACATTTAATGTAGACATCGCATTATATTACGTTGTAAAAATACCAGGAAAATATTATTATTCACAATTTTGGCTTTCATAATATTCCAAAAGAACTATCACAGTATTTATTCCCTTTTCTGCTTTAATTCTTACATTAATTTTAAGCATTCTTAAGAAACTAATTTTTCAATAAGTTATTATTATTATTTCCTTTTGAATTTCAGTAATATCATTTGATATATAATTCATTTTTCCCCTGCCTAACTATAGTGAGAAATATTTTGAACACATAAAGATTTGCAATTTTTGTAGCATGATTAAAACGATACAGTTCCCTTTATTGCATCATAAAAATATCCGTTTGTTTTTGCAGCAATTAAATTATCTGTAAAACCAAAGCTGGTATGCGTGATGTCTGTATTTGCTAAAGTATGTACATAGCAGCACTTACTGTACATAGCTCTTTTTTTTTTTTTTGCTATTTTAACCCTTGATCAATGTGCGGCTCATAATGCCCTAGGTAGCGAGCAATGATACTTAGTTGCAAAATCTCAATTACATATTTCAAAAAGCCGTTCGTAAATTACTTTTTTTTTGTGTACGAATTTCCAGGATCACGAACATATAACAATCAATTGAAAAAAAAACGATTCTAAATCAGCCATTGAGTACCCCAAAAATAGAAGTCTATTTTTTTAAGGTTTCGCTTATTTTAGGAACTCTTTTTTTGAATCCCCTTGGTTATGTGTTGTATTACAATGGAGAACTTACTAGTACAAAATAAATAAAAAATAAAAACAGTTGAATTTCTTAACTATTTATTCCCTCTGGTTTTCCACTCCATCCCCCCCCTTCCCAAATCGAATACTCGGGGAACTCGTGTACACCTACCCATTTTTCGTAAAGCGTAGTCATGGTTCCCCTGGCAGCACAATAAAAGAAACTATGAACTTGAGACGGTAGTGCTTGAGTATCTTTGTCCAAAGTACGATTTTTAAATATCAACATCGTTTAAACATAATGCATTACACGCGCATGGTGGATAGTAAGGGGGGATGTAATGAATGAATTGTATGGAAATGACCGTGTAGGAAGGGGGGAGGACATTGTTTGTTTGCTTCTAGGCAATATTAGCGGCTTGGCTGTCAAGGCAACGGTGGATTGAACATTCCTGCAGCCAAGCTTATATCGACCGTGGCATAGAGATAGATATGCGCTTCAGAAGGAAAAGGGAACAGCGCCAAGGTGGGGTTGGAGTCACAAGCCGATATCCTTATTCGAGTGGGTGTCCTGGAGGTTTACACTTGACTGCCTTTCACGAACACTTCATTACTGTGGCAATCGTAAGAAAATCATTTTAAAAAGGCCTTTTTTTTTCGAAAGAGAAAGCTTAAAGGTATCCGACTATGTTCGGAACCGTGATTTTGCAAAAGCGTATAAATGGATAATATTTATGATATTTAGACTCACTTAGATTAGAATACATGTATATAAAATTGTTTTAAGGACATTTTGACAAAAAAAATTTATTTAAGTAGAATATTCTGGCAAAAAATTAACTTAGATGTTCTCCTTTCGTGTAAAATGCTTCTATTATAATAATATTTTGCCTGTATATAGCTCAGACTTCTGTACAGAGGCTCAACCAGAAGTTTTGAAATATATAACTTAGAAGTGAGTTTATCCATGTTTTACGACAACAGAGAAGAGAAATTTTAAGAAAAAAACGCTGATAATTATTTCAATGGTTGGTAACTCTGAAAATAATGTGAATTTTTCAAAAAAAGAAAAAAATAGTTCAAACTCTCTCTGAAGAAGTCTTTACTTTATATAAGTAAAATATTATTTTAGAAGCATTTTTATAAAAGAACTTTTTCAAAAAAGAAGTTATTCTAAGTTAATTTTTTGCCCTAATATCGTATTTAAATAATTTTTTTATATCCAAATGTCCTTAAAATAATTTTATACATGTATTCTAATCTAAGTGACACTAAATATCATGAAAATTATCCATTTATGCGCTTTTTTAAAATCATGGTTTCGAACGTAGTCGGATGCCTTAACATAACCTTTAGACAGCGGTGGATAGATGATGGTGTCCCGGTTTATTGACCTGCTGGATCACGGGATCTATCATGCATATACTTCTTTTTCTGGAGTCACACGAAGAACTGGGTGCATGAGTTGTCCTTTCCTTCAGAATAAGACCTCATCGATCGAATATTTGTAGCGCTTGGGAGGGTACATGTCATACCAGGAATCTTCTAGAATGTAAGAAATTCCATGCTGTGCTGCTGTCAGATCAACCAGACAACTTCTAGTCGTAATTTCGAGCACCTGTTGTAGTGCAACCTTTATCTGTCCCATTAATGTGTTGCTGTTTCTGCTCTTTTTTGCTGATTTATCTGCACTCGTAACTAGTGCTCATGCGATCTTGTATTTTTATGTGACTTAGAGTCGTCTCTATACCGCCTACACATCCTGCAAGTTTGTCGATCTGGTAGCGAATTACCCTGTATCCCTATAGGCGTACCAAACGTCCGGCAATAGCCCGGGCAACCTTGATTTCTTACAGTTGTCTGGATTAACATCCTGTGATGCAAAAATGTCCAAAGTTTTCCCGAGTTTAATGGCTGGTGATGATATTTTTTTATAAATTTTATACCTATGTATTTGACATCACATTTTTCAACATTCTCTATCGTGGTCCTACATCTATCTCTCAGTCTACCTTGGCACAAGTGTTGACATAGATTTTGATGGAGATGTGGCAATCGGTATCACCTCAACTTTTCACCTATCATTTGACAACACAAAGGCAGTGTGTTTATGTGGTTTTGTTTAATGTTAAAGTAACACTTTGAATTCAGAATGTAATTCAGAATTTTCTTTTTCGGGGGGTATTTATGACGTAACAAAAACATACAAACAATTTCGGGAAAAAAAAGTTATGTCTTGTGAAAAAAATGCAACTTAATAAAGTCTATTATTACAGTAAACTGTTTAAGATTTTGTGATTAGTTTCAAAAGCGTGTCTTGCTTTGAACTTTAGAAAGTATGGTAAGCCGATATATTTATAAAAAGAAACGGTGAAAGTTTTAAGTTTTCAGATCCTATTAAAGCTTGATTTATGTATGAAATTCATATCCTCTATTAATGAATCTAGATTTTAATAGTATATTACATTAAAAAGGAATGTAAGATATGAGACGCAAATTTCGAGGGTTAAATAATAATGCTAAAACTTCGCTGCAGATTCTTTTTCTTAGAGAATGAAATTTGCATATATTATTATACATAGTTAAATGATACAACTGAACGAGAAGCGTGAAGAATTTTTATGCGTAGTTAATATTCTATTTGCTGTCGTTAATAAAATTCAAAATAAACTGACTTTTTTACACCGCACATGAACAATAACAAATTAGCTCAAGTCTTACTGATTAGAATAATATTAACTAACGTTTTAAGAAAATTATCCTTACTTAATGAATTAATGATGAAACATTTTATTTAAAATTACGCCGCAACACATATTAGACTATCGCAAAATAATCTCCATCCTGTACGTGGGTTTCTTTTTCTCGCATAAATCTTACCCATCGGAACATTTTTTAACTGTAAGCGAGTGCGGTTGATACCCGCTTGTATTATTAATAGCTTTTACAAATTAATTTGCGGATCATTATTTACTATCGTGACCATTGCTTTTGGAATACAAACAAACCTTCCATCGACTTCTTCATTACTTATGAGTTTGCCATTCTCCCCGTATCCCGAAAACGATTACCTCGGTAATTATAACCCATCCCATATCGAAAGGAAAGATAAGATGGTGAGGGGTAGGGGGTAGAGAGATAAACTAAATATACACCCCGGGATCATTTAAATACGAAATATTCAGCCTAACCGTCCTATTAAGCCGTCCGCACCCAATAATCACTCAGCTCGTGAGAAACACAAAAAAGTAATAATTTTGCACTTAACTGCCCCCTCTACCACCCCTCGAAATGGAAAAGAATGTCGTCGGTCCTTCTTTTCCGAATGTCGCCTTCGAACTGTCAGGGCCCACCGGGGGGCCGTCGCCGTGAGAACTCTCGTTGAGGCACGTGCCGGGCCCGAATAAAGGTCACATCTGCCTCTGTGCGTCTCCCCCCCCTTGAAGGAAAGGGGGGTATCGCCGCTTTATTGAGACTTAACCTGCAATTAGTCGCCCGGGGGCTATGTTTCTGTGGTCCTAATGAACATTTAGACAAGGCTCTCTCTCTGTTCGCTCTTTCCCACTGTTCTATCTCCTCGTGACGAAACTGTTACGTCGAAAAGTCGGTCGGTGCCTTTTTCTTTTATGGTCTCCGTCGCCGTCGTTGTTTTCTTTTTCTTTTTTTCTCTCTCTTCGCTTTTTTTTAATATAACATCACAGGAAGCGTACAAAAGATGAACTTGAATTTAAAAAGAAAAGAAAGAAAAAGGATGAGGATGAAGCTGAGCTGTAGATTTCCTGCTAGAAAATGACCCTTTTGTTTGTCACGTGCCTCTCTGGCGTGTTGCGAAACGGACCTTCTTTTTGTTGTTCTTTTCTGTAATTATTATTGTTGCGGTTTTATATTGATTACATAACTGTATTACACACAGGAAATTCCTAATCGCACGTGCAGCTTATCATTTAGGATTATTTTGTTATACATTGTTTACTTAAGAGAAATTGTTCCCAAAGTGGTCCCTACGGACCCCCAGGGGTCCCCGATGTTATTCAGGGGATCCGTGGAAAATTAAAATTGATTTGGGGGCTCCTGAACGATGTCAGGGAATCCGCGCAAGGTTTAAAATAAAATAATAAAATTTTGATCCATTTTTATTTTTATGGAAATTTAAATAAATGTATACTCCCGACTGGGTGTTAAACCCTTTTGCACGTGAACTAACTCAGATCCCAAACTTAGATAAATCCATACTAATACAGGAGGATCTTATTAAAATCTCCACAAATGAGGGACTTAAACCAATGTTTGAACCAGGATACCACAAATTCTGGTTACAAAAGCAGATCCTAATTTTATATCCTGCATTATGGGTTATTTTACAGAAGCTGTTGACTATATTCCCGTCTTACAGTTTGGCAGGACGTGGATTCAGTGCGCAAAAAAACTCATCACACACAAAAAAGAAACCGGCTAATTTGCGGTTGCTGCTCACAGACATCGAGATGGTCATAAATGCAATCCTATCATCTCATTAAGTTCATCCAAGTTATTAATTTTCTTTATTTTATCATAAATAAAAGTTATAATTTCAAAAAAATTTTCTTCAACAAAGTGTTTTTTTTTTTTAAATTTGTAATTTTTATACTATGCATTTATAAGTAGCTTTTTCACTTGGGGTCCTTTTGAAAGTTTTGACTTTAAAAAGGGTCCGTGGGCAAGTTTTGACTATAAAAAAAAGGTTCACGGATAAAAAAGTTTGCGAACCACTGTATTATATATAGCAAGGATATCAAACTCGCGAAGCACAACGGCCCGTCCAATACAGAAAAAAGAACTTTCACTAAGATTATCGATTATATTTTAGATGATCAAAAAAAAAAAAGAGAGATTATTTTAGCTACATAGTCTGTTTTTCCAACAGAAAATAAAACATTTTCATGCCCGTGGATTATGTTATAAGTATTGTCATTATATTAAGAAAACTTTTCTTCTCATGTGTAGATTCTGAATGAAACTCTGAACACATTTTCGAATAGAAACATGTCGCCCTTTTTAAATAAATTCTTTGGAATGCGCTGCTTCCATTCAACTTTAACATTGCGGGTGACAGAAATTGTCTGACATATACAGAAAATATCTTCTATCTGTCTATTGTCTGACATTAAAACACAGATTTTCAAACTGTCCGGCAGAAATTGTTTTTTGTCTGTCTGTATTGTAGATGTGTAATGTATAAATTTTTATATGAGTCTGTGACTTTGATGACATTTATCCACATTTGTTACTGATATTCAAAATACTATAATTTAAATAAGTTAAATTTCAGCCCTGAAAAACTCGCAAAAACAACGTTCTATTTCGTTAATTTTTTCGGATATTTATTTGAAACAAACAATGTGGCTACGGTAGCTGAGTGGTCAAGGTATCGGATCATGACTGGCATTTCACGAGTTCGAACCCAGTACCACTAAGGACCCGCTGTGTAGGGGAGCAAAGCACGTTAAATCTGTCAAGAGAACAAACGTTCTCCCGGAGAAGTGATATGGTAGTTAGGAGAGGGGGTGCCAGATCAGGTGTCGTCCTCGTCACTTGACCATGGATCAGACGAAATATCGATTAACACGAAAGAATACAACAGTCTTGATAAACTACTATGTATTTTCATGGATTTCTTTTTCACAACACGTAACGAAAATCGCTTAGCACGAAAAGGTTTTACTTCTGGAAATGAACAAAATACGGAAAACTTTGGCCACCAGGTGTGATTTAAGAGGAGTGTGAAATGAAAGAGAGGTAGTTTCATATGTTTCATTGAAAGGATGCTAACTTGACTTTGAAATACCCTCGGAATAGCCTGTGATACGAGCCAATTTTGTTTATCTGAGCTACTTTCCTCCTCCCCGCCCATAAACGCCACACAAAAACATCTCATCTCTCATCAATTGGTTTTGGAATTCAGTTACAAGAACGTCACAACGTGATTAAAAATCAGCGAGTTTAGTTTGCCAATGGGGTGAAAGGAGTAATAAAATAAACGACATCGAACAATTTGTTGATAGTTTGACAATGCAAAGAAAAATATTAGATTATTTTCCAAAAACTCAATAAATGGTTTGGTTTTCAAAAAACTTAAAACTTTTGTGTATTTAACTATCATTAAGGTATCCGACTATGTTTGGAACCGTGATTTTTTGCAAACGCGTGTAAATGGATAATATTTATATGTAGTGTCACTTAGATTAGAAAATGTATATAAAATTGTTGTAAGAATAGTAATACAATAAAAATTATTTAAGTACAATATTTTGACAAAAAATGAACATAGAGAATGACCCATTTTCAAAATATTCTTTTGTGAAAAATGTTTCTATTATAATAATATTTCGCCTGTCTATAACTCAGACCACTGTACAGAGGCTGAATTAAAATCTTTGAAATATGTATCTTAGAAGTGGGTTTATCCATGTTTTACGACAACAGAGGGGAGAAATTTTAAGAAAAAAACGCCGATAATTGTTTCAATGGGTTGTAAATTTGAAAATAATGTGAATTTTTCAAAAATCATCGTTGAGCCTCTGTACAGAGATTTGAGCTTTATACTGGCAAAATGTTATTATAATAGATGCATTTTTCACAAAAGGAGAACATTTTGAAAAAAGGGTTATTCTAAGTTAATTTTTGCTGAAATATTGTATTTAAATATTTTTTTCGTCAAAACGTCCTTAAAACAATTTTATGCATGTATTCTAATCTAAGTGACACTAAATATCATGAAAATTATCCATTTATGTGCTTTTTTAAAATCACGGTTCCGAACCTAGTCGGATACCTTAAGTTCTTGTGAATGTTTTTTTTTCATTAAATTTTTATGAAATACTTTCATGTATACGTATCTATGTGAATAAAATGTAATCTAATAAACTTAATTTTATTAAATATATGTTGTTGTTCTGCAATATCTTTTAACACGAAAAAATGTTTCAGTCTCCTCAGTTTCGTGTTAAACGATTTTTACAGCATAGCTAATTTTTCCCGTAGCCAATCACTATTCATTATGGATCAATAGGAGTCTGTCTTTTTCCTTTCGCAGGCTGACATTTTACATACAAACATATCACACTTGTCCATTGACGCAATTGATTACATCGTCGTGACATTGCGTATAGTTACAATTAAGTCCTATATTAAAAAAAAAGATTTCACACCATGAAAATAAAACCACAATATGCATGTATGCATAATAAAACTCCGAAGTATTTCTATCGTTTTGATTGTTCCCTGCCTGCTGAAGAAATAAATAGTCCCTCCATTACATCGTTTCTCCTTTTTAAACATCTGAGGGACCGGCTATAATTTAGTTATCATTGTTATTCAAAGCTGGGTAATGTATTTCTTATTTTCAATGTCTGGAGCAAAGTTCAAACCAATAGTGAAAAGCAGCGCACCATCGGTAATTGTGTAAATCATTCTCAATAGTCAGATATCATTACCAGAAGAAAGGGAAACCTTCAATAGCATTCAATCAATCGGTTTTCATAATCTGTCACTAGATAAACAATATTGTCTCGATAAAAAAAAAGAATACAAATTTAAATTTTTATGATGCTATTGACCTGTTACCATTTAGTTGTGTACAATAACTCAGCTTTTGCAAATGTAAAAGAGTCTGGGTGAAAAGAAACTGAAGAGTATTTTTTTAAAATTTCATTTTTCAGATTATTTACAGTGATTTTTTCTTCTTCCTGTTTTCGTTAATGAAATCAATGATGAGTTATTACAATAGGATGGAAATCCTAAAAATAAGAGACATTCAAATTTATTTTTTTTAAAAAAAATCCTGTTATATTTATTGCTAAATAAAAACAAATTAAGTGCCCGTAAAACATGAAATTGTTATTTTTTCTAATTTTTTTTTCAAATTTCTTAAAGGAATTTTTGTTGATACAACGATTTTTTTTACAGAGTAAGTACATTCTTTAGGAATTCCTATAAAAAAATGTGTACAAAAATATAAACTCATAGTAAAATCGGAGATACTTCCCTTGTAACTGAAAACCGCACTAGATGAAATGAAAACTACATTTATACTTTAAAAACTGTTCTGAAAACTATGTAAGTTCTTTCACGCGTATGAATGACATGTACATTTGCAATTTTACTAAGCAAACAAAATTTATATAAAATGGATAGATTGATAATTCCTGGGTAAGATTAAGCAACACAAAAATAAATAAATAAACATTCTCGAAAATAAACATATGGAAATGATGGTAGTTTCATAATGATTCGTCTCTACTAAATAATAAGTGCAATTTCTTGCGATGTATAGCCTCGACCACAGTAGCTATCATTACTCGTGATATTCATATCTGCGGATAGATCAAATAAGTTTTTCAATTCCTTTTTAATTTGAACTCTCCCTTTCACCACGCTTAATTTATTTTATTTTTTAAATTCAAGTAAAAAAACAGTAAACATATTACGATTATTCAGTTTTTACTTTGATTTATAACCGATTGTTTTTCGAATGGGTTCAATTCATGACGATCACATGACAAAGACAACCACGTGCTCTCCATTGAATTCAAAACAAACATTAAACAAATAGTATTTGTTGTTCTATTTTTGTAAAACTCAGATAAAATTTCAAATTTTATATTTGGATAAAGATGTTTAAATGTTTGGAAAAAAAAATTTCTTCAAAAAGATTTTTTAAAATTAAAAAGAAATCGTATTTTATGTTTATATATACTTTTAAGTAAAATGCATTTTGTATACACATATGCACTTTTTAAAAGAAAGTTTCTGCAAAGAGCAAAACTTGGCAACACCGAAGCGCGTGAACTGATTAGCTGGAATCACAAGATAGTTTTTATCGTGTCACTATGACGTCACATGAGTTTTTGAATTGATCGGCAAGAATCACGTGGCTATCACTATCATGTGACGTCATATGACGTCACATGAATTGAGCCCATTGATTAATTTTTTTTAAAAAAAATGTGGAAAATAGTGCTGATATTTCCCATATGAATACATAAATGTGTTAAATTATTATTTGTTGCTCGAGACTTATTTTTTATACAATTTATTTTTAATAGGAAAAGTTGACTATAAGTAGATAATAAAATTTTTAAAATGGAATTTACTGATTGATAAGGTATATATGTCACGAATAATTCAAAAAGCAATTGTTTTATTGCCATACTTTTATTTTACCATCAATAATTAACTAATACCTCCAAATTCTACAAATAATGCATGTAATATTTATTAGAACCGAATTTTATCACTTCATTTGGATGGGAAAAAAATCCTTTATAAAGAATTGAATAATATTTTATAATGTATATGTTACTGGAAATTCAAAATTTAATTAAATTTTTGCTCATCAATAATATTAACTAGAATAAGTATTTTTTGCAGATACAAACCTTATTTTATGCTTCAAAATTCACATGAAATTATGTAATACCTTAGTCAGTAGAATACCTTCTTTCAGAAATTTTATCTTTGTTGAAGTGAATCAAGCATTAATATTTAAAGAAAAGCAAAAAAGGAGGCAGGAAAGAAAAAGAAAAGAAAAAAAAATTATCATCTGAATTCTATAATTTGACTCATTGATTTATTTATCAGTTGAATGATCTTAAATTATCTACCTGTAAAGTTCGAAAAATGACCTTAATGAATATAAGTTTAATCATTTTAATCAAACGATAAAGATATTTGAAATGGCTAAATAGCATGTGTGAATATATATAGACGAAAATGATTTTTCCATGAAGAGTATAAATTAGTGATTTTTCTCAGACTGAATTGACTCGTTTGTTTGATTCAAATTTAGGAATTCATTTGTCGCCAGGAAAAATAATTCATGAATAAAAAGAAAATAATGGGGTAAAACTTTTTTCGATATGCATCTTTAATACATACTCAATTTTAGAACTTTTTAAAATATTATTAGGGTAAAAATAAATGTATATTTATTTAAATATTATGATATATATAAAGCATTATTAGAGTTATAAATTGGTTCGGATGGGATAATTAACCTTTTGCATTTTAGAACAGTAACATGAATAATCAAATTAGAATTCATTTTGTAGTTGTTAAAAAAATTTTAATGTTTAAAACGAAATCATAAAAATAGGATATAAAAGGTTTTTTTTTAAAATAAATTATTTGAATTAAAAACTGAATAACTTTAGGCTGAAAAAAATTGAACGAAACTATTTTAGAAATGTGTTGTTTTACAGAAATGACAAATGTTATTTAATTTAAATTTATTCAGACTAAAGTTTAGAGCTCATCACACAAATGATAACATTGCGATTAATTCCATGAAAAAATTTTTTAATTGAAATAAATTTTTAATAGAAGAGGGGTGGTAAATTGAATCTTTATGAATCTAATAATTGCAATTTGTATTAATTTTTATCATTTAATATATCTGTAACGGGTCTATTCGTGAACCTCCTACTAATCCTCTTGGGGAAAAATGCTTCTTTAAATATTATTCTACTGGAAACTTTCTCCAGAAGAAGATGTGACTTATGTAAAACAAGGCTTATATTTAAGCATTAACTTTTAGGTTCGTTAGGGAGAAAGAGGTTAGGAACTAGATGATAAAAGTTAGTGATTAACGTAAAGTAATAGAAAGCTAGTCGAGAGTGATTCGCAGATTATTTGCTTAATATTTAAAATTAAAGATTGACGACTTGGTCAATTATATAATTAAATTGGAATAATGTCAGCTTGAAGTAGATTAACTTAGAAAGAAACTTCGATTATTTGGAACATGTATTGCCAAGACTTTCCAAGAGTGATTCAATTTATAGTTAAATATTAATTATTTGGTCTACCTTGCTTTTGCTCCCATACTTACTTAAAGGTGTATTTCCTAAAGTGAGTTGTTCAAATTTGTGAGGTTCTTGAGACTTGTCAATAAATTATATATGTTTTGACTATGACCCATACATCACATATCTGTTTGTAAATGATGTGTAAAAGGTACCTGTAGATATAAGATTATAATATTAAAATCAGATCTGTTTGTGGGGAAGCTAAATTTAAGCCGCCTTCCGATAAGGACATCTTCAGATGTAAGCCCTATTTTCAGTGGACCTATAAGTTAAATCAGTTTAAACATAATACAGATACACGCATATAATAAAATTATTTAGTGAACCAGATACACTCTGAAAAACAAAAATCTAAACTCAGAATTGACAATTTTATTTCACTACTACGGATTATAAAATACATTCAAACTTAGCTTTAAACTTCTTTAATCTATTTTCTCCTCTATATCTCCTAAGATTCTCAGAAGAATTACGAATAAAAAAAAGGAAAGATTAAGTGTGTGTTTACTTAATTTCTTTAATCTGTTTGCCTAGACAAACTTCGTGAAATGATCATAGTTTTACTGGAAGACGTATAATCTCACTAGCATAGAATTAAATCATTTTAAGCGGAGAAATAAATAAAATAGCAAGCCTCACATATGGATCCCGGGATTCGTTAAGTGATTGTTCTCATGTAAACAAAGCCTTACAATAAACGCCAGCGAAGCCTCCTTCTTATGTTGAAGGCTATGATCAAAGAACGATCCTTCTTCCATAATCAGCTTTGCACCGTTGATCAGCAGAACTTCCCTATAGTCTGGCATGCTTCATAGAGCACGGAAACATTCATTTACTTTACGCTAAAAATTATATGAATAAAAATCATATTTAACTAGAATTTTAAGATTTTTTTTTTGTAGAGAGAGATTCTTACTCTCTCAAAGGTAACACAAGCACTAATGGATATGGAACTCGTAGTTATGAATTTTGGTCAAGTGACAAAGCCGAAAGTTTAACTTAAAAAAACATTCACCAAACTTCCCCACCACACTAACGTGAGGACTTTAAGCGTAGACAGATCTAAGTCAGCACATTTCTCAAACTGTGGGTCGAGCTCCCCTAGGGGGGAGGGTGATAACTCTGTGAAGGGGATGCGAGCATATTGAAAAGTCGAAAACAAGACATTATTCTTAAAGCGTTATTAATTTCCTTAAAGTAAACAAAAAAAATATATGTAAAATACACATTTGCGCTGATGTAATACACTTATAAATGTATGACTACTGCACAATGTATTTTATAATTAATATAACAGTAATAAGTTAAGAACTAGTTTAATAATTACTAGTGACCCCATGGGCTTATCATATATAAAATTATATACAAAAATTAATACTTATCTTGATGAACTGTACAGGTTATAATTAATCCCTTAGTAGCCAATTAAAAGTCACGTGATTAGCTCTCCAATGCCACCGTTTTCCACGTAGGCGCGCATATTTGATGTATCGTTGTTGTTGTTGTGTGTTTTTATACTGGGATGCATATGAAATACGAGTAGATGAACAGAAACGTACAATACAAACAGAAGAATATAGACATTTTTTTACAAATGATGATCTCTGCATATAACAGAAAGGGGTGCGCTGCTTTCCTTTCGAGACGGGAATCCATTACTGGCGAAAGTCCGACTTCTTTTTCCGAAGGAGATACAACCATGCCTTACTCGGGATTCGAACCCGAACCCACTCGGTTACAAGCCGAGGATCATATCCACCATACTAGCTGGGTGGCATGTGATGTATTGGGGGGGATGGAAAGGAATACATATGCAAAAATAAGTAAAACCTTCTCTGAGATAAGTAAATTCTTCTAACACACTATCACGATCTTTGTTATTCAATTCCAAAGCCTTCGAGACAATTTTATGCACATAGAAGACTGTACTTCGGAACGACGTGTATATACGTCCGTGGCAATTAACGCTTTGGCTGAGAGAGACATCTACATACGCCTGTGGCACTTAATACATACTTTAGTGTCAAAGTATAGCATTATTGAAATCAATACATTGTTATTGTATGGAGGGAGGTGGGGAGCAACGAAAAATATTATTGAATATTGGGTCGCAAATATTGAAAGTTTGAGAAGCACTGATCTAAGTGCATCATCCCTTTTACTCGGTATTTCTTTAGTGGCATCAGAACTCAAACTCACGATTGGTCAGTCTTAGAGTTCGCGACCATGACCACTCAGCTACCACTGCCATTAGTCAGCCACTTTACCTTTAGGAAAAATAAAATAAGAATACAAATGATACAATAGCTTAATTACAATTTTATTACTATTCAGTGTCAACCGGTATTATCCCCATCTTTCTTTTAATATCATCTAATAGACCGACAAGACTTATTATTCAAGTTTCGGTTGATGATGAGCTGGTTTTTCATTGTACACAGTTGTGAAATCGGTAGTTAAAAAGCGCGGTATTATTTTAACTAAAATTGTTAATATGTTTTCATTATAGTTAAACATCGTTAAGGACAGAATAGAAGAGATGCAAATTCGACTAATTTACTATTATCATTATCTACTATCCGGTAACTAATGATACATTGTCAGGACAGTTAAATAGGAATAAAATGTTTTATGGACTTATTAATTTGTCATCATAATTCAAAGTGCGATGATTGCGCCTTCCAGTCTCGAAGATAAGTCGTTCGCTTAAATATTCCAAAATAGTACGATTTAGGAATTAGTTTTTGAAAAAAGATCGCTAAACACTTGTCTGCATGAATAGCTTTCTTTTTATATGCAAAACCCGAGGGTTTTTTTTTGGTATGAGGTCTGTATTTTTGAAAATTAATCACACACCTCATTCATTATAAAAAGAGATATCAGATCCTCAAATAAATATTTTTAAAGAAGGCGAGATGATTTTTTACCCCTCTCTGGTTTATTTTGTAGAGAGAGAAGAATTTTATAAGTTTTTTTCTTTTCCTTTTAATTTAATTTATATTTATTTGTATCTCTAATGCATTTGGATTATATTTGTATTCCAATGAGAAGAGGAATTAATTTTGCTTGAGTAATATTATTTTAATGTTACTCAAGCAAACTCGATTAATAGTTTTTTATTTCTAAAAATTTGTTTAATTTGTTTAATATTAATTACAAGAATTTATGAAACATTGATATTGTGTTTTTTAAAGTAATTAGCTTGGACTGATTAAAGCACAACAATAGAAAGAGTGCGAATATGATATATTATAAATCCTGTACGAATATATTAATTTTTGTTTTGTTTTCGAAACTTAGAAAAATAAAATTATTTTAGTTAACATATAAAAGCTATTTAACAGTTTTGTTCATAGAATTAATAATTTCTTAGTCACTACGAAGTACTTTATTTAGAATATCGTTAAGGTTCTTCTTCAAACCTCCAACATGTCTTGTAAACGTTTAAATAATTGAAACTAATTCAAATTTTTTTATTTAAACTCTCAATTTTTGAAAATAATTACCAGTTATTTAAGGCTATCGTCACCAAACGTTGGAGGGAAATCCACACCAAGAATAACTTTTTTAATAGAAATAAATAAATAAACGTTACAACTTTAATCATACATTTATCTAAAGGCTTCATACATTTTGAATATTCTCAAGTGTATGAAAATCAGCTCATATTGTTATTCTACCCGATAAATTTGAATCGCTCCATTTGCTTTTTTATGGAAAATATGTTGCCTATTTCATTTTAAATGCCATGATGGTAAAATGCTATTGCTGAAAAGTTGTTAAAAAGATAATTTTTTTGGAAAAAAAATGCACGTTTATTTAATGTTTTTAAATTATATGTTCATTAATAAGCGAATTTATTACATAAACTTACAAAATGGCATGGAAAACTTATTTTGCTTCAACTAGAATAGTTGGTATTATATTATACGAGTAAAATTTTAAAATGCGTCCATCCGGTATAGTGGTTAGTGACTCTGGCTGCTGTGCCGTTGAGCCTGGGTTCGAATCCCGGAGAATGCATGGATGCTTGTAAATGTTTAGTGCCTTCGCGGCATATGGGTACTCTAAATAGCCGACGAGCCGCAAGTCCTCTCGTGAGGTTGGTGGAAGGGGAAGAGAGGTGGGAGGCCCTGACCACCCCCAGGGTATTCTCCCTCAAAATTGGAGTGGAATCGAGCAAATTCGCACTGTTACCTGCAGGGTGCTCAAAGCTAAGGCTAACGACAGGCGTACATCTAGGCCTTTGCTTCGATGAATTTCGCAGGTCTTGATCTGATGTTACTGTTGACCAGGTGGCATAAGTAACAACAACAGAAAATTTTAAAACAGTTATTCTATTAATTAAAATTATATTCTTGCAAACAATTCTCTTTTTTCCAATTTGTTAATAGAATAATTGGAGTATTTATTTGATTTCTCCTAACAAATTATTCATATCATATATATATATCACACTCTTAGTTAATTGAAATAAAAAAAAGAGCTATAGTAATTCCGATTGAAAAATGACTGATTATTATACGTTCGGAGAATTCAGTTTCTACCGAAGAACGCGAATTGATTAATAGTCCAACCCACGGGTTAAACTTGACTAATAAGTTGTTTAACATGATCCAACCATCACCATTCCCCCGACAGACTTGGTAAGAAGGAAAACAAAGTTCATTATATTTTAATCACGATATACTGCTATCAAGTTACTGAGGGCTTGAAACAGAGAGCCAGAAATGTTAAAAAGCGGGACTTACCCATTCGGGAACTATCTTCTTGAAATAAAAATTTAAAAATATTAGTGAGTGACATGTGAAGGAAAAACGAATTGCTTATACTTCCTTTCATCTTTCTGCTTAAATTTCTGGTTTACCATTTAATAAACTTTTTTTTAAAAAAAAGGATCTTTAATTTCTGTTCATGAACTTAACAGACCTTTTTAACAAACTATCCTCCTTTTACTGTGGAACTTTTGACACCGTTTCGAATGAATCAATAATTTATTTATCTCCCCCCCTCCCTCTCTCTATCAAATGACTTCCCTTTTCATTAGAGGAAGTTATGCAAATCTGATCGGATGAAAAAAAATGCAGCAGGATTTAATTGAGTGGTTTTAAATGTGTGTGCGGGTCTCGTTGCTTCCGTAATCGGATTTCCCACAAAAATTAATGCATCTATAGTGAACTATTTTATAACCAATTGGTGTGAAATTTGAAAGATTTTCATTCCGTTATATTAAAAATGCTATTTATTTAAAACACAAGTCGATTTAGTTCCAACTACGGGCCAGTTTCTAAAATTAGAAGCCATATCGGATCTAGTTGAAATGTATGTGTCTCTAATGCGTAGTGAGGAACTCTAATGACTGCACAAGAAAATATTATTTCACTCATTAAATTTCCTCAATGTATTAAGCAAGGATATGAAACCTCCTTCAACAGCCTATAATATTTCCCACGATCAAAATTAATGGAATAAGCATTGCCTGTAGTAAACCCTGAAACAACTTTACCTTCAAGGCCCACCCACAATGCAATCAACTAGTAATGCAAACAACCATCCAAACTATGTAACCAGTGGCGCGCACAAGAAAGGGGGAGTCCCGGCTCCGGATCTCCCCATAGCCCTTGATTTTTTTCTCGATTGATTATAATCCTGCGTAAATAGTATTATTCAATATAGTTTTATACCGTTTTTTGTTCCCGAAAATTAACACAATCAAAAGAATATGTTTGGCGGTATATTGAATCATGATACGAGAATAATGGACTTGATTGGGTATTGATTGAAGCTACTGCATTGGCCATTGATTCCTCACGTGGAGTGTTGAGGTAATTTGATAAAAGCGATACATATTTGTTTGTATTTTTGTCCGAGTGTGACTCGAAATTTTTAAATCCTTCTCCAATATATATATATAGTGTTATTCTAGTGCAATTTTCGTCTAACACAGTGGTCTTCATAAATTATCGACTCACTGAATTCTAAGATGTATAAAATATTTTCAAGAAACGTCATCCCCCCACACACATGTACACTTCAAAAAATATACTTTAAAATATATAAATTAGATCAAAATATTGTAGGTAATTTGTGTACAGACAAATTTAAAAAAACATTATACTTGTAATTAATAAAATTTAATGTAATTTGTGATCCAATTGTCACTTACACATATATTATACTTACTAAGTGAGATATGTGCTTGCATTTTTTTCACACAAACTGTCGAAGTCTAGGTTATTGAAATTATCTATATTCTCATTTCATATTCTGCATTTAATTTGTTTTTATATTCACAGTTTTCTTAGCCATGCACGTTAAGAAATACTTTTCACTTAAACATATTCTTCTGAAGAGCATTAAAATGTTTATAACTGAATGAAAAATCCTACGTATTTTGCAGGAATTTGCAACCTAAAATTTACAGCAGCTTATTTAAATTAAGCTGTTGTACTTATTTAAATTAAGATTTTAACGTTGAATATTTTAATATGTCAATAAGTTGTTCTTTCTCCTTCATTATAGGGACTTTTTAACACAAATGAAAAAGGTGCATTTTTCATTAGAAAACTATTTAGTTGTGCAAAACATTGTACTGGTGAAAATCTGGATCTAGGACAGTAAGCATTAGATTATTTACAAAATAGTTCTTAGAATATATATATATATATATATATATATATATATATATATATATATATAATATATAAAAAGAAACTTGTGTGAATGCTCTTTCATTATATTATAAAAAGAGTTTTAGAAAAGTATTACAAAATAAAATTGTTATACATAAACAGAATTTTCAGTTGAATGGCCGGGATCAGCATTAGGTACTGGTAGTTATAAAATTTCATAGACTTCATTCACTTTGCATATACGCTTATAATTTTATTTTCAATTGTTTTGCTGTGACTTATGGAACCCCTGGATATGCCTCGTGGAATCCCAAGGTATCATGGAACACAGTTTGAAGATCATTGATCAAACCCATTCATACCCTATGCCTTAAAAGAGAATATATTCCAAAGAAAACGCCAAACTAGAAGATGGAATAATCAATCAGAAGATTACCATTTCCACAGTTTTTTATTTAAGAGAAGGCGAGAACGAAATCCGTCTTCTGAAGTGAAAGCGAAGGGGGGTCTTCCACCCCTCTCTCGCATTGTTCGCGGCGCTCGGACAAGCCCGTTACGGCCATTACCTGGGCATGACAAATCTGCGCAGTGGCGCGGAAAGATTAACCACTTTCGAAGGTCTTAGAGCCCTACTTATCGTCGATTATTATTATTTCGCGACAAGGATTTTATGTTACATTGTTCTCCGACCATGCTAAGCCAAACCCTCTCCTCCCTTCCTTCGCCCGAGGGGTGGGAGGTGGCGGTGGCGTGTGTTTTTGTGGAGCCAGTTCGATGAATTTGCTTTTGCAAAGATGGGGCGGGTTTTGTCTTGCAGAGATAACTCATCTCCAACTGACGACACAGCGTTTCGCAGAATCTAAAAAGACGACTAAGTTTTGCCGTGTGCTACGATAGCAAATAGTGTGACGGAATATGAATATTTTACTTGAAACTCGTTTGGTCTCTTTCCTTCGTAGAGTGAAGAAGTTTTTGTTAAGCTAGTTTCACTTCCTTGACTCTTATTATAAAAAACAAAAAAGTAATATATATAAAAAAATTAAGTCAATTCCTACTTAGATCAACGATGAAATTTTTTATTTTAGCTACTTTTTTATTAAATAGTTACAATTAATATAAATAAGTATTTACATATCACAGAATCGCAACATTAAGTCGTAATTCATTTTTATTAATTATCATTAAAGTATTGTATTGTCATCCAAAACAATCGTGTATATAAAGTTTCAGTTCAACTGAATGCCTTAAAACGTGAGAAAAAAACCTTTTCAAGTTTTAACACGTTGCCAAGTGGTCGCTAATTCGCCAAAAAAGATGCCAACGTAACTGTATTTGTAATTCTTTAAATAATATTTTAATCAATAAATTTTTATTAATTATAATTAAATTGTTGTCCTGTCATCCAACAATTGTCATGTACATAAAATTTCAGCTCAATTGAGCGCTTTAAAATGTATTTTATTAACGATTAAAAATTCCACCAAGATAAATAAATGAATATACAGAGAGTATGAGTTAATAGTGTAGGAATTGAAATAAAGGCGTTAAAAAACGGCGAGTTATTTCACTATAGAAAATCCGTTATGATTTTTGAAATGTAATTGAGATTTTTCAAGTAGAGTGACTGAAGCACGTTAAATATGTCGTAGCTCAAAGACCTCCCATGTTGTAGTACGGAAGTTTGGAGTGTGGAGTGCCAGCTCAGGTGTTGTCTTCGTCACCAGACAGTGGATCAAAATTATGAGGTCCGTCATTAATAGCCCTCTTGTTGTTTTAGAGTGTGACGTAAATTTAAAATAAAATAAAATAAAAAACATTTCATGTATTAAAATGGTCATGTAACAAGACGGTGCTGTAAACGTAGCATTGTTACTGTTACTTGTTTCATTATTGGACCTTCTAGAACAGGGTATCCAGTCCAAATGACCTCCCTGGCCACTTAAGAAAACATTATAATCTCGCTGGCCGCACATAAAAATATGTACCTTTATATCAAATTAGGAAACGAAAAAACATTTATTGAGTGAAAATTTAAAATAGAATGAATTATTATTATTGTTTTCATTATTTTTCATGTATACAGACATAGATAATATAAAAATGCTTATATAATATAATAATGCAATGATCAAATAATGTTTAAAATATTACAGTGTTGCCATTTTCTTGAAAATGACAGTGTTCCTTTTGAATTGATCTTTCGTTACTCATTGTTGAAATTTGATTGTGTTGTCATTCGCAAACGATTAAGTAAACATTGCCCTTTATCTTAACCCGTCCTGAATATTTTTTTAAAACTTTAAAAAACATCTCTGTGACTGCCTCTTGCTTTTGGGGAACTCCAAACAGAAAAGGAGGAGGAGAAATGAAAGTCACATACATAGAAAATCGTGTACTATCCATAGTAAAGGATATGCATTATGCAATTCGGAATTTATTAAAAAAGTAATTTATTATATAGAAAAATCAAATGTAACTGTTTGATAAAATATAAATCTATTTTAATTTTAAGGACATTTCCATTATTAAAAAAGATTTATTTTACAACAATAACAGGTAACAGGCAAATACATTGTAGATGTATACATATATATATATATAAATTTCCCCTCAAATAAATTTCAAAATGAAAAAACTTTAAAAACCTGATGTTTTAAAATTCTTTAAAAAGAGTCGGTGGGCTGCAACTTACGTCTGGTGGGCCCCATGCAGCTCGCGTGTTGGACACCCCTGTTATAGAAAACTAAATTGTTGATAATTTATGATTAATTCAAGACATGAGGTTAAAACCTTGGGGAGTCTCAAGGAGCCTGGTTGCAGGTGATAGCTATTTTTGAAATATTTGGAATTGCAATGAGGGAAGAAACATGGATACAGATTTGATATTATGTTTACTTTCCAACATTTTCTTTTTAAATTAGCTTCAGTGTTTCCTAAAGTGTATTGAAGGAAATTTAACTTGTGACGATTATTTCGTATACAGTAACACCTCCACTTAGCTACCCCAGCATACGCGACCCCGGAGTTACGCGATTTTCCAATCTCGTCGATTCGTCTTTTGTTTGGGGGTAATGTGATTGAAGTCGTCGATCTTGCCTGGCAAATAAATTAGAAGTAAATAAATAATGATTAAATAGGGATGGCGTTCAAGAACGGATGGAGTCCCACAATCAGGAATTGACAATGGATGAGCTCATAGAAATGCATGAGCAAGAGCAAGACATTGAAGAATTTAATCTTTAGACCCAGTTCAGTCAAAGATAGAATCAAGGTTTAAAATTTGATAGAAGATTTCAGTTTAATTGAAGAAGGGTTACAAAAATTTTACAATTGATAGACTCAAGCGAAGAGTGTATTTTTTCTACAGAAGGAGGAAAAAAATAAATATATTAGCGTGCTACTAGACGAAATTTTGCGGGTGGATAAAAAAAAACCTTTCACTTGGCAGACCACACTTTGTTAGATTTCATGAAACCTTCAACATCAAAATAACTTCGGTTTGCGAATTTTTTTTATATGCCTTATCTAAGGTTTATCAAACTTTTTTTTTTCTAAATTATTATTTTCTTTCGTCTCCAACTCTATCTAAAAATAACTTGTATGTGTTTATATCTAGAAATCATACTCCAACTTACACGAATCCGGCTTGCGCGGTTATCACTCAGTCCCGTCTATCGTGTAAGTTCGGGGTGTGACTGTATATAGATACAATCACTATAATATCTTGTTTTTTATTCATTCAACAAGTTTCCGACTAAGTCTGGCGGATTTTGATAACCTAACTTACAGTAGAACGTCGTTTATCCGAATCAATTCGGACCGGACACCGTTCGGATATGCGATTGTTCGGATAACCGAAAACCAGTAGCGCACACATGAATTTTTCAAGGGGGTCCAGGGTTGAAAGCCCACCATTCTTGTATCATGCTGCTTTTAATTTGTCGATTTTCGGTAACAAAGGAACAGTAAAATACCAATTATTGGATAAATAATTAGCATTAATTAATAAATTAATTATTAACAACAAATACTTAGTTAAATTTTACTTATTATATACAAAGAATTACGATCAATCGCAAAAAAAATCAAGAGCTTTGGGGAGTGTCCAGACTCTTGTGATGTCCTCCCTCTTGGGAGAATGTCTCTCGGAGAGTCAGCGTGAGCTAGAGGTGTAGGATTAACGGAAGAACTAGAAGGAAACAAAATCTTAATATATCTTTATTAAGATTTTCAACTTAAACTTCTAACAAATTAAATTATAATAATTAATGTGAGAGAATCTATGATGGCAAAATACGCAACACACACTATATATAGATAATAACGACTTAACCTAGCTCGGACCACTATCAATAGTTGAATCTCCTAAATTCAATTCTAATACAATCACTGATTCTAATATTAAATAGTCTATCCTGCCTTGTGTTGCAATCTGAAGAATAAATCACTAATATACTTAAGGCAATCTTGTATTTACTTGTGTGCACTGGTATGCACCTTTGTTCTTTATAACTTTATCACTTATAACTTCTAATCACCGTCACGTAACCTTATCCAAACTTGAACCACGAACTATATTAACATTCCTCTACTTACCATCAACTGCCACAAACTGCCATCTCGCTTACTCTAAGTTCCGATATTTAAAAGCTTGTTAATTTGCCTCTTTCATTCACACTTCACTTCTTGGATTTGGTTGGAAAAGAGTTGCCATTAATTCTGGCCCAAGGAACCCAAAGGACATGTTAAAGAAAAGATGCGTGAGCTAGTCACACCCCTAGGACTCCCCCCCCCCTTGTGTTCGCCACTGCCGAAAACCGAATGCGATCCATGCAGTATATGAAACCGGACACTATACGAATATTGAAAATCATCACATGCAGGAAAACGTGTTTGAAGAAAAAGCTGAATAGATGCAAAATGTCGCAATGTTACCTTTATCGTGGAAAGTAATCCCTTATTTTTCTCTGTACTATTGTACAGATTCGTTTTTTCGCTGCAAGGTCTCTGAAAAAACAGGTTCGGATATTTGACGCTCCGGATAATAAACGTTCGGATAAACGACGTTCTACTGTATACTACTAGACTAAAGACAACTAAGTCTCTTAATAGAAACCTTTATATTTTCCAAGACTTTATTTATCCAGATTATTGATTTGGATGTATCTTATGATCAAATAAACTGTAAAAAATATCTAAGAAACAATTTTTTTTAATGTAAGTGTTCTTTTAAAAAAAAAGATCGAAAACAATAGGATGATCGCAGAGCAGACACAGTTGAGAATGCTTTGAAAAGTATTTACGTTATTAAAATTAAAAATATAAGAGAGACTGATGAAGAACGAAAATAGGTTATTTCTTCCTTTATCGTATCGAAAAGAAAAACAACAAGACAGGACACACAAAGCAAAAATGTGACAGTAATGCATTAACAACGAAGATTATAATGACTAAGGACTAAGATTATAAGGTTAAGCAAAGTTTTACGATGACACCTTTCTCTTTATCTGCCTATATTTCTGGGCTTAAACTAAATTTAGAAGATAAAATGAAGTAAGAAATGATTTTAAAAAAATATATAATGCTAAAATAATTTTGTAAAAATCAAAATCACCAAATCCAAGAGCATCAAGAATATGCTTAGTGAGTAAATGTTTATTTACGTCACACTATAAAGCAACAAGAGGGCTTAAAACAACAAGAGGGACCACATACTTCTGAACTATTGTCAAGTGACGAGGATGATACCTAAGCTGGTACACCCTCTCAAAAATGTCCCACCACGCCAACGGGAGCCTTTTGAGCTGGACAGATTTTACGTGCACTCTACACTTCTGTTTTCTGTGGTTCTAGGGCTTGAACTTATGACAAATCGGCCGCGAATTCATGACCTTGACCACTACTCTACTGCGGCCACCATATAATGAGAAGGGAGAAAACTCACAGTAGTAAATTGTACAAGTTTGTAAGATTTATTTGTTATTATTGAGATTATATTACAGAGTCACATCAGAGAAATATTAATCTCACACTATCTAATCCAATAACAACAAAAATGTTAATTCACGATGCACAGTTTTCTCTCTCTTCGGATATTAAAAAGAGTAACTTCTCTGCCAAAATAAGCGTCCTTTAAAAAAAAAGTTTCGTGTACGGTATATTAATTTACTAGTCATGAAATGAACCAGAGAAAGTCAAATCCAGTTCCGATCCAATTCATCATTCCTTTATTCAGGGCAGTGATAAATAGCCAATAAATTAAACAGCAATTAATTACGCTCGAAGAGTTCAAGGTTAGGCTTGAATCTTCGATCGCCATCACTGGACAGAAAGACCGGAAAGCGGCGAAAAATGACAGAACCCCTAATAAATTTTAATGGTAGCCATAAATAAGAGATATTTTATTTACCATACCAAAACTAATTCCTTATTATTACTCCTAACACAGACCTCCAAATGGAGATCCTTGTAGCTGTGTCCTTTGTGCGGCCAAGTCCTCATTGGACCATAAAAACGGATTATTAGGCCTTTCGGACCGTAATGACCTCTTCCAATACCAATATCCACGCCTTTTACCTTTCTCATTGTCATTCTTCCAAAAGAGTCTCCTTTCCCGTTTTATTGTTCTAATTCTCTTGCATCGGTGCCTTTTTTTTTAAGGCGCAGGGGCACTTAACGATTTCGCTCGTAAACGCTGCGTTGAAATTCTATTAGAGCGCCCACGGCGGTCTTTAAAAGAGAACTGTTAATACACCCCGTGCCAGGAGCAGGAGAAAAAAAAATAAACATACATATATACCCGCAGATTGAGGCTAACAAACTAAAAACGAGGAATACGGGAAATATTATTTCATCCCCCTCTCTCTCTTTACCTTTTTTTTTTACTTTCTCATTTTATTTATTTTTTGTTGTGTAGTTTCGTGTCTTTTATTTATTTTCGCGGCGGGGATCAGCTCTTCACCTTCACGGGTGGGAAGCAAAGGAAGCGCTGGGGAGAGGGAGTGGGGGAGAGGGCAGAAGATCGTAAAACGCAATTTATGGAAGGCTACTGTCGCTACGTCTAGGAAAATCCATAGGAATTACATTCCGAGAATTCGTATTTAACCATTCGAAATGCATGACTCACTTGTCTGCTCAACTCTTCTCTAATCCTCCCCTCTTTTGTCCCTCCCCTGTGCGGTCAGAAGCAAAGAATTCTCAAAATGAGAGGGGGAGCGTACGAAGAATTAAAAATAACTTTGTGTGTTTGCGTCAACGACAAGAGCTAAGTTCCCTCTAATCGCCCTTTTTAAACAATAGAACTCAAAATTAGAACACTTTTTTTTCACCAATACCTACAATAAAAAACACTTGTATTCAGATATAAGCATTCTTACACTAATTTCTTGCAAAGTAGTTTTAGCCATACACTTCTCCGGATGATTTTGATATTGTCTGAAGCGTGTTTAGACGGCCTTTAGATATTTTTAAGGATGGCTTTTAAGTTCTTGGAAAACGAACTTACACGAAATGTGGAAGCATTATTCAAGTTTTTCTATCATTTTGTCATAATGGGAAATTCCACAACGCTCTCTTGCATCTCATTCATCGGCAGTCTGCTGGCAACTAACAACTCCTGCGAACAAGAAAGTATTTACATGTGCACATTAGAATTAACTACATAAATCATGCCTCCTTCCCTCGGTTTAAGCTGTTTATGCCCTAAAACTAATAATCTCATATTTATTAATATTATCTTAGTACACGGACTTCATTACTATTACACAGGAACTTCGTTTCCATATAGAGATAATTAATACTTTATTAAGCTATTTTGAGTAAATCCATTCTTTACACACATGAAATTCTTCAGTTACAGCGATGGATGAGTTTGTAGCATTACATTAATTAAAAAAAAATTTATTTGTAGAAGTTGATAAATTTTAAGAAATAATGTGATAAACAGATGTACATTAATCCCTCCATTTACGCTGGAAAACTGTGAGTAAAGGAAATCTTAATGGAAATTAAAATACGCCTCTCTCTTGTTGAAGCTATAATTTATTGACATCACAAATTATTTTACCAAACTACAAACGTTCGCTGTGCACAGTGTTTGTGATTATGAAATAAATAATACTGAGGAAGCCTACATTTTGAATCTTCACTTAACGGATCCTGGTGATATCTGTATTCTTATTAGATCAAGATACTTGTATGATAGATGTATATGAAAAGAGAGAAATTATTGTCCTAACCATACGAACTTATAAAAATATTTCTCTCTCTCTCTCTCTCTCTCAACCATTTTTCTATCTGAAAGAGTTGAACGAAAATCTCCGAGGTATAATGGAATCTAGAATGATCTATAACTAGAATACATACTAAGATAAATTCATTTATAATACTGCTTAATAGTTTCTTTTATTAACAATGGATATTGAATTGGGAATCGTGAACAAATACCTAACATATTTCTTATTTTACCATTACCATACTTAATTCTGCATAAAATCAGAATAACTTCCGATTGTCACTGTTGCATTATTGAAGATTATTCCCTATACCGAGATCTTTTACTTTACTAAAACCCGCTTTAGATGATAATGGACAGAAAATGTAAAGAGTGAAACGTAGAAGCTCTTTACACATAGATACATTGAATCTATCTAAAGTGCACTGAGGATATCCAGTGGGAACGTGATATGTCGAAATCGATTGCATAAGGGCAATTTTTTGAGTCCAATTGGTTAAAAGGAAACCTACCCGCTGAACATTCCTCTCAGAGATAACATTCTGAATGCTAGAATGACTATTTGGATCCTTTGTTAATACAATTATATAATATCAGCCTATAGAGAACGTAACGTATTTATTTGTATTTAAAATGCATTTATTCATCTATTTTATTGAAGCATAGATATATTTTTAGTTAGCATATATACATATTTTTTTCTTTTTTAAGTATAAATTTTAAAATCAATTCAATATTTATGTGTGTAAAATGTATATGCACGAGTAAAAATTGAATCTGGCAAAAATACACATCTCACATTGAAAAATATATGTTTATCTCTAAATAATGGTGAAGTCTATATATATAATCTTAAATTTCTGCTATTCCTAAAATAAATTTAAATCTATTCCTAAAATAAATTTAAAGCTATTCCTAAAGTTTAAAATATGTTCAAGTTATTTCACTGATTATTAACTAGAAACTAGTGTTAAGGTATCCGACTACGTTCGGAACTGTGATTTTCAAAAGCGCATAAATGGATAATTTTCATGATATTTAGTGTCACTTAGGTTAGAAAATGTATGTAAAATTGTTTTAAGAATAATATTACAATAAAAAATTATTTAAGTACAATATTTAGACAAAAAATTAACATAGAATGACCCATTTTCAAAATATTCTCCTTTTGCGAAAAATGATTCTATTGGAATAATATTTTGCCTGTATATAGCTCAGACCTCTCGACAGAGGCTCAACTAGAATTTTGGAAATATATAACTTAGAAGGGGGTTTATTCGTATTTTACGACAACAGAGGGGAGCAATTTTAAGAAAAAAACGTGAATAATTATTTCAATTGGTGGTAACTCTGAAAATAATGTGAATTTTTCAAAAATTCTAGTTGAGCCTCTGTAGAGAGGTCTGAGCTATATGCAGGCAAAATATTATTGTAGTAGGACCATTTTTCACAAAAGGAGAAGATTTGGAAAAAAAGATTATTCTAAGTTAATTTTTTGCCAAAACATTATATTTAAATAATTTTTTTTGTCAAAATGTCCGTAAAACAATTTTATGCATGTATTCTAATCTGAGTGACACTAAATATCTTGAAAATTATCCATTTATGCGCTTTTTTAAAATCATGGTTCCGAACGTAGTCGGATACTTTAAACTGAGTAAAATTCTTGCCAAAAAGATAATAATTCACGAAAAATCAACAAAGTTCCATAGGCATAAATAATTTAGAGCAAGTAGTGCTTGTGGATGAGAAAGAAAACCATTTTATTACATTACTTACAGTTGTAAATTACTCCAAGCAGTCAATTCAATTTGCATCTCGATAGATTAAAGAATATAAACATAGGCAATTATAAAAAATTTCAACTCTTATTCAGTTACACGCTCTTTTTCTCTTTGTAGGATAAAACAACAACAACAAAAAATGGTTTATTATTTCTTTTACCAAAATATTCATTTCTTAACTATGGAGAGTGTTAAATAAAAATGACTTTTAAGATGTCCGAATGAGGGAATATTCGAGCGAGAACAAAATTTCGAAAAGCAAATTGTTTGGAACTCATATAAATACGAATGATGCCAACTTTATAAACATAATAATATCAATATGTGTTGCTGCCTACGATTCATATCACGTGATAGTAAATAAAATTAGTTATCAGATAAATATGAACAGATGATAAAATTTTAAATTAAAATGGTCGAGATATACAGCATTTTTTTCTCAAGCATTTTTATTATTTTTAAAGAAATATTTCGATTTTTATGATGGTAAATTCTTTTATAAGTGCAATAGAAAAGACGAAAACAAAATTTAATTTGTGTGTGTAAGCGAACAATATCATGAAGTTATTTAAAAAATAAAGATTTCTGCAATAAAATCAATAAAATTATTATTTTTAAAGAAATATTTTGATTTTTATGATGGTAAATTCTTTTATAATTGCAATAGAAAACCTGAAAAGAAAATTTAATTTGTGTGTAAAACGAACAATATCATGAGGTTATTTAAAAAATAAAGATTTCTACAATAAAATCAAGTTTTTTTGGCAGTTAAAATGGTATGGTATGTGTGTGTGTGTGTGTGTGGGGTTAATTAGATTTATTTCTAACTTATTTTCTTGTTTGATTTTCTAGATATCCCACTCCTGTTTTTTTAATATGCTTCAAACCAAAAACCTTTTTTAACGAATTTGAGATGTATAAAAGTTATTATTAAGATTTATGGAAAGAAATATGTACGATCACAATTGTTTTCATAAGAAAGATTTCCGAGTGCTTATCTTTAGTCGTGGCTTATTCCATAATCTTTACAATCCAGAAAACTATAATTACCAAAGCGCTAAAAATAATTTTGCTTTTAAAAGGACTTGAGGGGCTTAACTTAGGTAATTTTACAGAAATTTTCAGAAAAACCTTGTGACATGTTAATGTTAGTTCAAATATAATAAAACTAGCCGCGAAGGAAAAAATTGCGCTATAAATATTTTTAAAATCCGGAATCAATAGTAGAAATGAGATAAGTCTCATATTTATGAAAATGTAAAAAAAAAAAAAAAAAAAAAAAGAGTGAGAGAGAGATTATATAAATACAAAAAAGGCGATAAAACAATATTTTTATTTTATTTTTCATTCCCTATTTAAGTAGAAGCATAAATAATAATTACGATGACTTTTTCCTCTCCTCCAACACACACGCCAGAAGGAAAGGAAGGAAAAAAAATGATTATCCAAGAACTGGTTTTAAACAAAGAATTACAAAGCTCACCATTTTATAAGCTTCTGAAAACTAAGAAACACTTTGATAGTGGAAACATCCGGAAACTTGAAAAATGTCAGATATAAGAGAGTTGATATCAAGAATCTTCCCTTTTTGATAAACGACGTTTTTCCCCTTAAAGGTCCCACGTGCCAAGTTTCCGAAATGGCCCTCTTCCCATCCCACCTGCCTCTGGGGCTGCTGACGAGGGTCGGCGAAATTAGAGTTCTTGATAAATTAATTCATTAAAGGCCCAGCATCGTTAGTCTTAAATTGAAAAACGTGAAACCGCGTATTTGCATGAAGATAGAATCCATCAAAATCAGTCAGTGACAAAAACTTTAATGGATGCATCCATTAACATGCGGCCCCTAATGGTTCAAAATGAAGAGTTTGGGATATATAAAACTGTGAAATGGAACCTGGCATCATGTGTGTACCTGGAGCACGACTACTTTCTAATTAAAGATCGTTGTGGCAGCAGTTCAAATTGCTTCTTAATGGTGATTTCTCAGGGCACTGGTTAGGAAAACGCCTGCACTACTGATTAGAGTGATTGATATGGATTTCCAATATTGATTTCGTAATCGTGATATAGTTATCGGTTTCAAAGTGGAACAGTATTGAAAAGTTTTGTTTTTCTGTTGAAGAAATGGGTCGTTAACTCGGCGGTTTTTATTTGTTTTTGAAAATTTCAAAACGAGTGAAAGGGGGGGGAGTTCGTTATCCCCTCCTCTTCACTGATTTGTGTTAATTTTGAAAAATGGAGAATGTTAATCACCCCGAAAGGCTTTTCGTGTCCGTTCGTTCTCAATGACTCGATGGTTTGAAAAATGAAACTGTCAAGAATTACTATTTAAATAGGGCGAAATAAGTAAAAACATTACGGAGAGAGAAAAGAGAGAGAGAGAGAGTGAAGAATGAAATTCACAATATTTTTTTATAATAATTTCCATCGATAACTTTAAAAAGTTCGGTAAAAGATTGAAAGAGCAAATACTAATGAATAAAGGAGATATACTAGTACTAGAAGCAAGCTGTAATACTACTGGAAACGAACTGTACTAATACTAGAACCGAGTTGTGAGCATTAAAAGCGATGAAATTTTTTGAACAGTTTTTGTAACAACTCTTGAGGGTTAGGAGTGTTTATGTATATCAACTTTAAATCATTTAAGAAGTAATAATAAAATACATTTCATACTGTAGAACAAGGATCAACAGCCTATGGCACGCGGCACAGTTTTCAGTAGCACACTCCGTACTACTTTACAAATTTGTCAATTTTTGTGATGTTGTTTTGAGATGGAAGTTGATATGTGTTGTAGCAAAAATCTTCAGAAATAATGACCTTATCGGAATTACGGAAAAATCTGAAAGATAATTTTGAAGATAAATCTACGTCCTTTTTGTAAATTATTGAATGCCATTGTTAGAGATTTTTAATTGTTTTAAGAGAAAAAATTGCGTGTACTCTGTTTTCCGCTTTTGGTTCAACATATCTATGTTAACATATCTTTTCTCATATAACATTTATTTTGAGTCCACAAAGAAGCTGTTTGACTACTGAATGTTCAGAATCGAGTTAAACTGAAAATCACACATTATACTCTTGATACTACGATATGAAGTAGGGTACAGCAGAGACAAGGTTCGCATTAAAACATTTATTATTTTTTATTTAGCAATTTTGAAGAGGAATATTTATATTTAATGTTTTTGATTTCTTATTTTAGTAAATACGTTAAAAAATACATAATACATGTTTAACTTAATATTTTTATGAAGGAATCATATTTTATGTTGTTTATTTTTGTTGATAAATATCTTTAAAATGTATAAAATTAATATACAATAAAACGGTCAATCTATATTATTGACCTCTATTCTCTAACTCTGCGTGCACTATCACGGGAATCGAATTGTTTCAAATATGTCCAAATGTGTAGCACTCTGAATCGTTTTGGTAGATTGGTTTGGCACGCCACAGCTATAAGTTGGCCGATCCCTGTTCTAGAATAATTAGGTTTATTTCACGCGTCTTATATACCTATATTCATTAGCAGAAACCCTGTTGTAAAATAACTAAAAAAAGCATTTATATATCAATTAAAAATGATTTCAGTAAGATACAAAATTTAAAATTTACAAGTATTAGAAGCAATACGATGAACACTAGAGGACTACTTAATGTTTTACTTGTATTACCACTTATACTGAACAATTGGTAGAAATATCTTATATATAAAGGTTACACACAAGTCGGAGCTTTAACTTTTCAATTACTCGATAAACAGAATTTGAGACAGTCTAACAGTTAACCTATCAGAAAAGTAAAGATTTATAATAATTGATAATAGTTAATAATTTATAGATATATTTTGGCACATAAATATTATAAAATTAGTACTGTCATTTGATAGAAGAATTTATTGAAAATAATCTTTTAAACACGCTAAATGTCTTACATTCATTCTTTCTTTTTTATTCTTTCTTTCTTTCTTTTCTCTTTTCTTTCTTTTTTTAGATCTGATTGGTTACATGTGTTTTGGATGCTTTTCAATGTTGATATTGAATTTTAAAATTTGAAAAAAAAATATTTAAACCTTATTTATACGAAATAAGAAATTTGTTTTATTAGTGACGAGAGAAAGAGTCAACAAGCATTACATATAAACCTAACTTATACATTTTTAGTAGTTACCTGAGTCATACCGAGAGACGTTTTCCTGAATAAACCTACTTTAGAAGAAGATAAAGAACGAAACTAATTTTTTAATGATTTGAGAATAATTAACAAAATAACGCTTGTTAACTCATATTTTCGAGCTTTATCCTTGAATTAACTACAGTTTGGCATGCAATTTCCCCCAAATGATACAAATTTATTCAGAATTATTTGAACTTCTGTCATTAATATAGTAAACCTTTTTATTGATTTGGACTTTCTAAAACCAACCGTCACTTTATCCGGACAGCCGTCAAAAAAATTCATAATTAATTGACGTATAACCATCATATTTTAAGCATTTTTTTTTCGACTTAAGTCGACTAAACTTCAACTTTTCACCATGCAAGTAATGCATTCATTTGAATTCACCTTTGGGCTATTATATTTTCCAATTGATTTCGTCTTCTTTTGAAATACATATTCTTTTCATTGTGTACAAGGTGCTTTACTCTGTGCCTTAACTCATTTTCTAGCAACTCTAATTCATCCTGATTAATAAGGAATTTCTGTATGCATAGTTTCAGAAAAATACATATTAATAAGTTTAATTTTTAAATTACCCTTGACAATTTTACTTCTAAAATCGAATGCCTCAAATGGAGTAATAATAATTTTTCTGCTGATTAAACTTTTCCCTCAAATTTTTTTTCTTCCAATTTTTTAATTTTTTCGTGGTATTAAACATATGAAAACCTTAATTAAGTAATATTCAAATACATAATCAAATGTATGAAAAAGAATATGTGATTGGGAATTTAAGCCCCATAAAATATATGCTCATATAAAAGAATACTATTTAGCATTAATGTCTTATATAAAATAAATAACATTATCGTTACATAAAAGTTAGATAAAGACAGGGAGAAACCAAATCAGTTCAATCCAATCTAAAAACATAATGAGAATTAAAAAGGTTCTTTTCGTACCATCCAATGAAACTCTTAAATACTATAATAAAAACATCTAACTTTGTTTGCAAAAATCTCGATTAACACCTCTATTAACTCTGGCTGAAAAGAAAATATTTATTTCAGATTGTCCTTTTACAGCATTTATGACTCTGGTAAGAATGGTTTAGATGTTAAAAGTAATTTCATTCTCAAAAGTACTTGATTGTTGCAATTGCGGTTTCAGATACGACTCAACAAAGTTCTTACAAATATGAATAGTTCTGCTGAAAATTACAGTCACGATAGCATCTCTACTAGACAAGGACGTAATACTTATTTTGTGTAAAGTAACATACACGTAAATGGCAATATTTCGAAATAAAATTATTTGGAATAATTGTACGTAGCTTAATAGGCACGGAATCTTCGAATTTCCTCTGGAGAATTTATCACAAATTCGATGCTGTATAATCATGTCACGTTTTCGATTTTAGTGAATGGTGACAATGCGTTCGCAATTTAATGTAGATTATAATGAAGAGAATATAAGGAACGGAATGATTTGTAATGAAATAAATTAATATTTTAATTTAATAAAGAATAGAAAAATTACTTCAGTGAGTAAGAAAATAACGAGTAATTACATAGCACATTCAACAATATGTTTTAAATGTTATGCACACACACACACATATATACTTTTATTTTTACTGTGTATTCATAAATGAATGAAAAACTTATTCTTTCTAAGCATATTATCAAGGTTATTTACACTAGGAAAAGTAGAAATACTTAAGTTTATTGCAAAACTTTGAAATTTCGAAAATCAGAGGGATGTATTTTAAACTATTTTATTTCTTTAGAATTTAAAGATATTTTTAATATGTTTTAAAATTTTATGATAATTTCAAAATATTCCTTATAAAAAGAATAAAGATGTTTTTAAGTTAAAAAATTCCGAAATATATATATATATATATATATATATATATATATATATATATATATATATATATATAATAAGAATAATATACTTCAATTACGACTAAAATGGTGAAAAATAACGTCAGATATAAGATGTATAAAAATTTTTATTTTACAACTCTTAATTTTTAATTCTAATACCCAATGAAACAATATGTACTTGTTTCTGCAGATTTTAGCGCCTTCAGTAAGTATTAGAAAAAAATATTATTCTTAAAAATATTTGAGTAAAAAAAATAATTTGAAATTCTAACTAAAAATATCCAGAGAGAATATGAAAATTTAGAACAATACTTATTGTTAAATTACTCTATAAGGATTTTTTTTTTCCATGTCAAAAGATGTACTTAATAAAGAGTATGAGGCTTATTGCTTAAAAAGTACAATTTGAAATGAAAAATTAACTTAAAATAGAACTTCGTTTCGAATATGAATATGTCTAGAACAGCGAATGTTTTATAAGCTTATTTTTTGAGTTAAACAAAAAGAAACTCTTAATTACATCTTTTATTTCCTTTGAATAAAATTTCAGTTATTTAATTATTTACTTTTAAGCTATGTTCAATTTCTATCAAATTAATATTTTTTGTTGTAGGAAAACATATTTTTTTTTAAAAAAATATTTAAAAAATAGAGATTAAATAATATTACAGATTTGAGATTTAAACTAACTACTTTTGAGAAAATGAGCAGATAATTTGCATAATTTAAAAATCCAAAGATTTGTTTTCTTCGAAAAAAAATTGCTGAGATTTTATAAGAAACTTATATAACTTTAACAACTTACAATTCAGAAGCACTAAAAACCCCCGCAGAAAATAAAACACAACAAAAAAAATCATTACATTATACATTAACGTAGAGTATATCTCAGATTATTAGAAATAAATTTTTTGCAAAAGTATTTGTTTTATGTTTTGTTAACAATACTTTAAAGAGTAATATTTTTTCGAATCCTTCTTGTTCTTTATTAAAAAAAGTATTACACTTATTCAAAATACTTTGAAAATAACTACCAAAAGAAAAATAAAAAACTTAATATTTCTATTTTCAAAAATATTTAATAAAATTAATTCTTATTCAGGAGAAAAAACAAAACTTTTTACAGTCACAAAGTTTGCTTTGTTAATTAATATTAACTTCCATTATTTTGTATGCATACATGATTTAAGACAATTGCAGCCAATATTACGCCTAAAATTTAGCAGGAACTAGTTATGAAGTCACTTGGATATATTTACTTGGTAATTTAATTAATATGTAGTTCATAGTACAACTTAATTACTTTGAATTTAAAATTAGACATTTTTAAGTTTCTACGTTTTAATTTTTCCTTAATTCAAACAGTTTTTATAGAAATATTTTATCGATGTTTAATTCTTAAACCACGTGTCAATTGATAATTTATTCAAAAAGACATTACTCAAACAAAAAGCTCAATATTTACAAGGAAATTATTTTTAGGACAGCAGATAGGTCAAAAACTCTCGAAATTTAACTCTGCTTTACATTTAATCAATATAGAGTTTAGAGCATAAATTTTCCTATTGCTTAAATTTTTCCACCTGTTTTTATCGTTTTCGCTGTTGAGTTATTCTTTTTTTTATGCATAAATTAAAAACATTCAGTTTGTTCATTTAAGGAAAATTTCACGAGAGATAATTTTTTAGAAATCCTTTCTCACGAAATCGGAATCTTTAGAAATAATATTTTACTTTTTTTGGCTAGAAAAAAGCGAAATTGTTGACTAGAGAACGGTTTTTAAAATCCCACTAATCACACATTGCGAATATTACACAAATACACTATAGAAAAGTCTAGTGTAATAAGACCAAAGTATCATTGCTGCTTTAAATGCCTTAATGCTTTGGAATGGGGGACTTAGATATTGATAATGGTTGTGTAATGGGAAGGTCATCTATAAATAAAAATTTGCACATTTATTATTTCGTCAATAAAACAAGTATAAATATAAATAAAAGTTTTTATATATATATATAATAACAATAATTATTTCCACTGTTTTTTTTAATCATAAATACGCACATAGCATTCTTCTTCATTATTGTTTTTTAAATGTATACCAATAGAATCACTAGTCTTAGGCATTTTTTTCAGATTAAAAAGTAGTAAAATGTTAATATCATGTACTGATTCAGTTTTGAATGTAACGTGTTTTAGTATGCTGTTCAATTCTATTTGAATCAACTCTTTCTTTCTCGGTGCTTCAAAAGCAATTAAATATTAAACCAAGTTTGTTGGTATTCAAAAGATTCTATTTATTAAATATAATGACATATTTATTGAATTCTAAGGGGCATATTTTAGGCGTAAACGTTCAATGTGAATGTAGAAACATTAATTCTCTGCTTGACGAATCGTCTTTGCTTAAATCTTTATATTTTTTCAAATATTATTTTATAAAATACATAAGAAAAATATACTAAATAGAAACGCTGATATATATCGATTACTTTTTTAACATCACATCTCTATAACGAATCCCGCATGAATGAGATATTAAAATGTTTATACAAAACACTTCTCAGTAAAGGATAGTAATGACTGTTTCCTAGAAGATCGTGCTCGAGAATACTTCCTTTGTTATACCGCAACGGCAAATCGAGGAAAAGGGTACATCTCTCTACTAATGTCTCGACCACAATCAGCCGTGATGTGAGTGCCCACCTTTTCGGACGCTACTCCGGCTGGATGACCGGTGCGCGTCGCTTACTTTCCCTCAGCGGCTATTAGATAAGACTTTCATTCAAAAGGTTCCGTTTCTACTTGAACCGCTGTATACGTGGTTTTCATGCTGATAGTTATTGTTCCGCGATGATTCATACACAATGGTTGCTTTTTAAAAAAATTGGGTGTGATATCTTTTTAAATATATTCGCAGATGTAAATTAATACCATGTGAAATGGAAAGTTCCTGGATCAAATTGTAAATGCATTTAACTGTGGAAATATGTTTGTGAAAGATTTGGAATATAATTTTGATTGACCTTTCAGTGGCTGTCATTTTTATCAGTGGGTAAAATCAATATAAAAGTTAATATTTATGTACAAAGTATCGAAATAATTTTTCATTAAAAAGAATGCGACCATTTACATTTTTACTTTAACATCACATTTTAAAAACTAAATTTAACTTCATGTATGAACTGATGAATAAGCATTTATGACAGAAATTATATCAACTAATTCTAGAATTGTTTTAAGTTATACAATTTATGAATGCAACTTCACTCAAGACAGATTTAGTAAAGTTCATTGTAAAATAATATATTAAGTTTTAATTCTGCCCCTTGCAGTAAAAATGTGTATTCTTTATGAATCGAAAAAAATATTAAAGTATAAAGAAAGAGGACACTGTGCCTTTGTTATGTAAGAAATCAAAAGAGAGATTATTTCCATAGTTATCTAATTAAAATAGATCTTGAAATACAATTATTATTATTATTAAGATGAATTCGCTTGAAGCTTTAATATTTCCCATACAAACGAACTTATTTATGATTCAAATTTAAATTTTAGATTTAGTTAGCGTATTTTTAAAAGAATATAATTTTTAAAAAATTCACAAAATAAATTAATGAAGAAAAATAGATATAAGTTGTAAGAGACTGAAATAATTTGTTGAAAACATTTAAACTAAATACCCTTTACTGTGCACATGGCTTAAAAGTTAAAAGTAGGAAGAAGTAATTATCAATATCAGTTTAAAATTTATCACTTCGTCACTCAAATATTCTCTTACTTTTACACATGATCACTTAAAACGTGCGTCAATGCATTACATATTAATTTCAAATGAAAATATTTTAAGGAAAAAAAAATTGCTGATTATCGATTTTGAATAAGTATATGTTTCAGATTTGAATTATACTTCTGTATAGATTTTGCAAAAATTTGAGAATTCTAATGAAATGATATAAGTTCCTTCAATTTATTAATGTGATTTCTTAATCTACCTGAAAAATTATCGGGGGAAAATACATTCTTTACGTTCTACACTAACATTTATTTATATTTTCTGGTTCATGACCGTTGCTGGAATTTTCATATTTTTGGAAGAAATCCCTAGATTTTGAAGAAATCACTCATGATCTAACTGATCATGATTCTATAGAAATAACCAGTGATCATCTGCTGAATTATCAATGAAAATACTTTGTCGATAAAGAGTATGTTTAAGAGAAAACATCATTATGCCAAGAAACAAAATTAGTTTTCTCAGTCTTGTTTTCTTCAGTTTAAAACTTTTTAATAATAATTTGAGAAATCAATTATTAGAACATAGGAACAATAGATTGCATTCTTTGTAGATTGAAACGAACAGAAAACTTTATTACATCTGCATTTTATGGTTGAATAAGTAGCTGGTACTCCTCGTGTATTCTTGGAACAAAATTCTAAGTTGGGGATAGTTTTTTAAATGCGTTTACTATATACGTTTTATTAATCAGATTAAGATGAAGGGGAGGAGGAAGATACACGATTAAGTTTTTTTTTTATACTATCGTATATTTTGTCCTATTGTTGTTTTAAAAAGCAAATGTATAATTAAATAACCGTATAAAATTTGCTTGAAAAAAATATAGCTAACATAGTTGCTTAAAAATTTGTCGCTATTACTCTGACATTGGTCAAAGATCCCAGTCTTGTCATATTGTATTATCATGTTCCAATTAAGAATATTACTTTATAGTGTTATTATAAAAATCCAAATCCTCTAGTTTTTTTAAAAAATAATTAATAAATGAAAATTATAGAAAAAAGTCTGAAAATTTAAGTGTATAGCTCAGACACACACAATATTCATTTTTGTAATTCCTACCTCTTAATCATATCTACAAACAGTGTCTAAGCTCAGTTTTCATTGATTTTCAGTACGCTGAAATAAAATCTCTACCTGCGAATATTTATAAAGAAAAAAAAAACCTATCATACATAAAAAGTATAATTCTCATAAACGTACGCAAAATTACTCAGAAAATTAAAAATATTTATCAAGTTTCTCTCGAACATAGTTATAAAATTCATTACCTAACATACAACTGTTGGTTGAAATAAGTTGCAGTTATGCTGTAAAAAGTGCCAGATATTTCATAAGCAAAGATAAATATAATTTAACTTTTATAAAAAAAAAGCCAAGGATAATTTTTCCACGTGATTTTCCAATTCGATTCTTTAATGGGGGAGAGGGGTTGAGAGAGAAATAAGAAAACACCCTCACCTTTTGCTATTCCTTCTTCGTCTCTTGGTCGCGTACATAGTACTGAGGTGGTTCATGTTGCACAGGGGCGCCCGCTTCAAGGAGCTGCACATTAAAGTGGAAGGCACAGAGCGGGCAGGGGCGCCGCTCAGGGTCGGTCGGCCGGCATCCCCACCGGCCGTCCACTACACAAAATAATCCTTTTAAGCCAGAGAGAGAGAAAAAGAAACCTACACTCCTCCACGCACACTTTGACAGGGAGAAACGCACACACACACCCAAACAAAAACCTCTTTCCTTGCGCAAGTAGAGGAAGAGCGAATGTCACATTCTTCGGGCCGACCTGCTCTCTGTTCGGCTGCCAGCCTCCGCACTGACACTCCGAGAGTTCTCTCTTCATTTGCCCCCACCCCCTTGCAACAAATCCTTGATGGATGGGCTATCTCTGCACTCCCCCCCGGGCCTGGGGCCACGCCCACCCCGGTGACACGCAGCCAATGGGCGATAACGGACGGGGGAGTGACGTCACGGGCACAGGTGAGTCTTCCAAGAGAGAGATTCTCTGTCGAGAGAGGAGTACGACGGAAGTAAAGAGAGAAAGGGAGAGAGAAGAGAGGAGGTTGTGTTTGACTCGAGTGGGTATATGGGAGTTGTGTAATGTCTTATTTTGTGTTGGGATGGATTGAAATTTGTGATGGGTTATTAGTTCTAAGAACATTTCCGCATTTTGTTTACAATCAATAACGAAAAATAGGATTTTTCACAATATTACTACATCTCGGTATCATTAATATATGGAGAGAATATAGAATAGGATATTTTAATCAACTACTCATTTTTGTTTTTATCGTTCTTCGCTTTAGGTTGTGTTTCATATTTTGTTTTCCGTTCTTTAACATGAAAGATTCATTCTTACCGAAAAATCCGGCGTATAACGCGCACCCAAGCGTTGGAGATACAATTTTTAATTTTTAGGTATATTTGCCGTATAACTCGCACTATCTTTTTTTACGAAGATACTTGAAATGTACGGGTGCTATGTTCTTGTTTAGAAGTCATGTATCCAAGATATTACTCCAAGCTTTAGAAAAAAAAGAACAATACTTCTACAGTTACAAACCTTTTAAGTTGATAAGGAATGTTGTTTCTTTTAAATAAACAGTATTTCGATCGATGTAGAAGTCCAACTTTTTTCTAGGGTCATCTTTTGTATTTTCAAATGTCTTACTTTTATACGCCCTCTCGTAAATTTCGATCTTATTTTTTTGTGTTACAAGTGCGCGTTATAAATTGGATTTTACGGTATGTTTTTTCGCCATTTAATTTAATTTTATTACGTTCTTTCCTTTTTGGATTCTCTCCGGAGAGCCTATATTAATTTTCCAAAGTCTATATGAATAACGAAGGGGAACGAGCGGCAGCTCGAAGTTTTTCCACGTAATATTTCTCTCAATAGTTGAGGGCATAGATTGAAGGAGCATATTTTTAAAAGAAATTTAAAGGAGAGATTAAGGGAGATATTGAGTGTAAGGGGGATATGCCATGAATAGGAAATATTATTACTTTCATTTTATTTTGCAGATGATGCCTATTTCAAGAGTTTAAATCAGGGGTTGTCAACCTTTTAGCTGTGGCGTGCATTTTGTCACTATGATTCAGCGTGCCGCACAGTAGGGCAGTTTTGAAACAATTCGCTTTCCGCGATAAAGCATGCAGAGTTGAGAGAATAGAGGTCAATAAAACAAATTTACAGTTTGGATATATATTAATTTTGCATCATTTAAAAGTATTTCTTAACATAATAATAAACAGCCTAAAATATAACCATTTCTAAAACAAAAATATAAAAAAAATTAAATTGTAATTATTTTATGTATTTTTAAACATTTATTAAAATAAAAAAAAGAGAGACAGCGTAAAATATAAGTACTCCCTTTTATTTTAGTTATATAAAAAGATAAATAAAAATTTCAATGCGGATCTAAAGCTTGCACCGCTCTACTTTCATATCGCAAAATCAGGGTTGTGATGTGTAACTTTCAATTTAACACGATTCTCAGCACTCAGCCGTGAAACAATTTCTTAGCGGAATCGAACTGTTTTTCAAATAAAGGGAACAAAAGCAGAAAGCTGAATACACGCAATTTTCTGTCTTCAAACAATTAAATCTCTCCAGCAATGGCATTCAATACTTCCTCCCCCCCAAAAAACATAAATTTATCTTTCAAATTTTTTCGTAATTCCGTAATTGCCCATAATTCTGGAGATGTTTGTCATATAAGGTCTATTACAAATTTATCAAATTCTATCCACTCAAAAGTTGACAAATTTGTTGAGTAGTGCAGAGTGCCACTAAGAATTGTACCCCGAGCTACATTGGAACGCGTCCAGTAGGTCACCAATGCCTGGATTAGATTTAAAATTTGTTATTTAATATTGAAGTTATTTTAATAGAAATACATATGAAGTATTTTCTGTTTGAATCTTGTTATATTGCAGGGATGGTGAACCACTGGTACGAATGCCATTCATGGCATGCGACACAATATTTTGGGCACGCCAGTCATCAAAATGATTTGCATTTAATTTCAGAATAACAAAGTTCATTATGAAGTACATTGTCTTGCCTTGGTTACGCCGTGGACTACAATTGCTTATGATGCACAGTTTGTCTACGCGTAGCATAGTCAAGAGTTCACTGTCTCAAAAGTATTTTAAAGTTTATGTGTGTTATACTTGCGATTTTTAAGTGTTATTTAACATGACTAGTTCAGCAAAAGAATAAAAAGGGCGAGATAGTAAGTGTAACAGAGAGAATTTAAAATTTGGTGAATCTAGAAATATGGGATTATTAGTAAAGGCGACAAAAGCGGTGTGTGTTTTATGTTCTGAAACAGTGGTATGCAGAACATCGTCTGTAAAACGGCATTTTAGAACAAATAGCAAATCCTCTTGTAAAAAAAAGTGAACCACAGCAAAAATAATTAATTGCTTAGAAACCTTTTAGCAGATGACTTGAATTGAGCATACATTCTACTAAAAGTAGCATCTTACAATTCAAATATAAGTTATTTGTCATCCACAATTTGCAACATCATAGCTCACACCAGTAGTGCACACACAAATTTTTCAAGGAGGGGGTCCGGGGTTGAAAGTTCACCATTTTTGTATCATGCTCCTTTTGATTTTGTCGATTTTCGGGAACAAAATACAGTAAAAAACTAATTACTGAATAAATAATTAGCATTAATTAATAAAATTAATCATTAATAACAAATACTTAATTAAATTCTACGTATTATATACATAGAATTATAATCAATCGGGAAAAAATCAAGGGCTCGGACCCCCCTTGTGTGCGCCACTGGTTCACACTGTTACTTTAATTTGAATTACACGTATAACTAAAACGTTTAGAACTATACATTGCAAAGGGTATTTTTTTCATATTAAATAAAGAGTTTTGTATTCTTAGTATATATTTAGTTTTATTAATTTATCACTAATCACAAGTCAAAATTTTTTGACGGCACGTCTATACCTCATTAAACACTTCTTTAGAAAAAAGGGCACGTTCATCCATAAAGGTTTACTACCCCTGTTCTATTGTATTAAATGAAGAAATAAGCTTATAACTGTGAAGAATGTGTTTATCTCTGTATATAATTCTCTTATCATCATTTATGATTATATACAGTAGCGCACACAAGAATTTTTCAAGGGGGGGGGTCCGGGGTCGAAAGTCCACCATTCTTGTATCATGCTCCTTTTGATTTTGTCGATTTTTGGGAACAAAACTGTAAAAAACTAATTTTTGAATAAATAATTAGCATTAATTAATAAAATTAATCATTAATAACAAGTAATTAATTAAATTTTACATACTATATACTTACAATTATGATCAATCGGAAAAAATCAAAAGCTTTGGGGGTCCGGACCCCCAGGACCCCCCCTTGTGTGCGCCACTGATTATATATGATTATAAATCTTTTTTTAAAATCGTAAAGATGAATTTAAAACTTGTTATATAATGAACTTATGTATAAATTTTAAGTTATTTTACTCTATTAATTGCCTATGCAAGAACCAGGAAAGCAGCGACAGTGAAAAGAAAACTAAAACTTTTAATAAATCTACGATACGTATAAGTACTATGATAATTTGCCTTCGTACTAGCCTCTTAATATATTTTAATGAGCTTTCAGAAAAAAATGATTTTTCATGTTTATTTGGAACAAGAGAAAACAAGACTGAAAAGGAATGGATTAATTACACAATATAAAGTTTAAATTTAATCATCCGTGATTTCGAATGCGTAAAAAAACTCTTTTTTATTTTAATGTCATTTTTATTGAATCACTTGTTTTGCTTTTGTATTAAATTTAGCTATTCCTCTCAACTCATGATTAAACTAATCAATTTCCAAACCTAGACATATTGCTTTGGGCTTATGAAATCCAAGCAAGCAATGCATTTGTCATCATGTGTTTTATACTTTAACAGTTAGCACTGACTTTAATAACATTATTTTTCAAATATATTATTCTATTGAAATTTATGAATCTTTTTGAATATCTATGAACTTTTAACTTAATTAATAAAGAGTGTTTTTTTCCAGGTATAGAAGTTTAAGTTGGCATTACTTTCCAAGATGGCGACCGATTTAACAGCTGTCAAGTGATTTATTCTCAGTTTGGTTTGGCAATTCATCAAAACGATCATCAAGCAAGGCGTAGATTCGTCGAACGGGCCCAAAACGAGATTGCCGTTGTTCCCGATTTTTATAAGCGAATTTTGTTTAGCGATGAAGCGCACTTCTGATTGAATGGCTACGTCAACAAACAAAACTGCCGCATTTGGAGTGAAGCTAATCCACAAGTGTATGTCGAAACACCGTTACATCCAGAAAAACTGACTGTTTGGTGCACTTTATGGGCTGGTGGAATCATTGGTCCGTACTTCTGCAAAAACGATGAACTCCACAACGTTACAGTCAATGGTGATCGGTATAAAGCCATGATTACTAACTTTTTCATTCCTGAATTGAACAATCATGATATCCAGGAGCTGTGGTTCTAACAAGGCGGCACAACATGTCACACAGCTGGTGCCACAATCGATTTATTGAAAGACACGTTTGGTGACCTCCTAATTTCACGTTTTGGACCTGTGAATTGGCCTCCAAGATCTTGTGATTTAACACCGCTAGACTATTTTCTGTGGGGCTATGTAAAGTCATGGGTCTATGCGGATAAGCCACAAACGCTTGACCGTTTGGAAGACAACATTCGCCGTGTTATTGCCGATAGACGGCCACAAATGTTGGAAAAAGTCATCGAAAATTGGACGTCCAGATTGGACTACATCCGAGCCAGCCGTGGCAGTCTATGCCAGAAATCATATTTAAAATGTAATGCTACCAGATTATCTTTCGAATAAAAAAATCATGTCAATCGAATAATACATCGTTGTTTTATTGCAATTTAAAGTTCTATACCTCTAAAAAACACACCCTTTTTAATCATTCCGAAAAGGGATGGACAAATACAGGCTTGCTGCGAATTTTAAAATAATTGTATAAATGCTTTCAATTTCAGTATTTTAAAAGATTCGTTTATCCATTAAAGTGTTAAAATATGCTTATTTGTTTTGGTCTCTAAATTTTAATAGAAAGGCGAAGGGAAAAAAAAATAATAAAATACTCCTCTCCTCAGCCCCTGAAAAAAAATGCAGACACAATTTCATTTATTTTAGTAGTATAAATTTTTTAAAAAAATATACTACTTTTTATTTATTTTTTGCATTTTGCAACAAATCATATTGGTGTGCAAATATTTTTCGACCTATTTCTAAACAAGTAATATAAAAAAAAAATTTTTTTTAAGTCAATTCCTACAAGAAACAGGAAAGAAAAATTTTATTTTATAGTTACTTTTTATCAAATAATTACAATTAAAGTAAATATGCATATACATATGACATAATCACAACATGAAGTGGTAATTAATTTCTATAAATTATCATTTAAGTATCGTATTCTCATCCAAAACAATAGTGTGTATAAAATTTCAGTTCAACTGAATGCTTTAAAACGTGAAAAAAAAATATTTTTAAAGTTTTGACCCAAGTGGTTAAAAGTGAAACCAACGTGACGCCTAATTATTTAAAAAATTACATTTAATTTTTTAAATAATTAGTTTCAGTTAATTAGTTTTAATTCATTATAATTAAATTATCGTATTGTCACCCCAAACAATCGCGTATAGAAAATTTCAGCTAAAACGAATGCTTTAAAATGTGAGAAAAGACCTTTGACACAAGTCGCCAAAACGGTCAGTAAGTCGTCAAAAATAATGCCAATGTGACTGTATTTGTAATTCTTTGAATAATTAGTTTTAATCAATTAATTGTTATTAATTAAAACTAAATTATCGTATGGTCGTCCAAAAGAATCGTATACATAAAATTTCAGCTCAATGGAACGCTTTAAAATGTATTTTATTAACGATTGAAAATTTGAACATGATAAATAGGTAGAGTGTGAATTTATAGTAGGAATTGAAAAAAACTTACCAATATAATATATTTGAGAACAATGCAAATGTAATGAGCATGTTAAATTAGACTAGACCCCGTTGCTATTCGAAGATCTGTGTTAGTAGTACATTTTATGTCAGTGCTTCTCAAACTTTCAATATTTACGACCCAATATTTAATAATAATTTTTATCGCGGCCCAGTGGCGTAACGGAGAATTTTCGGGCCCCCCTGCAAAATCAGATTTTGAGCGCTAGTCGGATCTTAAACAATAGGTATCGCTCAGTCTTTGGGCCCCCAAAGGGGTGGCGGGGAGTACGTTACGCCACTGTCGCGCCCCCCATCTTTCATACAAATAACAATGCAGAAATTCAATAATACTATATTTTGACATTAAAGTTTCAGTGCCATAGGCTTATATATACGTCTCGCTCAACCGGTACGTTAAATTCCCTGGATGTGTATATATGTCTTTCCGAAGTATCATCTTTTCAGTGCACTGCTACCCATAAAATTATTCCAAAAGCTTTGAAATGCAATAAAAAGACATGGACAGTGTTTGCGAAGTACTTATTCTTATATATCAGAGGACTTCTTATTTATTCATTTTCTCCCCCAATACATCATGCACGCGCGCCTGCGTGGAAAACGGAAGCATTGGGATTAACTATAAACCGTACAACTTATCAAGATAAGTGTTAATCTTTGTGTTAAGTTGTGATATTATGTATGACAAGCCTATGGGATCACTGGTAATTATTAAAATTCTTAACTTGGTATCGTTAAATTAATTATAAAATACACAGTCCAGTCACATTAATGTGACCACCACGTACTTTCGACTTTGACGTTAAATAACCAATCACAGAAGGCAGTGCTATTGAGCGTATATAAAGGGTGTGTGAGGGCTTCGGAAAACACTACAGTCGTTGGCGTAATGCAAACATGTAAAGAGTTATCCGAAGTCCAAAACGGCATAATTTTTGGCTTTCGGGAAAAGGTTGGAAGCATTTCCTCAACGGCTAAGTTTGTGGACTGTTCGTGTGTCACCGTGATTAAAGTATACCGTGCATGGCAAAATGGGACCGTCCAAAATCAGTGACTTGGCAAATGTGGTGTACCACGGGCCATAGGTGATAGAGGTGACTGACGGCTGCAGAGGTGAGTTCGGGAGACTACACATGCTACCGTTAAGCAACATACCACCCAGATGAACCAAGGGGCTACCAACAGTGGCTTCCAAACTACTGTTCAGCGATCGTTGTTGCATCTGGTTCTCTGAAGCAGGCGCCTGTTTCATGCACCTATGCTGACTGCTGTTCATCAGCAACGAAGACTGGAATTTTCACACAGGTACCGCAACTGGGCATCCAATGAGAGGCGACAGGTAGAGTTTTCTGATTAATCACGCTTTATACTCCATCGGACGGATGGTTGGTGGCAAATACGGCATGAAACGTCTAAAAGCAAACACCCTGCAACAATTGCTGGCAAGGTTCAGGCTGGAGGCGGGAGCATTATGGTCTGGGGAATGTTTTCCTTAAATTTTCTGTGTTTATTCATCATTGTGAAAAGCACGATGGATCAATAGAAGTACGCATCTGTCCTTTCAGACCATGTCTACCCCTTTATGCGCATTGTTTTTCCTCAGGATGGTGGCATCTACCAGCAGGACATTACGGAGTGTCATACAACTGACAGCGTACGTGCGTGGTTCAAAGAGCACCAGGATCAGTTTATCGTTCTTCCGTGTCCAGAAAACTCACCTGACTTAAACCCAATCAATAATCTATGGAACCATCTCGATCGGGTTGTTCGCGCCATGGATCCTCACGCGCGTAATCTAGTGCAGCAATAGAGTCGGCAGGGCTCAGCATCCTAGTGAATACCTTGAGGATCCTAAATGACTATTTTCCCCTCTGCGAAAGATGGTTATTCTGGCTTTTGACAGTGGTCACATTAATATGACTGGACTGTGTACATTGTGCAGTACTGATAGATTTATAAGTGTATTATATCAGTGTGAATGTTAATTTATTTTTTTTATTATGTCAGATCGTATTTTGTATGTTTACTTTCAGTAAATTAATAATTTTTTTAACTAATATTTTGTGTTTTCGACTTTTCAATAATTTTTTTTATCGTGCCCCCCTCGTAGAATCATCACGGCCCCCTAGGTGGGTGCGCCCCACAGTTCGAGAAACACTGTCTTATGTGTCTATTTATGATGAAGCAAGTGCTTTGCAAGCGTAAATAAGCATGATATATATATTTGTACTAAACCCTAACATAAAATTGTAATGAAATTTTTAAGCAATAAGTTTTCTGAAAGTGAAGAGGAAATACCACGGAGTTGTTGTACAAGATATAGATCAATTTAGTAAATTTCACAAGCATTAAACAACGTTTGAGATCTGGATATAAATAATTAAAAGTAACAGGGAACAAATGAAGATAAATTATTATGTCATATCTTCATATTTTAAAACATTATGTCTACTTAAAAAATAACCTTATTAATGAGGCTGGGGTTCATCTAATTTAAAATAGTAATAATAACCTGTGATTTTGGAGAATGTTTTTTTTTAAATACATTAAAACCTCAGAAGTCAATACAGTTTGACTGCTGAATTAGCATATATGAAGCGTTTTCTTTGAAAGTGGGGTAAGTCCATTTTTGACAAAAGTTAGTTAATTATAAAATTGAATGCAATCTGATATGAGCAGTAGCGCACACAAGAATTTTTTAAGGATGGGGGGGGATCCAGGGTCGAAAGTCCACCATTTTTGTATCATGCTCCTTTTGATTTTGTCGATTTTGGGAACAAAAAATAGTAAACAACTAATTATTGAATAAATAATTAGCATTAATTAATAAAATTAATCATTAATAACAAATATTTAATTAAATTTTACGTACTATATACTTAGAATTATAATCAATCGGAAAAAAATCAAGGGCTTTGGGGGGCGTACCCTAGGACACCCCCCTTGTGTGCTCCACTGGATATGAGCTTTTTATCTTTGATCAGTTCCATAAAAACTCCTTCAAAATTTTCATCGTTTTGTCAATATAAATTCACGTAATAAATGAAATTACAAACATAATTACTTTGAAAATGATAAATATCTATATATAATATAAAATTGACTTACACCACTTTATAAAAAACGGTTCATAAAGAGAAAGAGGAGTATTATTTCAATAATTCCATTTTTTTTATGAACAATGAGGTTTTTTTCTTTGTATCAACTCCTACATTAGAAAAGCTTTTTGAAATTGTTTTTACATGCACATTATTTTGTATTGAATGTTTTTACGTAGTAATGACACACACAGTAATAAATGAATAATACATATTAGAATCACGGGACCTTATCAAAATATTTCGAAATATTATTTTTAATTTAGATATTAGGTCCTACTCTTTTGTATAACGAAGAGAGACGTCTTTCAGATGCTTCTCATAGTAAAATAAACTTACATAGTCTTTATCCCGTGGAGGTACAACTTTTTTAATTAATATTATATTAATTTAATTTTTAGTTCGTTATTGATTAAATGAAGGCTCAGTGGTCGAGTGGTAGCGTATCGTGTTTCCACACCACAGGTTCAGGTTCTATTCCCGGGCTGGGCAAGGTCACCCCAGCCTTTCATCCCTAATGCAGTGGGTCGATAAATGAGTACCAAGCTTGCTTGGGGACTTAAACACTGTGGGTTTCGCTTCAGACTGACCATCTGGTCGGGACATCAGCTCAAGTACCTCAGCGCTCAATGGTCACGTGTACTGGGGTGGGCACAGTAGGCCCTGGCCCTCATGGGCTGTTGCGCCACTGAGTTGGAGTATAATTGATTAAATGTTTTAATTAATACTTTTAGAGAAAGCTTTTTATAGATGCAGCTATTTTTCTCATCATTTTTTATTGGGTTAAAATGCTTTAAAGCATAACTATGAAAAATAAATTTTAAAAAAATATAAAAAGTAATAAATAGTTCACATTTCTGCACAAGTTGACCCAACCATTTTAAATCATTGTCAAATGCTTAAAAAGTTTTCATAATTAGCAGTTGCGCATAATTAGCTATAAATTGAATCATTATAATTAGTTACTTCAAAAAAGTGTCAAAATTTTGTGCACATTTTAATGAAATTTATTTAACTATGTGTCATTTCTATTAATTTTTTTCCATTGTTGCAAATTTGTTCCTATTTCTTCCACGAAAGCTCTTTTAACAAAGAGAGAGGGTCATAAATAAATATTATCGAAACTTTTCCACCATTAAAACAGTTGGATGGATAGAAAAATAACGAACAAAAATTTGTGAAGATTCTTGGTAACTATCATTCCATATTTATTAATAAACGAGATATTTTAAAATTAAAAACAAAATTTCTCAGTCATCGTAAAAGTGTTGCTAAGACTGGCAAACGTTTATTGTCAATTAACAAGACAGTTTATTAAAATATTTGAATATTTAATTCGAACGAATGGAGATTTTTGATTCTGGTTTTAATAATTTTATAGGATACAGCTACAAATTCATAAGGATTAAAAAACGCAAAAGGCTCAGTGATTATCGTATTAATTTTAGTAGTATCAAGTGAGAGGTAGTAATCAACACTAATTTATGAAATAAAAATCAGACAGAATTACAGTCATCAAGGATATTATTTTACAGACAAAATTAGTGATTTGTGTCATTTTCTTTACAATTTTTGAAATTGGCATCCTATGATTTCAAGGCGATTTCACGCTATGGTAACATTGTGCAAAGGTCATTTCCTTTTCTGTCACGGATTTAACACTTGGCACAGGCATCCTGTCAACTGATAATGTCCAATAAACGTTACTTTCCTCAAACTCGTGAAGAAGATTTAAATGAAAGAGGGAAATTTATATCTAAAGAGGCATCTTGGTGTCAATTTAAAATTTCGGTATTGTGAAAAATCACGTATTTTTCTTTTTAAGGAAGATTTTCTTTCATTTAAAAACAGGTTTGAAAAATAAGAATATTTTGAGTACCTGAAAATTCTCCGATTTCATAAAATGAAAGTTTTGAGGGGAAAAAAGTGTATTAAGTGTTTAAACGAAACTAACTAGAAAGTGAGAAGAAAAATACCTGTATTTTTAAAATAAACTTGCATAGAATCTGTCTTTAATCTAAAGTTACAAAATGAATTATGTTCAGTTTTAAATATATTTTTTTCTTTGCACCCATAACCCCCCCTCCTTTCACATTATTCATTATAAAATTAATTAATTATGATAATTTTCAAAATTTTTTAAAAATTAACTGTTAAACACTGATAAAATCCTACAGCTTAAAAATTATTTTCAACTTACTATAATCTAAAATATCTGATGTTATATTTATTTATAGGTAGGGAAGATATTTATACGTGTTTCCTTTTGTGTATAGTAGCAAATTTTTTGTTCTTTGCTCTGTGCACAAATGTTCAATCTCATAAATCTTCGAATTGTTTGTTAGCGTGATGTAAAAGCGTTCTGATTTCTTTTTGAAATCTTCAGCACAACAACCATCCTCTAATAATTGTAAAACGAATATAACTTTAGTGTAAACATTACTATTAAATTCAAAAACTCTTTGATTATTCCTGATATCCTCTTACAAATTTTGAGTGTAAACATTCGATTAAATATTTTCACATTTTATCATTCCAAATCAAAACAATTATAATTCTTTTGCAATAATTATCAGTTATTTCTACAAATGATTAAAACTCAGAATTAAATACAGTCGGACCTCTATATAACGAAGTCGCTAAATCCCGGAAAAAAGTTCGCTATATGGAAAATTCGTTGTATAGAGGTTCAACTCTTAATGTACTTTATAAACTACATAAAACAAATTTTGAATTCATAAACACTTTCTATTAAAAAAAAGTAATTATTCACACCTTTTTTTAAAATTAATACATGTTTATTTTATATATCTTGTCCATCACAAAAGGAAGAAAACTGCAATTGAAAAAAAAGAAACAAAGAATGTCGAAGAATTCACTGTAATTTCAATATTAAGAAAATAAATTTATACTAAAATTAATGAATTTTAAGGACATTTTATAATTTAAAGCATCCGAGTAATATTAAACATACATTATTTTATAATTAGAACACGAGGACATGGGACAAGTCCACTGAGGGGAAAGAGGTTTCCAGTGAACTAGACAATGGGGGTTAAAGGTTACTCTTCTTGGATGAAACGTCCAGAACTCTATTTCTTTCGGCGAGTTAGGATCTAAACCAGTTCAAGATTTACAGACTCCCATAAAATTTGTTAAAGAGAGAATAACTTGAAATTTTTTCAGAAATACTTTAAAAAAAGGAAGAACAAAAATTGAATCACAAAAGAAAAAGTTCGTTATGTAGAAAATGCACTTCGCTATAGAGAGGTTATTTTACGAAGAAAACCGTGAAATGTTCAAGGTTCCAGGAAAAAGTTCGCTATATAGAAAAATTTGCAATATAGAGGTTCGACTGTATTTCATATTTATAGAACTGTAACATTATAATTATAAAATAAACTTTATAAGTTCTAGCAGTATTAGATTGAATTGTTGCTTATGTTATCCTTGTGAAAAGGGACATTCTATGAGGAATAGCGAGAGGGGGCTGTACACATTCAGTTGAACTTGACTAACTCTTTTTGAACTTTCACAGCGCACCATGTGCTGGGGAAGTTAGAAACATACTATCTTAGACATTGTCATCGTCCCTTTTAATAGATTAAATATCATGCGGTCATAAGAGCCGTCACTTAGCTATGTTGTTGTCGTCGTGTGTTTATTACTGGGATACAAACGAAAGAAGTGAGATGACGTCGCTTAGGTGTAGAATTATGTTAAGGCAAAACAATCTTTTCCAATCGAGGGGAAAATAAGCAGTTGGGTATAAGAATTCCTAACAAGAACTATAACCACTAGGAGAGTTTTGTTGAACAATTATTCACGAATAAATGAGCTTTTTGTGTAGAATAGAATGGTGTGGGGGGTTCACTAATTTAAAGGAACTGAGTCTCTTAATCCTCACATGATGTGCTGGGGAAGTTAGAAACCCAGATAACATTTTAGACTCGTCCCTTTAAACTTACAAATTATTAAGCCAACAACCGTTGCTTAGTCATAGAATTATGTAAGGCAAAACAATCTTTTCCAGTCGAAAAAAATACATAACAGGGATGGAAAATGCCTAAAAGAGGAAATTTATCCATATACCCACTCCTTTTTTGAAATATATATATATATATAATAGAAATGTTTGTATAGCTCCTAAGTTACAAACTACGGAAAGGAAAGACCCTGCAGAAAATTTGAAAAATGTATATACCTTGCATCCAAATATTAAAGTGATCAAGAAAAGAATTGACTCGAGTTTTATCGAATCAGTTCATCTGTTCTCGAGTTCCGTTCATTTCAGTTGAATGGGTGAAGTGAACGGATATTATATTTGAACGCATTATGTCCAATGAATGCAGTATGTAACGTAGTAATAATCTCATTTAGCTATAAAAACATTTGCGACCTTAAATTAAGAATTTTATAAAAACATCATGATATTGTTAAAAAAATAATCATAAAAATTTGTTATGAAAATAATCTTTAATAAAAAAATTAATATAATATTGATACAATAAATCTACGTTTCTCAAACTATGGGGCTCGTCCCCTAGGGGAGCCTGATAATTTTACAAGGTACAAGCATACAAACATACCATACAAGCATATTGAAAAGTCAAAAGATTTTAAAAAATTACTAATTTACTGAAAGTAAACAAGTAAAATACATTCTGATGTAATAAAAAAAATAAAGTACACATTTACACTGACATAATACACTTATAAATGTATCAGTACTGCACAATGTATTTTACAATTAATTTAACAATATTAAAATTAAGAGCAAGTTTGATAACTACCAGTGACCCCACGTGGAATTGTCATACTCGTATATAAAAATTGATACTTATCTTGATAAATTGTACGATTTATAATTAATCCCCTAACTGGCAATTTAGAGTTACGCGATTCGCTCCACAATGTCACCGTTTTCCCCGTAGGCACGCGTTATTAGAGAAAGGGGTGGGGAAGGAATAAATAAGCAAATCGCCTAAAATAAGTAAATCCCTCGCAAACACTGTCAAAGTCCTTTTATTGCATTCCAAAGCCTTCAGAATTATTTTTTTATGGATAGCAGTGCACAAAAAAGATCGTACTTCATAAAGACGTATATTTACGCGTCCGGGGAAATTAGCACTTTGACTAAACGAGATCTTTATATAAGCCGGTGACACTTAAGAGGTTAAAGTCGTATTGTAGCTTTAGCGTAAGAGCATAGTACTATTGAATTAAATCCATTGTTACTGTTTGGAGGGGGGGTGATAAAAATTATGATTGAATATTGGGTCGTAAATATTGAAAGTTTGAGAAGCCCTGGAATGAACTATATACAGCTCTCTCTCTCAAAGTTATATGCTAAAAAATTGCATCAGAAAAAATACATTATTTACTTTAGGTATCCTAAGCTATAGTAAAATCTAACTTAAGATGGAAACATGATATTCGTTTCTATCTGGTGGGTGTAGTAGCCTCGTGTTCCTGTCTCGAACTCGTAGCTGGAGTTTTCAAGTCGCGGATTCAAAACCTAGGGCCCAAAAAGACACACCGTGCAAAGGTGTTGATGCACTTTAAATCTGTCGTGGCTCAAAGTCCTCATAATGGCATGAAGAAGTTTAGAGAGTAGGTTCAAAAATTCAGGCAGTGGCTGAGGTAGCTTAGTAATTACTGTCACGAACTTGTGGCCAGCGTGCCGCATGTTCGAGTCCTGCTGACATTGAAGATTTACCATATAGAGGGGCTGATGTTCGTTAAATACGTAAGTCTCAAAGTCCTCCTGTTGGGGTGCTGAGAATGAATGAGTGCCAGCTCAGGTCCCATCCTCATCCCTGACCGAGGTTCAAAATTAAGAGATCCATTGCCAGTAGTCCTTGAATTGCTTCCCAATGCGGCATAAATTAAAAATTAAATCCTTTTTGTCTGAAAAAATCCATTTCCAGGAGCTCCAAATTATATATCCTGTACATAAAAATATGTTCCATATTACATTTTTCTCTGTACTACTTATTCCTCTAACTTTCTAAATGGACTTCAAAGTTTACATGTTAAATTGAACATATAATGTTTACGAAATGTTTTCTAATTTGATTACGAGACACTTTACCTCGTATTTGTTTTCTAGCTTATTGATTATTTTTTGGGTTTTAATAATACAGCGGTATCTAACGGGCATGAGGGAATGACTCGGATTGTTGACTCACGCGGTCATCCTTCAAAGGGGTCTATTGGATGGACGCCAGGGATAGGGGCGTGCCCTTCCCTCTAGGAAACTAAATTCCGAGTTTTGGTCGCTCGCCAAGCGGAGCCTTTTTACAAAAGAGCGTCTTAATGAATGGCTTAACGGGCTGATTTCTCTTACAGGATCTCTCACTCTTTTTCCCCTTCTTACCCTTACCATTACTCGATGCCTCCCCCCCCCCGTCTGCTATTGTTCCACGCCTGACCATCTACTTTTTGGAACTATCTCACCTACACCAAAAGCTTTTTATGTGGCATCACAAGAACTGAGGTTTCATCTAGTTAAAATAATAAATTAAAATTCGGTTCGATTGTATTAAAGCAGAGAGTCTTGGCAAGGGAATGTTAGGAGATTTCAGGGGCTTGTTCGCTTGGGAATGAGTGTGTGAGTGGTGGGGTGTGAGGGGGAACTCATTGTATTCCTTTTAGAGACAATTAAATAAATTTTGCATTCCATTCTTCTAAAAATGACTTCAAAAAGTTACAGTATTATTACTATTTTTCGTTTTTCGCCATCTAGAATCACTTATCACAAGGTTTGGTATAGTTCTTCAGAGTCAACAAAATTTCGAACGAAATTTATTTACTAATTTACTTTTATTTACTTTGTGTATTTGTGTATTACCTCGGAATCTCCACAGGGTGAAGTGTAGAAATCTGAAGAGAGAAGAGGAGCGAAATACCAACTCAGAGGTGCCGTCGCCGCCATTTAATCATGAACCAAATAATGAAAATTTTCATCAATAATCCAAAAAATGTAGCTTCCGTAACGACGTTAATTCATACCAAATACTGTCAAGGCACAAAGTATTCCCGTTGGCGTGGTGTGGTAGTCTGTAGGGTGGCTCAGATGTCGTCCTCATCACTTGATTGAGGTTCAAAATTACGAGGTCCGTCACCAATAACCCTCGTGTTGCTTATAGTGTGACCTTAGTATCCCTCATTCACTCAATACGAAATATTCGTCCAGCTTCTTCACTATTCCGAACGAAGACTTCAAGACAATAACCTAATTTTTAAAGAAGGAAATTTCGCCCACCAATTAGAATATCAACAATTCAAGAAAGAGGGAAAATATGAGAAGAGTTTTTGAAATGAGAGGAAAGCATTCGTGTATTTTTCATTAAAACAATTTTACTCCTCCAAATATCGATTATAGCTTTAAGCAAACCTTATCGAGTAAGAAGGTAATTTATAAAAATGTCTCCATTTTCATAAATTAGATTATATAAATTAATCCTTTCATTGATAATTTTGGTTTACAAAAAAAAAAAAAAAGTTTCGTCACCTAAATTTTTCATTATGAATCTATTTATCACGAATAACCACTGTCTTATGTGGCCTTTGATGATATCTGTGGGCATTTGGGCCGCTTGCGGCCCTCAATCCCATATCTGGTTGTTATGAATGTGGAACGAAGTGGCATTTTTTCATGTAGATGTGTTGCTGCATTCTGATTGTCTGAGCGAATTGTTCATGAAAATTGTCTTAAGATAAAAACAGTTAAATATATGTTTAGGTGATAGGATAGATAGGAAAGAGGAAAACCTCCCATTTTAAAAAAATTTTTCGTGTGTTTTGTTGCAACGTTTACATTATTTTCTTATCTTCCTTACTTTGTTTAGAGGCGTCCGTATAGTTATGTCACTTACTTCGCGCGCTGTTGATGCATAAAATTTCTTTCAATTATTGTCTTCAACTACTTAAATTGGTAATCTGTCATCATCTTGTAATGTAGTCCTGGTAGAAAACTTTTTTAACCCGTCTCTGAACATAAAACCCTGAGCATTATCGTAAAGTCCTCCCCTTGGGCTGATGTGGAAGTTTGGAGAGTGCTTTGCTAGCTCAGATCTCGTCCTCGTCCATTGTGACTGTATCTTCTCCAAACGCATTATAATTTTTTTCTATTTCTGTAACGTCACTCTAAAATTCAAATTCATAAATAAACAGATGCGTATGACGTTGTTTCATATGCACTCCTAAGAGTTAGAATAATATTTTAAATTTAAGCCACAGATTTGGTGAATAAATATGTAAAACATATTCTAATACAACGCCAAAGCAATTCATACAATTTTTTCAGGTAACGAATGTAAGCAATCTTTGGAATTATTAAATATTACAAAAAGGATAAAAATATTTCATCTATCTAACATTGAATTATCTGAAATATTTAGATCATCTGAAACAATTAAACATCTGTATTTTCATGATAAATAAATACAAGCTTTACACACTTGTGTCCATTTTTACGATTTAGTTTTCAGTGTTATTATTTCGAAACACTTTTTAAAGTCAGCGAAACGTGAGGGGAAAAAAAACAAAAACCCATGAAGAATTTTGCACCTCTAATTAAAAAGAAGCGACACCTATCGTTTTTTTATTCAATTTCTACTATTAGATTACACACTCTCTCTCTATATATATTTATTTATTTACCTTGGTGGAATTTTCAATCGTTATTAAAATACATTTTAAGGCGCTCCAGTGAGCTGAAGTTTTATATACATGATTATTGTGAATGACAATTCAGTAATATAATTAAAATTAATAAAAACTAGTTGATTAAAACTAATTATTTAAAGAATTACAAATACAGCCACGTTAGCCTCATTTTTGGCGACTTGTGTCAAAACTTGAAAAAGTTTTTTTCTCACGTTTTAAAGCATTCAGTTGAACTGAAATTTTATTGACACGATTGTTTTGGATGACAATACAATACTTTAACGATAATTAATAAAAATTAATTACCCCTTAATGTTGTGTTTCTGTCTTATGTATATACATATTTATATTAATTGTAACTATTTAATAAAAAGTAGCTAAAATAAAATTTTTCGTTGTTGATCTAAGTAGAGAGGAATTGACTTAATTTTTTTTTCATATTACTTGTTACGATTTAGTTTACAGTGTTATTACTTCGCAACACTTTTTAAAGTCAGCGAAACGCGAGGGAAAAAAAATCTGAAGAATTTTGCACCTTTAATTAAAAAGATCTAATTAATTCTGATTAGATCACATCTGATTAATTCTGTCGTTTATTCCTTACATTTTAACTTTGTCCATAACGCTTAAAACAGACCGAAATCCCTTCAAACTTGGCCATCACATTTCATAACGGTCCCATAGAAAAGTCCGCCGTAGAATCTAGCCAGGTGCAATCTGCTTTTATTAAGGTGAAGGGGGTAATCTGCTCACGCCCCTTTCCATTTCACGATAATCCCCCCCCTCTCACGGACCATTGCATGTGTTCTGCGTGCTAATGCATGCTAATTGTATGGGTGATGAGCCGAGGGCATGTCCCCCCCGTCCGCGGGTACAGTTAATTACTGGCGTAAAAACCGTCGTATTACGCGACTGGAGGGCCCCCGGGCTGTATTTTGGGCCCATTAGTAAACGGAAGGTGACTAACGCAGGGAGACCAACGACTTTTTTTGTATGTGTATGTCTTTTGTGTAAAGAGCAAAGAGGGGTGTTTTGTGTGTGTCTCTCTTTTTTATCTTCTTCATTTGCGTTTTTCTTTTTCTGTATTTCTTTTCTACTGATGTTGAACAAGAAAATTCATCTTCGGATTTTATTCCCCTCAGTTTTGATTTTGATTTTTTTTTTAAATCTTGCGCTGAGTTTTTTAATCGCATGATTTTTTTGCTTTGTTTTTCTGGGAAAGGATTTGATTTATGTGAAGACGTCATTATTGTGCATTTAATGCTTCGTTTTGTTTTTAAAAATAACTGTACAGTTCGTGTCCTTTGAAAGTTCCAGATATTTCAGCTTCGCGCGGACGTGACGGGGGAAAAAAAATTCCCTGCACAAAATGATAGTTAACCCTTTATAAGTACCGATCTAAAAAAAGTTATTCGATACGCTCCCAGCACTTTTCACACAGATGCGCATGTGCAGTGTGTTGAGGGTAAAAAAAATGGCACAAATAAGTAAATTTTTCTTTGAAATAAATTATATATCCTTAAACATGGTATAGGTTAAGGATGGCGAGCCTCTTTGAGACCTGGGTCAAATTTCGTTCATCATTTTTTTAGTACTAGCGCGTGGGTCATTAATGCCCATTTGCCCCTGAGTTAAGTTAAAAATTTTTTTAACTGAGTATTTTTAAAAAACAAAACATTTTTAAAATTCATTTGGCTTAAGGTATCCGAACACGTTGAAAATTACCAAATTTGGACAAGACCGAAATTTTTGTTTTCTATTTTAATGAATACAGCTATCTTTTGGCTTTACAAAACATACTTTGTTTTGATTCTACGCTTCTTAGAGGCCAAGTTACAATCAACTTTATTAAGTTAGAAAAACCGGAAGTGGGTCTTTGATGTACCAGAAGTAGGCATTTAAATTGTTTGAAATCTATCATGGCGAGTCTGATCACACAAAATATTACAAATGTATTTCTATAAAACTTTTTGAACCTGCTATTTATGCTATTTTCTAGAGAATGTACTAAAATATTCCTTATTGTATGAATATTTCTTGAGTTCGAGCTTGTTATTTAAATAATGGTCTCATAAAGGCGTGATTTTTCTTATAACATTTAATCAATCAGCTCTAAAATTTTCAAATTTTAATAAAACATTAAAATTTTATTGCATTCTCTAGATAAATGCCTCTAGATTGTTTTGGTAACTCTTTTACTAATATAAGTTTATTACTTTTTTCTCTAATTGCTTTGAAGTTTTTCAAAAATATTGCTAAAACTTCACTTATAATTGTGATTTTTGTGAAATTCAGGCAATTTATTTTAAATATTGTTGGTTAAATATTAGTATTTATTGGTATTGAATCCTAAAAAAGTTTTATAATGTTTAACTATGCTATTTTGTCAAAAAGTATTCTGAACGTGTTCGGATACCTTAACGGGTGAAAAAGGGCGCTACGGAAGTCTCTTTCTACAAACATAACTGAACAGAACCCTACAAAAGTGTATTTTATCTGAAGAAAATGTTTGAAATATGTGTGATTATTTGCTTTGGTTTTCGATTTTTTTTCAACAAACAAAATGTGAGTAAAATCATACACTTTATTATTTGATATTTTGTAAACACTTTTGCTTTACTTAAAATACTACATACTTGCATATACATTTGTTGTCATTTGCGTGACTTTGGAACTGTAGTGATCAAACTGTAGGTTATAGACAGCATTTAAATTGCTTTTGTGTCAATGTGCTTGAAAAACTCAAATAGAATATAAATAATCCACACAAATTAGAAAGCCTAAATAATCCCACGTAAGTAAACAAGTGGTTGCCTAGCAATCGTGGGTCATTGTCTGACCCACGGGTTATAGGTTCGCCATTACTGGTATATAAATATTCTCAAACGTTTTCGTCTCATAGACTCCTTACCATGATTTTCGTCCTTGGGTTGACAGACCCCTACTTACCTAATATTGAATTTTTACACATTTATCAAAAATTATTTTTTGACAGCTGGTATAGAGCTACTTACTTTAGAATTTTTAAATTTTTAACTGTAGTGAAGCTAAGTGTTTAAAATTTAAGAAACACAAGTTAATTAATTTTAAATTTAAATTTAATAATACATAAAATATCTGTTCAACAAACAAAAAGGTTTTTCATGGGAGGGACGAATCTGGCGCTTCAATAACTTTTAACATCAATCTTGTCGTGTTTAACCTTAAATTTCCTCGGTTTGTAATGTCCCGACTTTTTTTTTTAGATTGACAACAGTGGTGAAACTCTTGCTCACTAGGAAAAGCAATTAAAAATATTCTCATGATCTTCCATAATTCGGGGCAAATAACAGGTATGTTTTTTTAGAGCCAAAATTGCTGATATCCGCTTCTAAACTTTACTTTAAGGCTGTTTTCGGTTAATGTTAAGAACAGGACTCGGAATTTGGAACATTTTTCAAATATAAAAGAAATGAAAAATTAATATGATATTCTGCCTTCACTATCCTTTAGAAATCGGCCTTTTTTTATCATACTTTCCTTTTTTAACAGAGTTGATTCATTTTTTTCTGGTATAAAATCTGTTTCACGTTTTTTCTCCTAAACCGTAATATTAAATGGGCTATGCCTTCCCGTATTAAAATGAAAAAGAAAGTAATAATGGAAAATTTTTGAAATTTTATTAAAAACACTCTATTGTTAGCAGAGATACGAGCTATAATTCTACAAATTTCCATGGAAATCGAGGCATTTTTCCGTCTGAAAATGTACTTCCCGTTTAGTTCAAGCTCTCGTACTTTTACCGAAAACAGCCTTAAGGTCTTGGTTAGTGCCTATTCCGATCAGTACCTCTTGTAATATGAAATTTATTTTCTTCAATGTGACCATATAATTTCCTTGTCTACTATGATAGTATCATAGTCAATGCATTCCCAAACCTAGTTGCAAACTCTGAAAAGAGGGTATTTAAATGAACGTAGATTAAGGTTCTACGTTCAGAACCATGTGTGTGTGTGTGTGTGTGATTTTCAAAAGCGCATAAATGGATAATTTTCATGATATTTAGTGTAACTTAGATTAGAATATATACATAAAATTATTTTAAGGACATTTTGACAAAAAAAATTTATTTAAATACAATATTTTGAATAAAAATTTACTTAGAATAATCTCTTTTCCAAATGTTCTCCTTTTGTGAAAAATGGTTCTATTATAATAATAATTTGCCTGTATATAGCTCAAATCTGTCTACAGAGGCTCAACTAGAATTTTTGGAATATATAGCTTAGAAGTGGGTTTATTCATATTTTACGACAACAGAGGGGAGCAATTTTACGAGAAAATCGCGAATAATTATTTCATTTGGTGGTTACTCTGAAAATAATGTGAATTTTTCAAAAATTCTAGTTGAGCCTCTGTAGAAATGTCTGAGCTATATATACAGGCAAAATATTATTCTAATAGAACCATTTTTCACAAAAGGAGAACATTTGGAAAAAAGATTATTCTGAGTTAATTTTTTGCCAAAATATACCAGTTATTTAAATAAATTTTTTTGTCAAAATGTCCTTACAACAATTTTATGCATGTATTCTAATTTGAGTGACACTAAATATCATGAAAATTATCCATTTATGCACTTTTTAAAATCAAGGTTCCGAACGTGTGTAGCCGGATACCTTAAAACGTCATCTTCATGGTAGACTGTCTATGACAAAATGAGAAACTAAGAAAATTTGCGAATCCAATATTACTTCTCCTTTAACTTAATTCAGGCAAGAAAATCTGAAATGATGGTCCTTTTTTAATAAAATATATGCTGTCACCTTGCAACTGTCCAAATTAACCTCGCTAAATTTAGTAAATAAATCTGTTAACTAGATAAAATCTGATTTTCGCTCGATTACATATTCTTTTAAAATTAAAGTCACGATTTGGTTTAATGAGAGCCACTATCGTAATCCCCCATTTACACCTCATGAACCCCTAAATTAGTTTTTCATTCACCCCTTGCCAGTCATTATAGAACCCTGGGGGTCGATATAGACAACTTTGGAAAGCATTGGTCTAGGTCATTTTATCGCATTCCAAAGCCTTCGGAATAGTTTTACTGATAGCTGCACAAATAAAAGAATCGTATTTCGGAAGGACGTATATATACGTCCGGTGCACTTAACACAAGGTTGAGTGAGACGAATATATACGCGAGCGACAGTTAAGAGGATTAATCATTTAATTGAAACTTAGTACAAACTAAAAGTTTCTTTACAGTGTAACGTCGTCAGAAGGTAGCGTGAAAATAATACATCACAGCAAGGTTGTGGGAGTAAAAAATACTTTTAATTTTTTTCTCCAATAGGATAATCGATTTAAGTTAAATTGTAAAGTTAATAGTTTCCGAGCCTATAACCGGTATGGTATCCCCGTTATGAAACCGCTCACTCCACAGCTTGTCTCGGTCCACAGTCCGCAAGGCGTTGTTTCTCATCCGCGTTTTGGATTCCTGGTCAGCATCACGGAACAACACACTCTGGGATTCTCCTCTCCGCTTCCTAAAACGACCAGCCCTCGTCTTTTCCGAGCTCTTTTCCTCGACCTCTCCTTTGTGGCCGCGGTAGCCGAGTGGTATAGGTATCGGACTGTGGCTTGCTTTGTCACAAGTTCGAGCCCAGTACCACTAAAGACCCGCCGTGTAGGGCAGCGATGCACGTTAAATCTGTCGAGAGCTGAAACGTCCTCCCGTTGGTGTGGTGTGGTAGTTAGGAGAGGGGGTGCCAGCTCAGGTGTCGTCCACGTCACTTGACCATGGTTCAAAATTACGTGGTCCGTCTCCAAAAGCCCTCGTGTAGCTGAACAGTGCGACGTTAATATTCAATCAATCAATCAATCGACCTCTCCTTTCGGGTCACCTCCTCTTTTTTCTCTTTTTCTCGTTCCCTCTTTTTTTTCTCCGGTCTCCTCGTCTCCTGAAAAAGAAACCTTTTTAAACACCAGGGGTGTGTTCACAACACGCCCCTCGCTCCTTCTAATTCGCAGGTCACCAAAGTCTCTCTTGACCTTCTCCTTCTTCCTACTGGCGCATAACACGCCAAAACACACCCGAGCTGTCTGGCCCAAGGCGCCATAGTTCCTTGTCCACATCTGGACACACTTGTCCATCACGCCACCTGTTTCTAATATTCCATTCACAAAACCCTAGAAAAGATGACATGATTATTTTGAGATACGCTTTGCCTATTGTCAAAGGGGCGCCGAAGTCCATTATGGCGACCCGTCTGTCGTCTCCACTCCCTGAGTTCAGACAATAAACAATGGCCCCATGGCCACGTGCACTGGTCACTCCCCAGCTGGTTGATCATAAAAATCCAGGGACAATCGATGGGTGTCGTTCTTGTCCTTGACCAGCTGGTGAAAACATAAAACCTATTGTGAATCGGAAGATGGGAATTTACTCCCATCGAAGATGTCACAACAGTTTTAAATAGTTATATCTTTTATTTTCTTATTTTGTGGCGGTGTGATATCTATATGAACTAGTAAAAACATCACGCGAAGACGATCGTCTTGGCGTGATCGGTAAAGTACTCGCATTCGTTCGGAACGGAAGGTACCCAGAACGAACATTCTTTCCTTCAATTTCTTTATACATATGCTGCTATACACTGCTTCGGAATATTTTTGAACTAAGTTTGGGAAACAATATCTGTCAGAGGGGTATTGTTGTCCAATTTGCTTATACATGTTATTTCTATCACATTTTTCTTGGCCAAAATAACTGATTGATCTTAGTCACAAATTCGGGGGTTTGTGTCCTGGTGTCATTAAAGATCCGTCAAATAGAGAGACTGATCTTAAATCTGTCGAGGCGTAAATTCATCTCATTGGTGTGATGTGGAAGTTTTATGAGCTGGGTGCCAGCTCAAGTTTCCTCATTTTCACTTCATCATGATTCAAAATGAGGAGGTCCGTTGCCAATAGCTCTCGAATTGTTTCGTAGTGTGACGTTAGTAAATAATCACTTGATCAACCCTCGTATTTTTACCCTACAATGGTAAATATTACTTCGCAATGTCTATGGAGAATTAACTTGTTGGCTTCACTTTCAGCACTCTTGTAGATCGTATCATGACTCAACCAGGACTCAAACTCACGATTCATTCATCATGGGTTCATGACCTTGACCCCTTGACATTTACTCGATTGTACGTACTGTTATTAAAACTACAATATGAGATTATATAACGTTAAAATAACAAAAAGAAAAAAGAAATTTCGCATAAGAAATACATGCAAAAAAAATGTGGACATAAGGGCAAAGGTTCTGAAATCACATAAACGTCGAGGAGAAAGGGTGTATAATAGGGGCTCTTAAACTGAAATCCGAGGATCCCCAGCGCCTTGCTAGAGACGCGTAAGTCTTTCACATTTAATGTTCCTTTCCAAACTATTTATTTATAGGAAAAATCATTTTCAACCCTTCTTTAGTTCAGTGGTCAAGATATCGGATCGTGGCCGCCATGTCATGAGTTCGAGCCCAGTACCACTAAAGACCCGCCGTGTAGGCCAGCGATGCACGTTAAATCTGTCGATAGCTCAAACGTCCTCCCATTGGTGTGGTGTGGTACTTAGTGAGAGGGGGATGCCAGATCAGGTGTCGTCCTCGTCACTTGACCATGATTTAAAATGATGAGGTCCGTTGCCAAAAGACCTCGTGTAGCTGAACAGTGCGACGTTAATATTCACTTACTCCAGTGGCGCACACAGGAATTTTTCAAGGGGGTGGTCCGGGGTTGAAAATTCACTATTCTTGTATCATGCTCCTTTTAATTTTGTCGATTTTCGGGAACAAAACACAGTAAAAAACTAATTATTGAATAAATAATTAGCATTAATTAATAAAATTAATCATTAATAACAAATACTTAATTAAATTTTACGTACTATGTACTTAGAATTATAATCAATCGGAAAAAAATCAAGGGCTTTGGGGGTCCGGATCCTCAGGACCCCCCCTTGTGTGCGTCACTGACTTATTCACTTATCTTAAAAGTAAGTGCAGAAACCGTCTGGAAGGTCTAGAACCGGAATTGAGACAGATTTCAAATGTTACATCTTACATAACAGCACTTGTAAAAAAAATGCTACATCCTTTCCATTAAGATTTTTAATTAATGCCTGTTAATTACACTATTTAGATTTATCTTAAGATTATTTAGGAACCTTTAAACCACTTAGCCATGTGTTCGGAATCAGGGAGGAATGTTCAAATTTTTGGGGGACCTCGATGTCATGCTGATACAAAAAGAGAAGTCCGCGGTGATTGAAAGTTTAAGAGCCGTTACCTTAACATTTACTTTTTCTTTCGTTATCTTCTCTTAGTATACTTTAAAGCCTATATTCCACGTGTTTAGCCAGATGAAATCCTACACGACTGCTAAGCCTTCGCCACATGCACAATTCCAATTCAAACCGTGTTTGACAATCCACAATTACCTCCGAGTGGAATCTCGACCGACTGTGTGCTCCCGTAATCAGAATAGCGATCGGAGCTAATTGCGCGGAAGTCATTTATTATGGATGGAACTGCTTCCCGTCCACAATTTTCTCGTCAATAGCTAATCATCCCTTTCTCGCTTTTACCACAATTATCCGGAACTGGCTGAAGAAGTGTCCGGTGGCCAGATGATTGACAGAACACGTCATTAGGTGGAGAAGGCGACTGGACAGTTGGCCACTCAAAGTGATCCGGTTATCTGTCGATCTGCCACCTTCCACGCTATTCCTGGAGCGTTTGCCGACCTTTGCATTGGGGAGGTCAAACGTCTGGAGCAAGTGGACTGGCCATTCAAATGACAGCGAAATTGAGGTAAATGCTTTGGGGAACCAGGTGTTATCTTAAACTGAGGAAAAGGTGATGCTCTTTTAATGGCCTACCCCGAATAATTTTACTTGTGTGTGGAATGCAAGAGTTTCTTGCTGGCTCGTTATAAGGTTTTGAATATTGCATCATTCGGTTTAAAAGCTTCAGATGTTTGATTTTTAAAGAGGGATTTCCCAAACTGCTCCTTTGGCGAAATTGGCGTTTAAATTGTCTTTGGGGGGAAAAAAAGATACTTAGAAAAGAAACAAATTTGCTTTGCAACATTTCAGTTTTTCGTTTTAGTATCACCACAATTATTTCTACCTGAAATAAAATGTGATCCTCCAAAAATCACCTTAAAAATCCCCGTGTTGAAAATTTATATTTTAAATTTAACAAAAAGTCTAAAATGTGGAGGAAAAATATTTAAAAAAAAGTCACAAAATTTCTATTAACATATTTTTTTTTCGAAATGTCTTACTAACGTACTATTGCTGCGAGTTAGTGTTTGTTAACATCGCAGTGTGAAGCTATCCAAGGGCTGTTGGTGATAGGTCCATAATGTTCAGGCAAAGTCAAGTGACAAGGAGGATACCAGATTGGGCCTCCTTACATTCCGAACTTCCACAGCATGCCAACAGCAGGACTTTTAGCTTCAACATTGATCCACCCCTTTATATAGAGGGCAAACTAGGTGTCAGTGGTACTAGGCTAGAACTCATGGAATGTTGACCACGAATTCGTGACCAGGACCACTACGCTTCCAATGTGAGTTATTGCTAATGATATTGTAATTGTTATAAACGATGGAATATATATGGAGAAAATCTACCTTACAATGTTTCCTGCACTGGTTTACACTGGTTGTACATCTAAATAAGCCATTTAACCAAATTATTTTTCCCTATACATAGCATGTATCTATTAGTGGTTAGATGGTGCTCAAGGAGGGGAAGGGGGTGCAGAATCCTTAACAAATTTTCAAGTAAAATTTGATAGCCGTCATTTGAAATTATATTATTATTACTGCATTATTGAATTACTCTTTATAAAATTACAGAAATATATTTATGAGTGTCCTTTTATTTTAAATTTTAAAAAATATTTTCTTGTTAATTGGAATCTGTATGTATCATATAATTCAGGCTTAGCTAACCCAAATGACCTTGTGGGCCACTTCGGAAAAATATTATAATCTCGCGGACCGCACATAAAAATATGTACCTTTATATCAGATTTGGAAACAAAAAACACACTTATTGGAGTGAAAATTTAAAACAGAATGAATTATTATTATTGTTTTCATTTTTTTCATGTATAAAGACATAGATAATATAATAATGTTTGTATTATATAATAATGCAATGATCAAATAATGTTTAAAATATTAGAGTGTGTTGCCATTTTCTTGAAAATTACGGTGATCCTTTTGAATTGATCTTTCGTTACTCATTGATGAAATTTGATAGTGCTGTCATTCGCAAACGATTAAGTATACATTGCCCTTTATATTTACCGTCCCGAAAATTTTTTTAAACTAAAAACATCTCTGAAACTGCCTCTTGCTTTTTGGGCACTCCAAACAGAAAAGGAGGAGGAGAAATGAAAGTCGCACACTCAGAGAGTCATGCATCATCCGTAGTAAAGGATATGCATAATGCAATTCACACACACAGAATTTATTAAAAAAGTAATTTATTATAGTAAAATCAAATGTAACTGTTTGATAAAATATAAGTCTGTTTTAATCTAAAGGACATTTCTATTATCAAAAAGGATTTATTTTAAAACAAGAACAGGTAACAGGCAAATACATTGTAGATTTTTGTATATATATTTCAAAAAGAAAAAACTTTAAAAACCTGATATTAAAATTTTTTTAAAAAAAAAAAAGAGTAGGCGGGTCACAATTTACGTAGTGGTGGGTCGCGTGTTGGACACCCCCGATGTAATTCATTCTACTTTTAGTAGTAACACCTGTACTTTTTTAATACAATACTGATAACAATAAGCTTCGCTTTTTTTTAAAATAGTTATGTAAAACACAATTATTTTTTATTATATAGCCAGTGGTTTTTTTTAGATATTTATTCATTCGAACACTTACAGAGTTTTTTATTCAAACTTAATCAATTTTTGAAATTTGTCAAATTTAATACTGGATTTGAATACTATATAATAAAAATCATATAAGAATTACGAAAAGGGACAAACTAAAAATCCTCTTTTTACAGTGGTATATGCTTTGTATCAAATATAATTTCTCAGATTATTCTCATTATTTTTTTCCATTAATATTAATTTATCGAATGAAATTCCTCAATTACTTAATTTCGAATAATTTAGCTTTAATGCATCCTCAAAATAACATAGAACATTTTCTTTTTTTCAAACGTCATGCAATAATATTGTAAATGAATTGGATATTGATTATTTATTGAAATGTTGTGAAAATGTATGAACCCCTGCAAAAATAATTTTTGGAGGATTTTTTTTTTTGCATTCTATAGTGAAATTATAAACCCAGGAACTCTTCTGTTAATAGTAAAAAAAGTAATTCATTGCATCAAATATTCATATATCACACACCAGTGGCGCACACAGAAATTTTTCAAGGGGGGCGGGGTCGAAAGTTCACCATTCTTCTATCATGCTCCTTTTGATTTTGTCGATTTTCGGGAACAAAACACAGTCAAAAACTAATTTTTGAATAAATAATTATCATTAATTAATAAAATTAATAATTAATAACAAGTAATTAATTAAATTTTACGTACTATATACTTAGAATTATAATCAATCGGAAAAAAAATCAAGGGCTTTAGGGGTCTGGACCCCCAGGACCCCCCTTGTGTGCGCCACTGTCACACACACAGTAGCGCACACAGGAATTGTTCAAGGGGGCTCTGGGGTCGAAAGTTCACCATTCTTGTTTCATGCTCCTTTTGATTTTGTCGATTTTCGGAGAAAAAAATACAGTAAAAAACTAATTATTGAATAAATAATTAGCTCTAATTAATAAAATTAATCATTAATAACAAATACATAATTAAATTTTTCGTACTATATACTTAGAATTATAATCAAACGGAAAAAAAATCAAGGGGCTTTGGGGGGTCCGGACTCCTAGGAACACCCCCCCTCGTGTACGCCACTGCACACACATAATTTCTTTTCTCTAAAAAGAATTCCTTTTATAAAAAAAAATTGAAATTCTTTCAAACGGTTTATATTTGACCTTGAACTAATCTTTCACTAAAATATAAACAATATTTTTGTATAATTTTATGCAACATTCATTATTTAGTATAATTCCATGTCATACTCATAAATATTTTATAAGGCCAAGTCCGTCTGGTAATTAATACACGCTGATCAATTAAGTAAATTAATGCAATTAATTCAGCTGGTATTTAAATATTTACGTAATACAATTATTCTTTGTTATTATGGAAAACGTCACCCGAACCCTATTGGCTGTTTTTTGTGTTACTTATCCCACACGGTATTTACTTAAAATGTCATTGAAATACCGAAAATTAATGTGTATTTTACTTTTAATGAATATAAACCTTGTGTAACTCATTAATAACTGCAAAATCCCAAAGGGCAAAAACAAGCCTTGGTTCCCTAGAGAAGCCAAAATTTACAACTTTCTGGTTTTCCCAAGGATATGTAATAATGTCCCGAACAAGCTGGTATTAGACAGAAAAACGCCAGGTGTTCTCGGTGGCAGACGATCACCCCGAGCGAGATTCTCTCTGATTTCTCTATGACATCCACCCCTGCTCCCTCCTGCACATAAAACTTGACGGACTCGTAATCCAGTAACTTCCAAACTGCGCACGATCTGGCAAAGACCTAATCTACTGCTCGGGCACAGAGTGAATGACGAGATGAATTAGCGCCAAGAATTATTAATGTTTTGGCGTTAATAGAAATCTTGATTACCCAATGATGCCAAAGAATTTTTTCACATACATATAATTGTCAAGATAGACTTCTTCTACTGGTATTGCTGCGCTTAAAACGCAAGTTCACAAATCGGTTCCTACAAATCCGTGGGGAATTTTGAGATTTCTGAGGGGGTTCGTGGCAAATTAAAATTAAATTGGGGGTGCGTAGACAACTTTAAGGGGCTCTCGAAAAGTTTGATATAAAAGTAAAATATTTGTGACCCTTTTCTATTATTGTGAAAGCTAAAATTAATGAATCTTTACGCGACCTTCTCCAACTAATCCTCTTGGGGAATCTTTGTGCTAGTATTCGCGTTTAATTCACAGCAATCCCTCTCAAGAAGAAACCATGATATACAAATTAGTTAGAGTATATAAAGTTAATTTGGTAATTGTAAAGCAGAAAGAGCGGAACATCTGAATGAAGCGTTATTAAGGTGAGATTTAGGATTTATGCAACTTTACTTAAGGTATCCGACTATACTTTCGGAACCGTGATTTTAAAAAAGCGCATAAATGGATAATTTTCATCATATTTAGTGTCACTCAGATTAGAATACATGCATAAAATTGTTTTAAGGACATTTTGACAAAAAAAAATTATTTAAATATAATATTTTGGCAAAAAATTAGCTTAGAATAATCTTTTTTCCAAATGTTCTCCTTTTGTGAAAAATGGTTCTATTAGAATAATATTTTGCCTGTATATAGCTCAGACCTATCTACAGAGTCTCGACTAGAATTTTTGAAAAATTCACGTTATTTTCAGAGTCACCACCAATTGAAATAATTATTCTCGCGTTTTTTTCTTAAAAAATTTATCCCCTTTATTTTCGTAAAGTATGAATAAACCCACTTCTAAGATATATATTTCAAAGAGAGATTTAAGATATATTTTAAGAACAGAGGTCTGAGCTATATACAGGCAAAATATTATTCTAATAGAAGCCTTTTTTCACAAAAGGAGAACATTTGGAAAAAAGATTATATTCTACGTTAATTTTTTGCTAAAATATTGTATTTAAATAAATTTTTTTGTCAAAATGTCCCTAAAACAATTTTATACATGTATTCTAATCTAAGTAATACTAAATATCATGAAAATTATCCATTTATATGCTTTTAAATATCACGGATCCGAACGTAGTCGGATACCTTAAGGATGGAGTTTTGCTTCTTTACTAAATTAGTGGATTAGGATTGATAAAGGTTTAATTGATCTGATTGCGCGCGCTTATTCACTTAAGGTTGTTGCTTTCTTTATATACCTCCTAGGGCTTTCTTTTGTGGTTTACTATGTGGTTGATTAGTGCAATTAAATAATAATAAATTAGATTTATTATGGAAGTTTTTGGTCATGCTTTGTTCCATTCCACAACTTTAGGTAGGCAGGACGGTGAGGAAGTGACTTCAGGGGAAGTTGCTTACAAACTTTGTATTTTTAAAAAAAGTAATCATTCACTCCTTTTTTTGGAAATTAATATGAATTTATTTTATATATCTTATCCATCAAAAAGAAATATGCAAGGAAAACAAGGGGAAAAATTATTGTGAAAAAATACACTGTATTTTCAATTTTAAAAAATAACTTTACTTTTAAATTAATGAATTTTAATGACATCTAACTTTCTAATTTTAACCCTTAACAATAATTTTTTTTATAACCAGTATTTTTAAGCCTATATTACCACATGCACCGTTGAATTTAGTAACTGGTAATGTCTGTTAATTTTGTTGATTTTTTTTTCTTTGAAGAAATATTTTCCTTTATAATTTGTGCGCCTCGTATCTTTGTAATACACTCACACACAAAACCCTTCAGGCATGTTTTCTCCATCCTGTAATCCGCGTCGAACTGTTTCAAATGATTTTATCATTTTATCATACAGCGGTTCAGAATAATTTAAAAATAAAGAAAAAAAAATTCAGTCACGGTAGAAAAAGTTGTTAAATAGAAAATGCACTTCGCTATTTGGAGGCTATTTCACGAAGAAAATCAAAAATGTTATTGGTTCCAGGAAAAGGTTCGCAGAATAGAGAAATTTGTAAAACAGAGATTCGTAAAAAAGAGGTTGCACTGTATTATATATAGGTACATAAAATAAATACACAAGTAATAAAAAACAATACATGGTGGAATTTGGGCCAATTGCGGGTGCGGACGTCTATGTCTACACCACTCACTACTACATTCAATAACTTGTCTAATATATGGCCGTATAAAAGAGTCGAGAGATGTGAAGTAAATATAATACATTTTCCTGTGTTTTAAACCGAAAGCTGTACTATTCCTTGTATTATTAACCAGTTAACTGCAATTGACGAGAAAACTCGTCATGGAGAAGTTACAGGAGAGAGTGAAAAAAAAACCATTTGCAAAAAGAGGCAAAATGCATATGTAGAAAACGGATTTTTACTGGCTCATCTTTTCTTTAATTTTTAAAGCATCGTTTATATATCTGGCATATAACGCACACCCGTAAATTTTTGTCTTATAATTTGTGTTTAAAGTGCGTATTACATGCTGGAATATATGGAATATAATCTAACGAAAATGCACATATACTATCTGAGACGTTGAAACATTACGTTACGATGAAAGACATGCAAGAAAAACGTACACATATTATTGACATATTTTAATCATGTACGGATATAATGCTATATTAATGGATACTGTAGATTAATTTATCTTCACGTAATCTATAAGCAGAGCTAATCAATGTAGTTCCATTACACTGTAGCAGTTACATTGAAAAGTGGTATTAAAAAATTAAGAATTTTTTTTATTAGTTGATGAATAATCTATAACTTATTCAAAATAATTGTTTTGCGAACTTAAGATATAAAGCTGGATACGAAAAACAAGACTTTTTATAAGGGGATAGTGGACCATTAAAACTAATTTCTTAAATTGTTAGCTTAATTAGCTGAAAATGGAATCAATATAGTAAATGATTATTATATATTTCATGATTTAAATATATGTTTTTTAAAAAACGATTTTAAACTAATTTTTTTAAAAAAAAATCAGATTTTTAAAATTGTTTTTAAAAATGTTCCTTGCACATTAGTTTTTAAGATATTTACATAATTTTTGTTTTATACATAGATGAACTACAACAAAATATATATATCTGTGCATGGATTTTAAGTTCAGAATAAAATTTGATGGGAAAAAAAGATAATATTTCTATATTATCTTAAATATTTCACCAAATTATCACACATTCAAGGTATTCAAACAACACAAAATATGATCCGTTAAATGTTTTATGAAACTAATGTACAAATTTGTGTACTATATCATTTTTCTTAAGTTGTGAAGATTTCAAAGAGATATGACGCAATTTTTTTTTTGAAACGCAAGGAACATTTTACTTGACAATGAAAAGGGAAAATTTACAAACTAAGAAAAATGTATTTTAAATATTTATTTGAGTAAAATAAAAAATAATAATTCAGTAATTATTAATCAAAATAACAAAATTCTTTGAGTGAATTATTCTATAAAGTATAAGGAATATTGTGTGTTAGCATAAAAAATCAAAATCGCAATTTTGATCAAAACTTGGCATTGTGAAGGTCCACCATCCTCTTAAAGTAACATAGGTTTGTCTATTACCATTTAGGGTACTTTTTGCTAGTTATGTAATAATAAATGGGGTTTGCGTGTCCATGTTTTGTTGTTTTCTTATCTTTTCAGGATCGTACCTCACCCCTTGAAGTTTTGCTCATATTCTTATCAGTTATTGCTTATGATAGTGGTTCTTAAACTTTCCCAGAGCCCCCCTCCTTCTTTTATATATCAGCCTGACATCGCGGACCCCCAAGATTTTGAACATCCCTCCCTGACTTCCAACACATGGCTGAATGACTTAAAGGTTCCTCTATAATCCTAAGACTAAGTTCTTAATCACTTTGCACACGTGTTTCTTTTCCCAATTTTTTGAAAATATTTCGTGTAGAGTTGTAAATAAAATAAAAACTAAATTAATATTCTTAATCGAAATACATTTTCTAGTAGAATTTTTTATTGTAGACGATTCAGTGATCTAGTCTAAGATGGTACACTTTTCAATTTTTTTCACGGATGGGGGGATGAAGTGGAAAATCAGAGGAATTAAAAAGTTAAGAAATTCAGCTGGTTTTATTCTTTTGCATTATTAAGTTCTCCATTGTAATACAGCACATAACCTATCGGATTCAAACACAGTTCCTAAAATAAACGAAACCTTAAAAAAAGACTTCTATTTTTGGGGTTCTACGTATTCAATGGTTGATTTAGAATCTTTTTTTTAATTGGTTGTTATGTGTTTGTGATCCTGGAAATTCGTACACACACAAAAAAAGTAATTTACGAACGGCTTTTTGAAATATGTAATTGAGATTTTGCAACTAAGTATCATTGCTCGCTACCCAGGGTATCATGAACCGCATATTGATCAAGGGTTAAAATAGCAACAACAAAAAAAAGAGCTATGTACAGTAAGTGCTGCTATGTACATAAAGGGTGTTTTTTTAGAGGTATAGAACTTTAAATTGCAATAAAACAACGATGTATTATTCGATTGAGATGAATTTTTTTTATTCGAAAGATAATCTTGTGGCATTACATTTTAAATATGATGTCTGGCATAGGACTGCCACGGCTGCCTCGGATGTAGTCCAATCTGGACGTCCAATTTTCGATGACTTTTTCCAACATTTGTGGCCGTATATCGGCAATAACACGGCGAATGTTGTCTTCCAAATGGTCAAGCGTTTGTGGCTTATCCGCATAGACCCATGACTTTACATAGCCCCACAGAAAATAGTCTAGTGGTGTTAAATCACAAGATCTTGGAGGCCAATTCACAGGTCCAAAACGTGAAATTAGGCGGTCACCAAACGAGTCTTTCAATAAATCGATTGTGGCACGAGCTGTGTGACATGTTGCGCCATCTTGTTGGAACCACAGCTCCTGGACATCATGATTGTTCAATTCAGGAATGAAAAAGTTAGTAATCATGGCTCTATACCGATCACCATTGACTGTAACGTTGTGGAGTTCATCGTTTTTGCAGAAGTACGGACCAATGATTCCACCAGCCCATAAAGCGCACCAAACAGTCAGTTTTTCTGGATGTAACGGTGTTTCGTCATACACTTGTGGATTAGCTTCACTCCAAATGCGGCAGTTTTGTTTGTTGACGTAGCCTTTCAACCAGAAGTGCGTTTCATTGCTAAACAAAATTCGCTTATGAAAATCGACCATTATTTTCGAAATAAAATTGCACAATTTGAAAGCGTTGTTCAGGCGTGAGTCTATTCTTGATGAATTGCCAAACCAAACTGAGAATAAATCACTTGACAGCTGTTAAATCGGTCGCCATCTTGGAAAGTAATGCCAACTTAAACTTCTATACCTGAAAAAAAAACACTCTGTTCATACTTTGGCAAATACAGACATCACGCATATCAGCTTTGGTTTTACAGATTATTTAATTGCTGCAAAAACAAACGGATTTTTTTTTGATGCAATAAATGGAATTGTATTGTTTTAATCATGCTGCAAAAATTGTAAATATTTATATATTCAAAATATTTCTCACTGTAGTTAGGCAGGGAAGAACGGCCTCGGTAACCGAGTGCTATAGGTATTGGATCGTGGCTTGCCTTGTCACGAGTTCAAGCCCAGTACCACTAAAGACCCGCCGTGTAGGTCAGCGATGCGCGTTAAATCTGTCGAGAGCTGAAACGTCTTCCCGTGGGTGTGGTGTGGTAGTTAGGAGAGGGGGTGCCAGCTCAGGTGTCATCCACGTCACTTGACCATGGTTCAAAATGACGTGGTCCGTCGCGAAAAGCCCTTGTGTAGCTGAACAGTGCGATGTTAATATTCACTCACTCACTCACTGTTCACGATCCCCTAAAAAAGGGCTGGAGACACCCGACGGGCCGCGATCACAGTTTAAGAAAAACTGATCTAGAATATACAACAAATAGGATGTTTAAAATATATGAATAAAAACCCGGGAGAATATATGACGCTCAAAGTTATTACACAAGAAGGCAAAGAATTATATAAATTCTTCCTCCAGAATGACATATTACGATATATCTAGAATGACATATGTCCTGTGACAGGGATGGCAAACCTTTTTGAACCAACGTGTCATTTTTTCTGAAGAAATGTTCAATGAAATACAGACGTGCTGTCAAACAATTTTGACTTATGAATATTGGGAAAAAATAAAACTAAATACTAACAGCTGAAAACTTTTTTTATTTTCTTACAATAAATACATTTCACTCTGTTTAGTAGTAATATTTTAGTAATACGTGTAATTCAAATTAAAGTAACATTTGTGGCACTTCTGTAACAGCAGATCATATGACACATAATTTATATAAGGATTGTAAGATGTTACTTCTAGTAGAATGCACATGCTGAATTGGAGTCATCTGCCAAAATGTTTCAAAGCTATCTTTCATGTTATTCTTTTTTGAAAATAAGGACTCGCAGGCATAGGTAGATGGAAATATGGTTAAAATGGGACGAGACAACTTCTTCAAGCAGTTAAAAAAGGGGTTCGAATCCGTTTACTGACGATTTTCAACATGCCACTGATTCAGAATATAAAACACATCCCGCTTTGTCGTCTTTTCTAATCATGTCATATTTCTCGGCCCACCAAGTTTGAAATTCTGTTACACTTACTATCTTGCACTTTGATCTATTTATTTGCTGAACTAGCCACGTTAAATAAGAGTTAATAATCGTAAATATAACACAAGTAAACTTAACTTACAATTGTATCAATGAAATTTACTATGCTATGCGCAATACAATAACAAACGAGTGTGCTTTTCGCGCGCGTTTGTTCGTCATCATTCGTAGTGAACGGTTTGCATTTTGAACTAAAATGCAAACCGTTTCGATCGGTGGAGTGCCCAAAATATTGTGTCGCGTGCCATTGGTTCGCCATCCCTGTCCTATGGCATACATTACGTTAGTTTCCATTGCCGTTGATAATCGACCGTGGTAGCTTCGCGGTCACGATCGTGACTGATATATTATAAGTTCGAGTCCTAGTTGTTTTAGCTACTGACACCTGTCTGAAGGTGTCAGATCAAAGGCCTACGGAATTCATCGTTGCAAAGAACTAGATGTACGTCTGTCATTAGCCGTAGCATTGAACACCATGCAGGTTACAGTACGATTTGGTATGATTCCACTCCAATTTTTAAGGATAACACCCTGGTGGTGGTTAGGGGGCCTCCCATCTCTCTTCCCCTTTAACCAACCACACGAGAGGGCTTGTGATTATGATTCGACGGCTATTTAGAGTGCCCTTGCCGCACAGGCGCTATACTTGACCTGCGCCACTGAAGACCCTCAACGTAGAGGGGTTGTCGTAGCTCAAAGTCCTCCCATTGACGTGGTATGGAAGTTCGGAAGGTGTCGTCCTCATCACTAAACTACAAAGTCCATTGATGATAGCCCTTGTGTTGTCTTACAGTGCGACGAAAATAATTACTTGCTCCTTCACTTCGTCGATGATCACTCAGTTCAAAGCCTATTTCCTTACTACACGTCCCCTTTCTTCTTGGATCGTACGTTCCATGTAACACACGTCCAATAAGTCAGATATACATTATCATTCAGCCAGATATACACGTTCCCCCACCTGTTGTTAATTATCTTACATATAAATTCAGCTTTCTTAATTCGAAAGAACGAACTGTGAAATGCACCTTAGGCACACCAGGAATGCGGAAAATTATCAGACGATATCTTGGTGGGGGAAAAGACGGAAGCAGAGGAGGGGTGTTTGTTTTCGTGACCCGTGGCAGACGATTCTCTGACCCACTGATGGGATGGAGGCACGCAAATTGGAATTCGACGTCACCAGATCAACTCTCGAGAGTTATCTTCTGGGGTGGATCAAGTGCTTAACCTTACTTGTTGACTCGTGGCCTTGAATTTCAATTACTCCGCTTTCTCTCCCGGTGTGCGAGAAAGGTGTTTAGCGGGGATGAGATCTCTCTGTAACCGTGACACAAATGTCGGAAAGAAGAAATCAAAGTTGCTTGAGTGAATAGAATGGGGGTATTCACGATGGGCGGGGGTTATAAATGAAATGGTGTTAGAACAGTTTCATGTTTACGATTAAGGCATCCGAGCATGTTGGTAAAATTAGTCTTTGTAAGAAAAGTTCTTACACTTCTGCCAGACGTATTTTAATTGATACTTATTTTTCTATCAGATTAGTAATTACTCTTTTGGCTTTCTAAAAATGATTTTATTTATTTCTATGGTGATTGAAAAGGCATATATTAAGGTATCCGATTACTTGCGACAGTTTTTTTTTTTTTTTTTGTTGAAGAAATGGAGATGTGGAGATTTTTTTTGTGATTTTTAGATTTATTTAGTATATTTTAAGGAAAAAATCCTAAAATTGAAAACAGAAAAAAAAATTATTATTAAAATGGGAAAAAACTGGGCGAATCGTACAAAAAATTACATAAACGGGGCCCGCTCTGTACAAAAATTTTATGAACAAATTCTTAATCTTTCAATTTTGATGAGTTACTTTGTTATTCATGTTTGAAATGACCTTCAGGATAAGAGATATTTTAATTTTCACAAAAACTAGAGCACTTTATCTTCGTTATTATATGAAATTGCTTAAAAAAACAGTGATTATTTTCACATAAAGAACTGTAAATTTTGTAATAAAACAGTGATTGATAAATCTGAAAGTCAAAACACTTCTACTGTTATACACAGAACATACACAAAAAATTTCATTACATTATTTTCAAAACTTTTTGAGCAATCACCGTCCCCGTTTGAGGTTTTGAAATAAAACACATTTCGAGTAAAACGCATTTTAAAGTTTGACAACTTATACAAGGTTATGGCATCTGCTTTTACTAAAATACCTGTAGTTTTTGTTCTAGAGAATGGAAAATAAAAAACTTGGTTTTTTTATTAAGATAATAAGATGATCTATAAGATAAAAGCATAGGAGAAATTTGTCAATTTTTGAAAACAAATCATGATTTTAAGTTAGCCGGATACCTTAAGCGGTAGCTTTTATACCCAGCCACTTTGCTGCGTATCTCATGATATTGTATTAATATATAGTTATTGTGAGAGATATAAGTCTTATATACAAACATTAAGCTTTCATATCTACTGAAAAACATTCTTTTAGCCCTAGCCTCTTAATTAAAAAAAAAAGACTTGAATTTTTAAAACTAAATTCTATTTTTTTACGCATTTGTAAGTCCTCGATTCAATCCGTATTCCGTATAGTGTGGTCGCCGTAGCCTAGGGATCAAGGTAACGGACTCGTGGCCGGCGTGTCATGAGTTCGAGCCAAGTACTTTTGAAGACCCATCGTGCAGGGGGTGAATGCACCTTAAAATCTGTCGAAGCTCAAACGCCGTACCGTTGGTGGGGTGTTGAAGTTTGGAGAGGGGTGCCAGCTCAGATGTCATCCTCGTCTCTTGACTGTGGTTCAAAATGACGAGATCCGCCACCAAAACCCCTTGAATAGCTGAATGGTACAACTTTAATATTCATTCACTCACTCACTCACACCACACCAACAAGAGGACATTGGTCCTCGATAGATTAACCATGCATCAGCATGCTCTACACGGCGGGTGCGAGGCACTTGGACTCGAACTCATGACACTCAAGCTACAAGTTCGTGACTATGATCGTTGTGCTACTGCAGCTACGAAGAATATTTTATATGTAGGGTATTTTGCAATCCTAAATACCTTTATACTGAGCACAATCATTTTCTTTTGGTTTATCTTTTAGATAAAGTAACTCACTCACTCATTCTACAAAACTAGTTCTTAGAAGATCTCTTCTCCATGAAAGAAACATGCTTAACAAATTTTAAATCTATAGGATAACTCTAGATATTTATCAAAGTTAAATCGTCCTGTCTCTCTATCCGACGTTTCCATCTCGCATGTTAAAAAAGAAAAATTGTTTATTTCTGTTATGTTATCGAATTTCAAAATCACACTGTTGCGTGAATGAATGTATAAGGTTGCAACATTCCATATTCGCATCAGGGACGTATTAAGACATGGACTAACTGGGTCTAGGTCCAGGGCCTAGGCCAAAATGGTGGCCTCATCTCGTTCTCGACTCAGTCTTAAAAAGATCCTAATTGTATAAATGGCGTAACTGAGAACATATCTCCCCCTCCTACAAAGTCAGGTTTTGGATCCCCAAGTTGAATTTTACAGATAGAAGGTACTTGTCTTCACACAGGCGGGTTTTGGGCCCACTACAGCCCTGCCCCCGCAATGCGGGGGTTACGTTAAGCCACTGATTCGTATAATTTCAACGGTCAAATGTTATTTCCGGTTGTATTCTACGAAAAACTGGGAATTTCGGATGATTTATCAACTGACTACATGTGATGACCGTCGTACATGCATAGGTCTCGGCCTACCATCAAACACTCTCATTACTCATTCAGTCAAAAGGTGGTAGTCGGTCGAGCTGGTTTGTGCAATTGTAAATCATGCACATGTATTTGTTTCGGGTTAATGTTTGTACGAGTATTTGACAACGTGGGCTATGTACTGTCTATTTTTAAACGTCGTAGATGGGCCTACATTTGTGTAGGGGCCCAGGGCCTCAAGAATTCTTAAGACGCGTCCCTGATTCTCATGAAAAGTAAGACCATATTCTGTTTAAAAATGTGTTCCGAGTGCAGCTCTCTCAAGGATCTTTTACCTTTGGTGAAAACAGTCTTATCTTAGTACAGTTTTATAAACTTATTCAATGGCACAATAAATACTGAGATTCAACACACAATTGCAGTTACTTAAAAAAATCGGAGGTAAGATTCAAAACAAGGCTTAAGTTAATAAAAAGAAATAAGGCTAAAAAACCTGGACCTTCAATCGCGGGATTAAGTCGATATTTTTCTGTCCTGCTTAATCATGAGTTATTTATTGAATTTCATGCCGCCGAGTCCTCGCACAATAGGAAAAGAGCCGGAACCTATGAAGCGAGCTAATTGATATACAATATACTCTTAATGGAAAGGCAATAAACCGACCGAATTGCCAGTAATGAACCACGTAATCCCATATGCAGTTCCCACGCGCAGCCACTGGACCGTGTCCTGTTTGGGGGACACTTAACTGGACAGTGCATGTAATAGAGTCCTCCCCACTCTAAATGTCACAGTCCACTGAAGGTGTGCCCTGTCTGCAGTCTGTTGTGCGGCAGCAACAACATCTGGATTCTCTGCATTCGGTGGGATTTATGTGCCGAATGATTTACAGCAGATATCGTTGCACGTCAAAATTTAACCAGGATTCAGGGGGATTGGACTCACGTTTTCATGAAGACGTGACGGTGTGTCATAAAGCAGTCTTTATTTGCAGGCCATATTTGCAATACAATCCAATGAATATATATATATATATATATATTCCAAAATATTCAAAAGGAGCCTTTGATGTAAATGTCTGAAGCAATTTTAAAAAAATAATATGCATTCGATTTGTAGTAACAATTATTGGTGACAGAGAGAATTATTTTTTCAAAAGTTTTTATTCCCGATCCTAGTCACTAATATAACTCTCTCCCCCTCCCAAATTTTAAGTAGTTTTATTTTATTTATATATTTTTCCAAAAGCTAAACTGATAAGTTTTATGGAGTAAAACTGTTTTGAAATTATTATAATCTGCGGCCATTCAATTCAATCTCTTAAACAGATCACGATACTCGATTGGGCATGATCGCGATATATATATATTTAATAACTAGGCTTTATAACATTAGGGAATGATATAAGACATTCCAGAACATACTAAGTCAATGATTGGAAAATGCATGAATATCACAAGAATTACTTACATTATTATGTTACAGACATGTGAAATATGTGTTATTTATGAAAACTGAAGTAATTTGTATTGAATTGGCAACATAAGTTTTGAAATTATGATTTGTTTTTATCAATTACAAAACTCTGGGTTACTTTTCTTCTACTTCCGATACCATTTCAAAGCCGACTCAAGCTTACAGAAGTATTGAACTGATAATAAGGGGGGAAAAGCAGTTTATTTCTTGGAAGTTACTCTTCATCTACATAAATCAATTTTATGACTTTTTCTCTTTTATCCATTAAGATAGTTCAAAATAAATAATTCAGGAACACGTAATTGTACTTTTCTACCTAGTGGGAAGAAGTTCGATTTTAATAAATTTTATACCTTTTTTCCTCATGTCTGACACATCAGATCTTATTACTTACTCTCTCTCCTCACTCTCCATGTACGCATTCTGTTTTATTATTAAAATGTAAACAATTATAAGAAATGTTTCAGTTTTTGCTTAACTTTTTTTTGCGATGCATATGCTTGTAATGCTTTGCAATTTTTAAGCGATAACATCTTGATTTATTGAAAAATTTTAAATTTCTTTTCTCTCGAATAATCAAACATTTTCTGAGTTTTTGAGGGAGGTTTGTAGGGTAATTATAATTAAACTAGCTGGACGGTTGTATAATTGATTTACAATACGTTTAATACTTGAATATCGTTTTCTTAAGAAACTGTTCTGCATTTTGCGACATTAAAATACGATCGAACCTCCATATAACGAAGTCGCTAAATCCTGAAAAAAAGTTCGTTATATGGAAAATTCGCTATACAGAAGTTTATCTTTAAATTTTCGTTATGAACCACATAAAAAAATATTTTAAATTCTTAAACATTATATATTACAAAAAGCAGTTATTCCCACCTTTTTGTAAATTAATATATATTTATTTTATATATCTTACCTATCAAAAAATAAAAGAAAAGAAAGAAAGGAAAACTGTAAGAAAAGATTCTTGACGTCTTTATCCACTTCCTGAAGAATTAAATTTTTTTCTTTGATGTTCAAGCATTTACGTTTTGACATTTTTGAGCTAGAGTTAAGAATCAGATCTAGAATCAATTCTAGAAGCTAAGTTACCAATACCCCTGATCAACACTACAAATGAACAGAGACTAGTTGAAGAATACGAGACAACTCCACTGAGAAGGAGGATATCGAAGACGTGTGTCTAGTGAACTGGACAACGGGGGTTGAAGGTTGCACTTCTTGGATGAAACGCCCAGAATTCTATTACTCTCGGCGAGTTAAGCACTTAATAAAACCAGTTCAAAATTTATGACCACCATAAAACGTGTTAAAAGAGAGAATAACTTGAAATGTGAACAACTACTTTTAAAAATAGGTAGAAAAAAATGAATCACAAGAGAAAAAGTTGAGGTTATTTTACGAAGAAAATTGTGAAATGTTCTTGGTTCCAGGAAAATGTTCGCTATATAGAAAAATTCGCAACGTACGGAGATTCGACTGTATATATTATTTTTGAGAAAGAGGAATTTAAGTTCATTACTGAAGTTGTCTATTACAAACGGAATATACACAATCGTATCATAACATCACGACCCCCCGTACATTAATATAATTACAGTTACGACCAATCATAGGTAAGGTGACCAAACCTGTTTTTTGAAACTTATATAAAGGTAGTTATTGTATATTTATATTTTCGTTCAACAGAAGTTGTAATGATTAAATCACGGGTTTTTACACACTTTTAAAAAGGCTTCAAATTATGTGCCTCGTCGGAAAAAAATAATTGTTTTAGAGGCTTGTTTTTTAAAAAAATTATTTCCGGACCTTTAAAATAGCACACTTGGTGAATTTAAAGGGACTGCCATGTTTTTTACAGTTTACCCATGACCCGTTGGTGGCGAGCAATTTTTTTCCCTTACAGAATTTAACTAGCCAATCATATTACAGGTATCCGAACTGGAAACAAAATACTTTCACAACAATTGGTTTAATTTTCCAAGGACACCTCAAGTTCCACCTCCCTTGTGACAATGAAAACAGAACTTGGCAACACACCTTTGTGTCCAGCTCTCTAATGGAGGGGAGGGGGAAGAAAAGGGATGCTGAAAATTACATGACCGAAATGGAACCCGGGTAGACACGCCACGCATCTGTCGGACGGTGAATAGGACTGTCCCTTTAATTAATACGGATGGCCCCTCCCCCTCTTCCAAATAGATGTCAGTGGACAGCAGTGACAGTTGTCACAATTCCAATTACGACGTCCGTGGTCAAAGGTTGCACTCGGTTCGCGACCGACACGCTTGGGTGGGGATAGAGATTGTTCCATCTACTCTCGGTCCTCCCTTTTCAATTGCATTTTGAGTACCTGATCAGTTACATGGGGTGGTGGGATGTCTAGCAGGTTTCCACCAATTGTGTTGTATCTACTCTCTCTCTCATTCTCAATTTTGTTCATGAAATCAAGTTTGCATGATTTTCAAAAGCAGTGAGGGATGACATGTTGCATTACAAAAATGATATGGTGGGTTTTTTGTAAAGATAAAATCGAACAAAACCCTTAACGGAAAGGTATAACGTAGAGATTGATCTGTTTTTTCCGGAAAATTTAATGTCATGTAAGTAATTGAAATGGATTGGGAAGAGTAGAATTTTAAAAAAATATGAGACATATTTAAAAAATAAATATTTATTTGTAGGAATGGTTTGGGGTATTTTTGTTTTTTAACTATACTTGTCAAAAATTAAAACTGTTTCACGTGTTTTCTCTGTAAAACAGGCCTGGGGTGAATATAATTTTTGTGATTAAAAATATCTTTAGTTTGATCTTAATTTTTTACTTTTTTTCTGTTTCCTACTTGTTAAGATGTAAATTAAGTTGTACATTAATCTACGAGTTAAAGTATATAGTTATTTGACACAGATGGAACATATGTAATATTGCTCATGTATTAGTATGAATCACTAGAATTCCGACTCGATTTTCATTATTTAAGATTTAGTGCCACTGAAGATCCACCTTGTAGAGAGGTTGTTGCGAGTAAGATCTGCCGATGCTCAAAGTCTTTCTATTATGGTATGGAAGCTTGGAGAGGGGTGGTGTCACCTCAGGTTTTGTCACTTGATCACGGTTCAAAATTTCGAGGTCCTTTGCCAATAGCCCTCGTGTTGCTTTGTATTGCAAACACTCACAACCATGGCCGTGGTAACCGAGTCGTGGTTTCCAGTCCTGTGTGATGCCACTATAGATCCACCGTTAAAGGGGTTGAAGCAGGCTGAAAGCCCTCCTGTTGGTTTGATGTGGACAGTGGCGCACACAGGAATTTTTCAAGGGGGGGTCCAGGGTTGAAAGTTCACCATTCTTGTATCATGCTCTGTTTGATTTTGTCGATTTTCGGGAACAAAACACAGTAAAAAACTAGTTTTTGAATAAATAATTAGCATTAATTAATAAAATTAATCATTAATAGCAAGTAATTAGTTAAATTTTACGTTCTATATCCTTAGAATTATAATCAATCGGAGAAAAATGAAGGGCTTTTGGGGGGTCCGGACCCCCCTCCCTTGTGTGCGCCACTGGATGTGGATGTTTGGTGAGGTCTTAGCTCAAGTGTCATCCTCACCAGTCAGTGGCGCACACAAAGGGGGGGGGGTCCTGGGGGTCCGGACCCCCCAAAGCCCTGGATTATTTTTCCGATTGATTACAATTTTAAGTATATAGTACGAAAAATTTAACTAAGCATTTGTTATTAATGATTAATTTTATTAATTAATGCTAATTATTTACTCAATAATTAGTTTTTTACTGTGTTTTATTCCCGAAAATCAACAAAATCAAAAGGAGCATGATACAAGAACAGTGAACTTTCGACCCCGGACCCCCCCCATTGAAAAATTCCTGTGTATTGCCTCAGAGCGCAACACTAACAAAAAATCAAATTAATTGATGCCTTTCTTTATGAAAATAAGCTTTTCATTTAAGATAACAAACCTAATCATCGTCAGAGCTCAGAGGCCTCCCTCTAGGGAGGAAACTGGGCTTCAAAATCCCATTACGGTGATTGGTATTCAACCCAAATGGTGATGCACTAAAAAGTGATACCAGCCAGCTTCCAGGAAATGTTCTTGGTATACTAATTTGGTAAATACTAATACACAGTCCCATTGGAAATTAAAAAAAATATTTTGAATTTGAATTAATTTAAAGTAATTTGTATTTTTAGACCCCACGAATTTATTTTATGAGATCCGTGACGTGCGCCCAATAGCCCTTAGCTTTGATTTAAAGCGTGACGTTGATAAAAAGAGAATCAAAATTAAATCAATACAAGAATTCATTGACTTTCATATGAAAAAGAACGATCCCTCTGTTTTAATGGATCTTGGGTTCGAACTCGTAAAACGGATAGAAAATCGAAGTTTAAATCACTGTAAATTCAAATGAAAGGGACTCGCGTCCACTTGGATCAACCTTCCGACTGATAATCCGCAAGTTCTCACTCCATCTCGCACCGCTCTCATAACGAATTCGTCTCTCGAATCGGGCCCAACTCCTTCCTTCCACGAGTGCACCCCGCAGCGCTCGTCGAGCGAATTGCGAAACAGAGATGTCGCCCGGGGTCCGGAAGTGCCCTAGGGCCCCCGCTGCGGTAAGAAGACAAATAAGTTTAACAAAATCGGCCCTCTGCTCCCCCCTTTCCTGTTGTCCTCTGGTTCTTTGCTCTTTCGGAGTTAATTGTGTTTAGTCCTGTAATAGAGCGGATTTCTTAACCTTCCCCGACAAGTTCAGCCAAAGATGGGGACAGTTTTCTACTTGGTATGCGAGGCCTCGTCCAGATTTAGTTGGAATCGGGGCCACACATCCGCTGCCTAACCCCGAGAATTTGAGATTTATATCTTTCTTTGATACCGATACGTATGATGCGACAACCAATTTTTTTTATCTCGTCTTTTTTTTTGTATCGAGATACTAATGAAAAAGAAAAGTAGCAGTCTTGATTGATTTTGAATTAAAGTCTTGTTATATATCAGGGGAATTTCTTCCAAAGCTATTCACCCCAAAGTACGAATTCATGAAGGAAAAAATTCATACATTCTATTTTAGAACCAATATATTTGTGTAAAATAAGTTTTTCTATTAAAAAAGCATTCGGCAACAATCAAGCGTCATCTATTACTCGTATTTGTGACATTAAGGGCTATTAAAAATGAAATATCTTCATTGGTAGTACAAAAAGAAATCCTTTTATTTTAAGTATAAATTGAACTAAGGATTTATATATGACTTTTTTTGAATGAAGAAACTATTACTTTTTTGTAATTGAAAATGTATTTCAGTTCTTAGCATTAGCGTATGCGGACTGTTTTTATAGGAGGGATTTACACAAAAGTAAAAACAAGCAGATGAAAGCGTTGATCTATAACCTTATGCTTAAAATTAAAAATCTCCTGGTGTATGAAAGGGATTTGAACTTCAAACCCCACCCTTGTGTATGCCACTGCGTCTTGCTGAATGTTTTGCCATTTTCAATGCAATATATTTAATTTTTTATTTCTATTCGTTTCATATATTTTTGCTAAGTGTTACTATTCAACTATTCCCATACTTTGAATTTCCATTTGGGTCCAGAATCTGGCAATAACTTTACTTGTTTATTGTACTCAAATTTATCACAGGCTATTCATTTTTGAATGCAAATTTTAGGTACCTTTTTCTCCTTGTAATGGATTTAGATATATCTATATTATTTTCAAAAGGTTTTTGTTCAGTATTATTAACAGAAAGGGGGAAGGCTGGCTGGCCGGCCAAAGAAACATGTTCAGTCCGACTTTTATATAAATTATTTTATATGTAAGAGCTATCCTAAGTCAGCAATAGTTATAATACTGTAGCGCATTCATATATCTGGATATATATTATAAATGCGAAAGATTGTGAGGATGTTTGGCTGTCTTTCACGCAAAAACAACTGAATAGATTTTAATGAAACTTTACAGTAATGTAGCTTATACATCAGAATAACACATAGGCTATAATTTATAGCATAGGCTATAATTTATAAAGATGTGTGAAGTGTCCAAAATATAAAGATATTTATCAAGTAAGCAGGAAAAAATTCTGCCATCTGCTAGCAATTCTGGCGTGCGCTGCAAAAAAGCCCACGACAGCATATATCTATTTCTTGTTTGTGAAGAAACCCTTTTTGTTTTGACTACGCAAGGCACTCGCTTCAAATTAATTCCTGTGATCAGCATAATCCCTAATTTTTTTGTTTTATTTCAGAATAAAACTAAGTTTTGAAGGGAGCGGTTGTTATAAATCTCTCTTTATTTGAATGGGGTTTTTTTTTCGTGATTTTATTATGCACATTTGGTAGTAAGAAAATGATCTTTTTCAAAATAAATGCTTTTATCGGTTCTGGTACTTAAAGTAAATAAACTTCCTCTTTCACACTACATCATTTGGACAAATTTTCAAAATTTGTTCGTGGTTAGTAGTTAATTATAACGCTATAATTTTAATTGAATATGCAGATATTGCATTTTTAAGTATAAAAATAATTATTACTGTACTGTATTTTTTGGAGTGAGTGAATATTAACGTCGCCCTGTTCAGCTACACGAGGGCTTTTGGCGACGGACCACGTAATTTGGAACCATGGTCAAGTGACGTGGACGACACTTGAGCTGGCATCCCCTTCTCCTAACTACCACACCACACCAACTAAGAAGGAATATTCTACCAATACTTAGCAGGAATATTCTTTGAAATCCACTCTTCCAAGATATATGGCAGCACGGGTTCTATGATAAAAATTTTAGTGGAGAAGGCGAATAGCTTTGTAGCACATATTGCGTTTTCAGCTGACGGCGTTTTCAGCGAATTGCAAAGGTTATTTTTGTCCCGAAAAAATAGTTTATGACAAAATTAAGCGTCTTATGTTTATGTATATTAATGAAGACCTCAGAAAACGATTTGCCTATTTATTTTAAGTGAACGGTGTACATAATTAATTTAACAGTGAAATATCTTTAATTAATTTATTAGCTCTAACGGATTAGATTTCCCAAAGTGGAGTATTTTGTTTATGTATATCCCTTAATTTTGAATGTAGTGCTCCAAAAAAAGAATATTGTATGAAAAAAACTGCAGTAAATCATAATGCGGTGGATAAAGTATTAACGTGCATCGCGCCCCTACACGGCGGGTCTTAGAAAGCTCTAATAAAGCTCGAGCTTTGAAAGTAGCTAGACATTTGCCAACTTGACTCTATCGTTAACATTTCGCTATGTTTTTCATTGAATCGCCGTTATAATTTAAGAAACGGCGTTGCTTGCGAATATTACAATTTTAACATAAAATAAATACAACAGAAAGTAATATTAATATATTACACTTTCAGATATAAATTATTTACACTATTTTAAGCGTTCATTACACAAAGCTTTGAACAAAGTGTTACTTTTGCTGAGCAGAGATCAGCTTAGGGAGGTATTTTCAAAAATCGACCCTCAAGAGTGTTAAGGGGAGTTATAAAAAAAAACTTTTTTATTAGTTTTTAGATCTACATACTTAAAATTTACAAAGGTGTTTTTTATTCCTTTTTTTTTGTTTGTTTAGCTGAGATATGCAAAAAGTTATTTATGTTTAATTTGCAATTCACGTAAAATTAACTCATTAAAAACTTCTTTATCCTTCAATCTGTTTTTATTTTTTCAGTTCACCCGTGCGAAGAACGGGTATACCAGCTAGTATTTTATAATTTAAATTCTATTATTTTAATTTCTAATATTTCCTTTCTAAAATCTTATGTCTGGTTATCTTGCAATTTCGATTTTTTTTAGTTTTGATAATTATTGATTATTCATCTCTCTTTAATATTTAATTTTGACTATATATATATACTGGCGCACACAAGGGGGGAGGTCCTGGGGTTCCGGACCCCCCCAAACCCTTGATTTTTTTCCGATGGATTATAATTCTATGTATATAATACGTAAAATTTAATTAAGTATTTGTTATTAATGATTAATTTTATCAATTAATGCTAATTATTTATTCAATAATTAGTTTTTTACTGTATTTTTTTCCCGAAAATCGACAAAATCAAAAGGAGCATGATACAAGAATGGTGAACTTTCGACCCCCTCCCCCCTCCTTGAAAATTTTTTGTGTGCGCTACTGTATATATATATGGAGAGAGAGAGAGAGAGAGTATAATAAAATAAAATAAGATACCAAGGGAAAAAGTTGTATTACCTACAATGTCAAAGAATAAATAAATTGGATTACAAGAGACATAACAAATGTAGATGATACAAAAAGAATCTGTGACGAATCTGTACGGAACCTTTCCACTAATATTCTTAGGCGTCTTTTTGGGGATTATAAATTCGCGTATATATATGTATATATATATATTTCCAATCAACTCCAAAAAGTGAACGGGATATGCAAAGTAGATAGGGTTTTTAAGTAGAGCGTTGTAAGCTAGCAAAGTATGAAGGCTATTGAGCCAGCAGCAGTAACCTCAAATTTAGAAGATTCAATTGGATTACGTTAGTGAAGCCTTATTGCTGTTATTCTACGAAAGAATCTGGAAAGCTGATATACCAGGTGGTAACTATAATTTATTTAAACTTAAAATAAGCGTAAGTTTAATAAAATTAGTTAAAGTTAATGAAAGCTAATAATTCGAGTTACGTGTATTTCTCGGACCTCCTATTTCGGTAGACCTTATTTGATCTTACGCGTAATTATTAATTAATTTCATAATTCGTAATTCGCGTGTGTTTGAGAAAAAGTTCACTTTTGGTTAAAGAGGTTAAGATAAATAAGAATCACAACACGCAATCTACATTGAGTGAAATAATGATTCAACTTTATCTCATTTACTGCCAATAAAATGTGACAATACAGAATTTCATCATATCAAGTGACTAAACTGGGAATTGAGATTCATTTCAAATGTATCTATTGTCTTGAACATTTTTATCTTTCAAACCGTCTTCAGACAATCCTGTATTCAGTAGTCGCTTTGAATATGTATTAGGATTAGAAGTGTGTATGGAAAAATTTACATGAGTGAAAAAAAAAGTTGATCTGAAATTTTAACGATTAAACATTTGCCGCCGAACTGCTTTTGAATTAAATAGATATCCACAGCACTCCATCACCAAACTCACAGAACGGAGAAATAATTAACATTTTTTTATTTTAAAAAAAAGTATGTTAGAAAGTGTCGACTTGTGAATGATGTAAGGGATTGATCGTGTTTCGCGCAGCTAAATGAGGAATATTGGTAATGGACCTCGTAGTTTGTATCACTTTATTGTGATAAAACTACGTGACTAAGGTGAGTTGATACACCGCTCTCCAACCTTCCACGTCACACTCTGTGAGGAATTTGTTAACCAATCAAATTCTCTGTATGGCGCACCTTTTTGGATCAATGTGCCATTTCTCCTTCACTAGTAAGGTATACACGTGCCTTCAAATAGTTTTGACTTGTGATTATTGGGAAAATAATCAAACTAAATAATAACACAAAACTATTTATTTTACGAAAAAATGTCTAGCACGGCATAGTTGTAAATATTTAAGTTATACGTGTAATTCAAATTAAAGTAACATTAGTGTGAGTTGTGTTGCTACAGACTGAAGGGCAAATAACTTATATTAGGATCATAAGATATTATTTTTTGGAGTCATCTGCCAATCGGTTTTTAAGCAATTAATTATTTTTGCTGTGATTCACTTTTTTGACAAGAGGATTTGTAATTTGTTTCAGAATGCCGTTTTACCGGCATATCAATATTTTATCTGCATATCAATATTCCAGAACATAAAACCGCTTTGTCGCCTTTACTAATAATGTCATATTTCTGGATTCACCAAATTTGAAATTCTCTGTTACAAATACTATCTTAGCTTTTTATTTTTTGGCTGAACTAGCCATGTTAAATGACACTTAAAATCTTAAAAATATGACAGATAAACTTTAAAATACAGTTGTGTGTATAAATGAAATTGACTATGCTATATGTAGACAAACTTTGCATCATAAGCAATTGTAGTCCACGACGTAACCAAGTCAAGACAATAACAAACGAGTGTGCCCCCCGTCGCACCGCAACCAATCACTCGCGTTTGTTCGTAATGCTTCATAGTGAACTTTGCTATTTTGAAATAAACTGCAAGTCATTTTGATGGCTGGCGTGCCCAGAATATTGTTTCGCGTGCCATTGTTTTGCCATCCCTGCTCTATAGGGTGTTACAAATTCGACCGACAAATTCAGAGGGGAATGGAGACTACAAATCAAGATAGAACCTGAGGTCGCAAACCACTTTTATTTCGTGAAAATCGTGATTATAAAAGCCGTTGGAAGGACGATGAGCCAAACGAGGGGAATGGCCAAACGAATGCGGGATACATACTTTTTGCCCGAGTGCTCAATGGCGCAAAATACCTAGTTTTCCTACAGCATGCCCTCCCGAAGTTGCTCCGGAAGTACCGGCCACTGTACACCAGAGTGTGCGGCTCATGCACGATGGTGTACAAACACGTTTTTCATTTCCAGTGCATAATGACCTCCGTGCTACATATCCCGCTAGGTGGATTGGATGCGTTGAATTTTGCCTTCCCGGATCTCAATCCCTTCGTTTTCTTCTGGGGCCACTTGAAATCTCTCGTGTATGAGACGCCGATGTCTACAGTCGAGGACTGCACGGCAAACATTGCCAGTACACCTAATTTGTTTAAAGGTACCCGGCAGTCCTTCGTCCGTCGGGGTAGGCGGTGCTATAACCTATTCGGCCGCAACTTCGAACAATTCTTGTGACAATCACTTGTCGTAGTATTTCTGACGTCGAGCTGTGATGCATGGTTAATATTGTAAACATGCTTCTCGCTTAATAAATGTATTTTCGACCATTTATTGACCTTTTACATTCCACTCCACATCACACCCTTCATAACTATTTTTGTGAATTACTCCGACTAAACGTGGTTTACGATTCCATGTTGTATGTTGATTCGTCTTCTATCCATGCTGTCTGTTATCTCCTTTCTGAATTTCTCGGTCGAATTTGGCAACACTCTGTAGACTGCAGGTCTATAATGGTATCAGGACTCGAAATCCCGACTGTGCGACAACACCGGACTCAAAAAACCCACGATTATAATATTCCATTTTCTTATAACACGCAGTTTTTTTTCCATGCATACAAAACGCGCATGGAAAAAAGTACTTGTTATTAAAATGTCGTCTCATCGCATTTCTTTTAATGACATTAAATGATAGACTTAACGTACGTTTTTAAAAATCGTTGAAACTGAAACTTTAAAGGTGTGATATGGTTAACAGGTATTTAAAAAAAATTCAAAAGTTTTTATTAATAATAATAATTTTTTTCCCCATAAAATGTTTTTCGAATATGGGTTTTATGTTCTAACATCAATTCATTTCCGCACACACACTTTACTGAATCTTCGATTGCTTGAAAATTTCTCTTCCAATGTTCTGTTATTAATATATATATATATATATGTGTGTGTGTGTGTGTGTGTGTGTATTTGTATTACTTAATCATCAAATAAGAATACCTTCATCTAAAATGTACGCCTTTAGAGCTGAAAAGTGTTTTTTTAATGAATTCCCTTAATTCATGTTGCAAGAGTTGAAAAGTGTGCTATTGATAAATAACTTCATAACTTTGATAAGGGACGAGAACGTCATCTGAACTAAAGTACATCAAAAATCTCTTGCGTCTCTCTTTATGTAGAAAGAAATATTTAACTAGACTTAATACAAGGCACTTACTTCTCTTGATGATACTTAAAATCTGCTGTAAAAAGGGACTTGAAAACACGAGCTACCAGCATTGGAATTCCTATAACCAACTGTCTCGATTTATTGAAAATGAAATCAAGAAAAAAGAAGTCATGTTACGAAAAAAAAAATAAATATATCGAAGCAAAGATAGTGGCCATAATGTTACTTTCAAATACTGAGTAGTTTGATTTTGTTTTCAGGTACCTAAATTCATGTGATGTCATTGTTCCATGGTAACTGCAGTCACGTGTTTTCAGCCAATCAATGGACTAAATGTATATGACGTCATAATCACATGATGCTTTGTATAGTACAAAGCACCCCACGTTTTTACCCCAATGACATTGATTTTCTCGTTAATCATTTTATTCTTACATTAAGAATTATTTTTTTTTAATTTTTAGTTCTACTCACTATAAAAGCGTGTTTTTTAATTTTTTTTAAAACTATAATTTATTTTTCAATTTTTAGTTCGATCTACAATAAAAGCCTGTTTTTTTTTTTAGTTTTTAAAAATATCATTTATTCTTCGTTGAATTTATATAACTAGTAAAAGTGTGTAAGAAGAAATATTAAATGTCAATCGTATTATCACCTTTTAAACGTATTGCTATAATGTTAATTCGTATCATCCCTTCTAAACGTATTGCTTTATAAAAATTTAAAAAAATATTTGCCAGTTAGAATATAAATTTTTTTTTCACTTTCACGAGTCTTTTTTTTTATTTCCATTTTCAGAAAAAATAGACTTATATCTCTACCCTTTCTCACATAAAGAACACTTTTTTTGTTTTATTTGTATTAACACCAATCCTATTCGCGGTTTTAGGGTTGCACCTTAATCTTTTAGTTGCCAAATCTGAAAATGGCATATGGAATTAGTCGCGAAATGTGAAAATGGTTTATGCAATAACTGACCAAATTTGGAAGGGATATAAGGAATTAGCCGCCAAATCTATAAGTCGCATTCCTAATTATCCTGATTAAAACAATGAGACAAAATTATGAAATTTTTCTATTGTCATTAGTCCTTGATAAGTGTGCTAAATTTCGAATTAATCTGAGCTTTTAAAGTGGGTTGAAATCGAGTTCAAAGATTCCATTACATACAACCGAAACTTATAAAAGCGTGTTAAAAACACCATAAGACCAAGTCAGTATTGGACACGTAAAATGAGGAAAATTGATCAAAATATTAAAACTCATTCCTAGCTTTTAATGCTATATATTAATCTCTATCAAATACACATAAAAAATTTTCTTTGCTTCTATGCATTTCTTATTGAGTTATGGGGTAGTTTCGGTTTCCTTTCATTCATGACCATACAAACAAAACATACAAACAAAGCAGACAAGTTTGATAATTTGATTTTTTTTTCTTTTAACATACTCTCTCTTATTTTTATTTCAAATATTATATTATCAAGTGCAGGATGGCAGCAAAAATGAGTTTTGACTGAAATCAGTATTATTTGTTTATAATTAAAACTCAGTTTTTCCCATAAAAGAGTCATTACTTCAGTTCAGTTCGCTATTTCACTGTGGTGGTGATGGGACTAATTCCCATCTGATCTAGTGAAACTAGACCAGATCCATGAGTCCATAAATCTGTACAAAGTCTAAGAACAGCATGGGGGATGCAAAGGCATCCTCACAGGAAAACCCCAGACATTGCAGAATGTGCTGAGGAGAAAAAGGACTGATGTTACATTTGGGGCAAATTGGGAAGCTTCTTTTGCCACCCTCAAAATTCATGCACCTCAGGTGACCAGTCGAAAATCGGGAGAATGCCGTTTGATATGATCTGGAACCCTTGAATGATATGGCGGGTCCAGGGTGTCTTTGAAAGTACCATGGGTGTACAGGAGGGACTACCCAGGTTCTACATATTAATTCTTTAGCCCTGAAGTAGATCTCAGTCGATGTAAGGACATGTGGTCTTCCGGACCCTCAGGATTGCTGGTAGCCGCTTCGCAAGGTCGTCCGCACCTTCGTTCCCGCTAAGGCCTACATGAGAAGGGACCCACTGTAGATGAATAGGGTGCTGATCCGAAAGCTGTTGAAAAAGGTGAAGAATACTCCTGCTGGTGCTGTCGCCGATAGATGGACAATTTGATAAATGTTGGATGGATGATCGGCTGTCTGTCAGTATCCAAATTTCAGAAAAAGCTAGATTTCTTATGTTGTTAATAAATGAAAGATTACACATGATAGCTATTAGCTCCGTTCTAAAGACAAAAGCATGGACAGCATTTCTTCTCTGAAATTTGATGACGCGGCCAAGTAGTTCAATCAAGAGCCAAGTTCACTGCCAGTAGTATATGTCTCTCCCTTACTGCCATCAGTATAGATTTGGCTGCATCCAGTGGAATTCCATCAATCACCTTCAGAGCTAATTGCTTAAGAAGTTCGGGGTAGTCAGACATTTTATTCACATTGGGCATTAAATTATAATGGAACGTGATCCCCTGAAGTTTCACTGATATTTGTCATTACTAACCGTTAGTTACAAAAAGAAAAATAAATAAATAATAATAAAAAAAATCTTACAATTCGTACCTGAACGATACCGACAGCAAAACTGGTCGATTTGATTGCTTGATTGAGAGGATTTCTCACTAGATTTTTAATACATTTTTCTTAAATAATTGATTTTTTAGGATGATGGACGATGAGCGGGCCACTCAGAAAAGTTCACCGGGCCGAAGGTTGAGCATCGCTGCTCTAGATCATTATTTATTGAATTTCCTATTGGATATAAATGAATATTAAAATATTGATCGGGTAGGGACGAAAAACTTAATTTTTATGTGAGTGTCATACACACCTGGATTCACTTACAATTTTTGAAGAAATTTATCACAATACAAAGAAATACTTATGAAAACTAATTTTCTTTACAGGTGAAAGCTGGAATAAATGGCGACATAAACAAACCAAAAAATATATATTCTCCAAAATTCTCAAACTTTCAATAAATGAGACCCCATTTTTCAATTGTAATTTTCATAGCGCCCCCTCCATACATTGACAACGTATTGAGTTCAATAATAATGTGCTTTTACTCAAAAGCTACAATAACTCTAATCCGGGTAATGTATCGCATCCTATTGGCAACATTATATGAAACGAAGCACCTGTTTGCCAAATCAGAGCGTACGTCACATAAGAAATTGGAGTTGCCAACTTGGCGAGTTATTAATAGAGTAGGTGATTTTTGCGATAATACGTAAGAACCAAAAATCGTACAAATTATCCATATAGGTACTAAATTTTGTATATGACAAGCCTGTGGGATAACTGATGAGTATAAAATTTGTTCTTAACTACTAACAAATACTCTAAATACACTATGAAGTACTGATACATTTATAAGCATATTATATCAATGTAAATCTGTATTTTATTTTTTATTATTTTAGAATATATTTTCTTTTGCTTTCTTTCAGTAAATAAATATTTTTTTGAATAATTTTTTATTTTCCACTTTTTTATATGCTCGCGCTACCCAAGATAGCCCCCAGTTTAAGAGACACAGACTTAATGCATTAAATTTTATTTATTTAGCATTTCGGCCTCTATTTTCCGACTTAAAAAGCAACAGATGGATGTCATTCCAAAAGCATTTTAATGTCAGTTCGTTCTACAAAAGAGAAAATGGAAAAGAAAAGGGAGATTGTAATTCAATCCTAATTAAAGTGCTTCAAAAAAGCATTCCACCGTAATTATTGACGTCTCTGATAGGAAAGGGAAATGCCCAGAGATGGAACAAAGAGAACCTTAGAATGCAGATGTCGTATGATTGATGATAAAATAACCTGTATAAATAGAGTATTAGTAATTCTCTCTCTCACTCATACTTCCATATCATACAACTGACAACTTCTTTGATTACATAATCGCAATTTTGGCGTCAACTTGGTTCTTTATTTGTAAAGGGAAGTGTTACGTAATGAGATATCTCATTGTATCTCAGTCTTTGATTGAGCAGTAATTTATTAATAATTTTTGCTCTTTTGGTTATATGTGACATAACAAAGTTTTCATCTATCTATATATAAATGGATGTTTGTATATATGAAATTGCTTCCCTCCAGCACCGTTCTACCGATTACTAAAAAAATTGGCATAGATATGTATTTTTCTGAGGAGAAGGTTTTTGTGCTGTCCCTTTTCTTGCAGCTCCCCACCAGGAGGTGCTACAGCATATCAACTTCTACACCGTTTAATCAGTCGCCAAAAATGATGGCAACTTGGCTCTATTGCCAACAGTTCGCTATGTTTTCATTGAACCCCCATTATAATGTAAAGAACGACGTTGCTTGCGAATTTTACAATTTTAACATAAAATAAATACAGCAGAAAATAATATTAACATATTACATATCCAGATATAAATTAATTACACTATTTTAAGCGTCAATTACACAAAATGTGCAACAATGTGTTACTTTTGCTGAGCAGAGATCAGCTTAGGAAATATTTTTCAAAAATAGACCCACAAGAGAGATATGGGGTGTTAGAAATAAAATCTCTTTTTTATCAGTACTAAATCTTTTATTTAAGTCTTTTTTACAGACTTAAAATTTAACAAAAACGGTTTTTTTTATCAGCTGAGATATGCAAAAAGCTTTTTTTTTTGCTTAATTTGCAATTACGTAAAATTGACTCATTAAAAATTTCTTTATCCTTCAATATGCATTGTTTAATTTTTCAATTTATCCGTGCGAAGAACATGTATACCAGCTAGTATGTTATGTTTTCCAATATTTTTCTATTATAAAATAATACTAATTTTGGTTGTTGCTTGGAAAGTAATTTTTCGTTCTTATATATATATTCAAGGACTGGAAGAAAGATAGCATATACAAAACAAATTAAAAAATCTGACATTTAGGCAGGGGCGTAGCTACCACCGTATCTGCTGTATCAATGATGCGGGGCCCTCAAGCTACAGGGGCTTCGACATGTATAACTACAGTCCAACTAATAGGGTTGGCATATCTAAAAAAAGAGCCCGAAGGAATTTGGATACAGGGCCTACTCAGAACTAGCTACGCCAATGCATTAAGGTATAAAAAAAATGCCATTGATATACAATACTTCCTTGTTTAACGCCAACTTGGCGAATGAAATTTGTGCTGTCATAATTGGGTAGGTGCATCATAAGTATTGTATCTATTATGACCGAACTCGAGAAAAATGCGGAGAAAAAAAAAGCACTTATGGCTTAATTTGACACTATTTTTTCCCCTCTGTGGCCAGGAATGGGGCTGAATTAAAAAAAGTAGGATTTTATCGAATTCACCAGATGAATGCAAAATGATCAGAAGCGCATGCGTCTTTAAAATGTTATTATTTATCACGCATAATTTTTCCCCAAATGCTAATAACTAAACATTTTAATCTAATTTTTTTCCTAATAGTTTTAAAAAAAACCCTGATGAAATTCTACTGTCCCTTAAAAGAATATGACTAACAATACGTAAGAATAAAAGACATTGTAAAGATTTTCTTTCTCAAAACATTATCACAACTAAATTTGCTTGCTAAATCATATTAGGTTACCTTTAAATTAGCAAAATTAAGTGTCATATTATTTTATTGTAAGCGGTAATGAATTTTCAACGTTGTTCTTAAATAGGGGAATAAAACTTGAGGCCCAAGGGCCGCATGCAGCCTACAACGAACATTTTTGAGGCCCTTCAGTATATCGGCATACAATAATATATAATAAAATATCAAAATTTCTCCTGAAATAGGAAAGATAGTAGCAGAGAAGAGATGTAATTGTCAATACGTAAACATGAATTTTCTTATTCTTTTATTTGTGTTTAACATAACGTATTATTCGAAATAAACTTATGTGTTTTTATGAATAGTGATTTTTTTTGTGAACCACCTAAAGTCATACCTTGTTTATTTGGCCCAAGTTAGACTTTGAGTTTGACATCCTTGTTCTAAAAGGAATGAAACTCTTATAATAAAAATGAAATATATATATTTTTATTATCATATATAAATGAGTTTTTTTTTCAAAAGCAAAATATAATTATTTCTAATAGTTAAATACGAATGTAACATGAAAAGTACTTATACAATTAAAACTACAATTGTATCAGGGCAGGGATTTCGCTAACATTGTTTTAGTTTCCACTAATTCTCTCTCTCTCTCTGTTACACTTTTGGGTAAGACGACTGACTTTACACATTGGTACCAATTTTACTGAATAATTGATCGCAAACTTCTATAAATATTAAAAAATGATTATTAAAATTAGTTTAATTCCATATTCGAATAGAGAAAAATCTTGTAACTAAACTTATATTTTCCGCTATCGCAATGCATATCTCATAATTTAGCTATTATAATATTAAGATTCTCAGTTTTAAGGTATCCGACTACGTTCGGAACCATGATTTTATAAAAGCACATAAATGGATAATTTTCATGATATTTAGTGTCACTTAGATTAGAATACATGTATAAAATTGTTTTAAAGACATTTTGACAAAAAAAAATTATTTAAATACAATATTTCGGCAAAAAATTAATTTAGAATAAACTTTTTTCAAAATACTCTCCTTTTATAAAAAATGCTTCTAAAATAATAATATTTTGCTTATATATAAAGTAAAACTTCTCCAGAGAGTCTCAACTATTTTTTTTTTTGAAAAATTTACATTATTTTCAGAGAGCACACTGGGTTCCGCAGTACCCAGTAAGTTTATAGTACGCAAAATTTAATTAACTATTTGTTATTAATAATTAATTTTATTAATTAATGCTAATTATTTATTCAATAATTAGTTTTTTACTGTGTTTTGTTCCTGAAAATCGACAAAATCAAAAGGAGCATGATACAAAGATGGTGAACTTTCAACCCCGGACCCCTCCCCCTTGAAAAATTCCTGTGTGCGCTACTGATCAGGGTTATTGCGGAAGAAAGAGATATTATTGAGACCCTACGGTATGCATGTATGTTCTATATTTACTGATATAAATATCCAATAATATATTCTCTCTTTCTGCAACAGAGAAATTAAATTCGAAAAGGGCTAGCAATAAAAATTAAGGATATAATTTACTTTTACGAAAACTTTAATTGCAGAATATTTTATCTATTTGGGTTTCAGGTAAAATTTTTTTTAAAGAATCTTGAAATCAGTATTTGAAAATTAGACTTGAGAAAGAGATAGAGAGAAAAACAGTGAAAGAGAGAGAAAATTTTAAAAAAAATTTTAATTAAAAAAACGGATTAAAAATTTTAAAAAACGTAAGTTTTTGAAGAAAAATGCTTTCATTATTACTATAAGAAATGCCTTTCAAAAGCCTTTTCCAAAAGGGAATGGAATTGTTGAATATACAGGGTGGGCAAAAAGTCCGTAAAAATTTCAAAAAATTCATAAAAACAGGAGAAATGAACGAAAAAAAAAAACTTTTGCAGGATCAGCATTAGTATGTCACGGGATTTTTTTAAGCTAGAAAAAAAAAATAATTCGAAAATCTTCCGGTAGGTGGCGCTGATGTACGCAAATCAAAGAAACAATGCATAAATAATGAACAGAAAAACTTTCATAACTTTATTACACCAGAATATGTTCCACATGACCACAACCACAGGGAGAAGACATTCCAGACGAGTGACAAATCCAGCAACGGCAGAGTGCAACTTGTCCGGATGTATGGAGGATACTTCTCTGCGGATCGCATCTTTCAGTTCCGACAGACTTGATGGACCGGATAGATAAACGCGAGATTTCAAATATCCCCACTACCAGAAGTCTGCCGGTGTTAAATCTGGAGACCGAGGAGACCATGGGTACCTGCAGCGCCTGCTAACGATTCTATCTTCCCCGAACGTCTGTATCAGGAATGTCTTAACCGGGTTAGCAGTGTGACTGGTTGCTCCATCCTGCATGATCGTGACATTCGAAATCTGACCTCGTTGAATTAAACATGGCACGACAGTCTCCTGCAGAAGCGTTAGATGACGCTGAGCATTTACCGTTTCCGTTATCCATCCATTTACTGGGCACTGCTTTTCAAAGAAGAAGGGTCCTGTGATAAATGAACCTGTGAAACCACACCATGCTGTCACTTTTGGGGAATGCAATGGCTTCTGTGTGTACTCACGTAGATTAGAGGTCACCCAAATGCGACAGTTATGGTTGTTAACGTCACCATGAAGCGAGAAAAGCGCTTCATCTGTCCACAAAATGTTAAAAACCCAGATGGGATCCTGTCCCATTTTAGAGAAGGCCCACTTCGCAAATGCTTCCCTCTGTGCGGTATCTGCTGGCAAAAGTTCATTGCACGATTGCAGTTTGTATGGGTACAGCTGGAGGATTCGACGAAGAATATTGTGGACAGATGATGGTGGTAAGCCCAATCGTCTGGCAGCTTCACGAGTACTGCTGGTCCCTGAAGCTGCTTCGGACGCAATCGCTTCCATTTCGACAGCATGGTCGTCCGGCTCGTGCTCGATTCTACAACTTTCCAGTTTCCTCAAAACGTTTAACAAGCTTTAAGAGACCTACAGGTGTTAAAGGACCTTTTCCACTCCTCACATTTTTCTGAACTCGGAACTTACGCAAGGGAATGGTCACTGATTCCTCGTTCATGTAAAATAACTTCAGCAACAAAAGCTTTATCCGGCGCACTGAGCATCCTTGTTCACATTCACTGTTTGTAATGGTGAAATGAATGTGGATTCATTGAGAGCAAAGGTTTTTATAGCCGTCTAATTTGCATATTTTCACCCCAGACGCTTGTAACAACGCCACCTACCGGATGATTTTCGAATTATTATTATTTTTCCAGCTTATAAAAAATCCCGTGACATACTAATGTTGATACTGCAAACAGTTTTCTTTTTCGTTCATTTTTCTGGATTTTATGAATTTTTAAAGTTTTTACGGACTTTTTGCCCACCCGGTATATAATAACTGTGGCGTATAACGACGAGGAATCTGGACTTAGTAACTCTCCTCTCCCTTAGAATTGTTGTGTCTGTTGAAAGTTAAAACAGATCATTTCTAATAAAACACAATTTTTATTTTTTTATACTTCTTTCTCTCTCTCGGAAAATACTAATATTCAAAATCCCGTATTCCATGTAAACTTTCTTTTCACCTTGAAAGTAAACTATGAAATTTAAAACTAATTTTAAAACATAAGTTCATCCCCCTCCCCTCTTTTTCATGAAACGTTTCTCGACACACCCCTGATACGTATCATCTAATTAATGCCAGGAAAAGAGTTTTTACAAAACTTTTTAAAAAGCTTTAATATCAAAAGAAATGTCAAGAAAAAATACCACAATAAATATAATTACCAATAACATCATACAAAATTCAGTAACTATTGAAATTTTTTTAAAAACATGTACATTCAACTTTTTTTGCATATTTATAAACGCGGCTTCCGTATAATTTCTGTAAAAAATCGTGATTAATATAGAGTTTGAGAATATTGTTAAAATCATTTTCATCACTTTTATTTCTCGGATAACCCCCGAACACACCAATCAAACAATCACGAATCCTTTTTATCGTCAGATACTTCTTCTACAAAGTGTCAAAAGCACTTCCAAGACCTGAAATAAATAAATAAAAAGCATTCTTCCATCTCATTGATAGTCCTCTCAATCGAGAGATAGAGATAAGAGTCCCATCAAGAATGTCTACCGACATCTTCATCCCTCTTCAAAATGCGCTATCATACCCCCTAATGAAAAAGAGAGGGAAACCACCTCTGATTACGTAAATTAACTTTTGTTTAGCGGCGATTTTTATCGGTAATAAGCACTTTCCATTAACCGGAGACGGGTGTTATTTATGAATAATCTTCCACAAAAGACTCACTCATCAACGTCACGGTCCGAACAATGCGCGCTGGAGTCGCATGCTAACGAACCACTGGGAGCGAAGTTTGCATTCATCAACAACACTCCTCAAATTAAGAAGGCCGCTACTGTGGCTTCTTCTCTTTTGTGAAAGGCATCAGAATTATCGAACGAGAAATCACGTCCCACTTGTAACGCCATTCCTTTTCCAGAAAAGACTTCTCCACCCTTCCTTTCTACGGGCATCTCCTTCATTCCCCCTTTTTATTTATCGTTTGCTTCATACATTCGTCTACCCCTCTTCTCATTTTACCATTTTCCGGTGATGGCTAGATAAAAGAGTTTGGGTTTGATGTCCCTTTTTGTTAAAAAACATTTTGATTGTGTGAGAGAGAATATTATCGTCGCACTGTTCAGCTACATGAGGGCTTTGGGTGACGAACCTCGTAATTTTGAACCATAGTCAAGTGACGAGAACGACACCTAAGATGGAACCCCTTTCTCCTAATTACCACACCACACCAACGGGAGGACGTTTGAGCTCTCGACAGATCTAACGTGTATCGCTCTCTTACACGGTGGGTCTTAAGTGGTACTGGGCTCGAACTCATGACATGCCTGCCATGATCCGATACCTTGACCACTGGGCTACTGCAGCCTACATTTTGAGAGAAGAGGGTATTGGTTTGAATCAACAAAGCACGAGGAGTTTTGATGGTGGAATGCAATCAGCTGAGCGAAAAAAAAATTAAGGTGGTATCCAATTCTTCTAACTTCCATATCCCGCCACATGAGCGGCGTTATTTTGCTGAGTCCAGACACCCATCGTGTATAAGCGCTGAAGCGCATTAAATCTGTGACGAGGCTTTAACTCTTCATGTTGGCGTGAGGAAGAAGTTTGTAGAGTGTGGTCTCAGCTCAGGTATCATTCTTATTACTGACCGTGGTGAAGGCTGTGGTAGCATAGTCACGTTTATGAAGTTGTGTCCGGTGTTTTTTGATTCGCGTATTCGAGCTTTGATGCTAATGAAGACCCACCTTGTAAAACAGGAGCTGGCATTTAGTCGATCACGATCGACCGGTGTACTCCCAAGACATTTTGGGGCGGCCGCCTCAAGATTAGCAGTTAGTAATTATATACCGAAATACTCCAGATTGACTGACAGTAAGCAGACAAAGTCTTTTACTGACTATAACTACGAGAACTAACTTTAGATGAAATTTTTTTTATTTTTTAACGTACTTTGAATTGTTTGAAAATAAATGCATCATTTCATATTATTATAATTGGGGCCATTATTATCATGTTTGTATCTTGCATTTTGCTTTAAACATAGTTTTTAAAGTGCGTGTTTATTTATTGTAGTTACGTAGATAAGTTTATATTCCGTATATTTATTATTTTCTTTTAAAATTTTCCTTTTTTCTTAGCTCACTACACATACACCACTGGGTGGACCACAAGAGCCTGAAAAATCAGAAGTAGCCCTGGAAAGGCCTGCCCACCCCTGGCGTTGAGGAACTGACGCATGTTAAAACCCCTCTTGGTTCAGCTCAAACGTCATTCTCGTCACTTGATCATGATTATATATATATATATATATATATATATATATATATATATCAGTGTTTCTCAAACTTTGGGGCGCCCTCTCCTAGGGGGCGTCATAACACTACAAGGGGGCGCGAGCATATTGAAAAGTCGAAAACAAAAGATTATTTTTAAAAAATTATTAATTTTCTGAAAGTAAACAAGCAAAACACATTCATATATCAGTACTGTTCAATGTATTTTATAGTTAATTTAACAATACTAAGTTAGGAACGTTTAATAATTACCAGTAACCCCATGGGCTCTTCATGTATGAAATTAATTTTTGCATGTAACACTTATCCTGATGATTTGTCCGGTTTATGATTAATTATTTCAATGCCGATTAAAAATTACGTATTCCGTTCCGGGGGTAGTAAAGGAATAAATAAGCAAATCCTCTGAAATAAGTAAATCCTTGGCAAACACTGTCCAGGTCATTTTATTGCATTCCAAAGCCTTCGGAATTATTTTACGGATAGCAGTTCCCAGAAAAGATCGTACTTTGGAAAGACGTATATATACGTCCGGGTAATTAACGCACTGGTGGAGCGAGACATTTATATACGCTGGCAGCCCTTAAGAGATTAAAGCCAAATTATAGGTTTAGTGTCAAAATAAAGAATTACTGAATTTAATGCATTGTTATTGTATGAGGGGGGCGAAATGAAAATTAGGATTGAATATTGGGTGGTAAAAATTGAAAGTTTGAGAAGCACTGATATATGTATTTAAATTACCAGATCCTTCATAAGTATCCATCTTGTTGCTTATAAGTTCAACATTAATAAGCAATCGACCAACCACATAAAATTTATGAGACGACGAGTGGCCTCTTTATTTCGCATGAGTCATCAGGAACTTATCTTTTAAGGCTGTTTTTGGCTAATGTTAAGGTATAGGACCCGAATTCGGAGTATTTTTTCAGATATAAAAGCACTGAAACATTAATATTATATTCTGGCTTCACTATGCCGTAGAGAATCACTTATTTTATCTTACTACTCATTTTTATCCGAGTTGATACATTTTTCTTTTATAAAATATGTTTCGCATTTTTTCTCCTATACCGTAATGCTGAATGAGCTATCCCTTTGCATGTTAAAAGGAGTAGGGGGATAGTGAGTAGTAGTTGCTGCCTAATAGCATCGAAGATCATGAATAACTGAACTATGTCTAGGGGAGGAGATGAGTTCAAATTTCATTTCCTGAACACAGTTTAGTTTGCGCTACTTAACCACCCCCAACGATTCAAATTTTAAGTTCAAAATTTAAGTTTATGTCTAAGCTTTTGAAAGCCTTTAATGTGATACAAAAAATAACGGTAAAAAATAGTTGTTCGTTACTCCAAAGTCCAAAGCGCGCTCTATCGTCATTTTTTTTAGATTTATCCTTAAAACTTATTTTTCAAGAAGATACTGACAAAAAGATTAATTTTATCGAAAACCGCTAACGAATCGACCCATTTTTCCATTTTTTATAATCATTTGAAATTTCGGGCCCTAAACTTTAATGGCACCTGTCTTCTTCGGAAGACGTTTGGGACCCTAAGTTTCATTATTAACTATTGTTTGTCTTGATATGTACTATCACCCCTTAAAGTTTTGCCACAGAGTTTAGTTACACCCTGTATGCCTTAAGGTGGTAAGTGGAGAGTACTTAAAAGGATAAGTATGGTAAAATTTAGCGGGTCGAAGATAGAACTTTTTTGTTGATAAATGAAAAGGCCTAGCCCTCGTGTTGTTTTGTAATGCTACGTTAATAAAATTCTCACTGGGAGTGAAGCATCCGTTTGGTATTATTTAACAACATTTGACCCTAGCTCTTAAACAGAGGTTTCCAAATTTTTTTTGTCTCGTAGACCCCTTGCCCTGTGTTTTTCAGTTTCCTGTAGACCCTGCTTACTTAATATTGAAATTTTGCAAATTTATCAACTAGTATCTTTTTGATTGCACATGTTTGTGCTACTACTTACTTTAAAAGACTTCAATTTCTAACTGTAGTGAAGTATAGCGTTTAAAACTTAAGAAGCACATATTAATGAATTAAAAATTAAAATTAAATTAATACGTAAAATAACTGAACAGCAAACAAATTATTTTAATGAGAGGGATGAATCTGGTGCTTAAATAGCAAATTTTGAACATTTAACATCAATCTAGTCGTGTTTAACCCTAAACAACCTTTGTTAGTATGTGTCCATCCACCCCCCTTTTTTTTGAGATGGATAAACTCACTGAAACTCCCTCGAACTAGGAAAAGCAGTTAAAAGCTTTCTCCATAATTCGTGATTTATAACGGCGTGATTCGTAACTCCATAATTCGTGACAAATAACAGATATGCCTTTTTAAAGCCAAAATTGCTGACATACGGGTCTATACTGACCAGTTCAATTTATATTATGACAATTTTTCAATGTTGCTATAGGGATTCTCTCGTTGTTTGCTACGATATTAGAATAAAAAAAGCTATCTCAAACTTAGTTTAAAAATATGGGTAAAGGGCATTTAAATGTTGAACGTAGGTTAAATTGTTCTGACAGATTGTCAGTGACAAATTGAGAAAATTCGGAACGGACAATATTGTATAACACTTCTTTAGCTTAATTCTGGAAAGAAATTCTGAAATGGTCCTCGTCTTAGCAAAATTTATGCTGTCACCTAGTCAACCTCACTACCAAATCAACCTCACTAAATTTAGTACATAAATCAGTTAAATTGGTAAAATCTGTGGTTTCCACTTGATAAAATTTTTTAAAGATGTAAATCATAATCTGGTTTAATGTAAGCCACTACCATAGACCCCCATAGACAACTCATGGACTCCCAAATTATTTTTTCGCTAGCGTGGACCCCTTGCAAGTCGTCATTGACCACTTTGGGTTGATTGATTGATTGATTGATTGAATATTAACGTCGCACTGCTCAGCTACTCGAGGGCTTTGGGGGACGAACCTCGAATTTTTTGACCCATGGCAAGTGACGAGAACGACACCTGAGTTGGAACACCTTTCTCCTAACTACCACACCACACCAACGGGAGGACGTTTCAGCTCTCGACAGATTTAACATGCATCGCTGCCCTATACGGCGGGTCTTTAGTGGTACTGGGCTCGAACTCGTGACAAGGCAAGCCACGATCCGATACCTATACCACTCGGCTGCCGCGGCCACAGACCACTTTGGGAATCACTGCTCTAAAATAACAAGTCTCCAAAACCTCGTCATACCGACCCCACTGTGACGTTAACACAAACTAAATTAAACAAGCGAGTTCTTCTAAACTAACGATGTCTCGTTCCTAGTAAGAAGTCATCGAAACCGAATTTAACTGCTGTGGTTCTATGCAGGGAAGTAGCTACCGCTGTTCAGCCGTATCAATGATAATGGGCCCCCATGCTACAGAGGCCCTGACACGTATAACCAAAAAGTCGTAAAATGTTATCAACAGTCTTCTTAACAGTGTTCCCTTTTACGTTTATAAAATTATTTGTCACTTGCTTCAAACGGTTAAAATTTTTCCTGAAGCTCTATACCTTTCCCTCCCTTAGAAATCTTTAAAAGCAAGTATCGTTTAACTCAAAATAATGAGAAAACAAGGAGTGGTGTATATTCGGAAAGGCGCTTAAAAAATTCATATTCAAGGCGACCGTAACTCGTAAGGAAGACTGTTTAAAGCAAAATGTAGAAAACATTTAGAATGAAAAAGAATGTTGTTTACCTGTAAATTACATTATCACTTTGTCTGTTAACTGCCTACATGTTTCGTTGATCGACTGTATATAAGCAGTTTGGCAGTCCATCCAGAGGTGTCAAATGAAAGAGAATAACAGATTTTGAATGTCTCGGTTCTTTTTTTTTATTTCTGTAACATCCAAAAGATCGGCTGTGCATTTATAGTCAGAAAGGATTAGAAATCTGTTTCTCCTCTGAAAAGATACGACCATAAGCGCCAGAAGTCTTTTGCCACCCCCAATCGCTATTTAATTGCCTCATTAAATAGTTATTCTGTGGTTCGCAATTCTTTGTAAAAAATATGTTGCTTTTGGTAACTAGACATTCTAACAGCCTGTCCATAAAAGGTTTAAAGTGTACATAATTTCACTCCATTAAAACTCCACTGATAACGTTGTGATTTTTCGCGTGGTGAACTTTTGAAAATATGTGAGAAAATAGCAGATTAACCATTAGTGGAGCTTTTAAATGCAAAATTAAGAAAAATAAAGAAAATATTGCAAGGAAAGGGGCTAAAATTTCTTCTTTTTCCTACAGTCATGTCAGACGCATTTGTATTGTAACTGTAAGAACTTTTTTTTTCATTATAAATCACCAAATTACAATTTCTTGTACACCCGACTTTATTTTTACGCGATTGATGCGTTACATGTGAAACACCAAGTAAAACCTCTCAAAATAGATTTTACATTTGTATAGTAGAAAAAAGAGTAATTTTTTTAAGCCATGTAATATGAAATTAAGAACGCATTTTAAAAATTGCGTACAATTATCACAAATCTTAAATTTATATATGTTTCAGAAAATAATTAAATAAAATAAAGAACTCATACACATTGCTTCAACGTAGGGCAATAAATTAATAATATTTGAAGTAATATTAAATTATTCACAGCTACTTAAAATATAACGTATTTGTTAATACTTAATATCTTAAAACTACTATTGGGTTTCTCTCTCTCTCGCTCTCTTTTTCTCTTCTTTAAAAGAAAACATTTTTTAAAAAAATTACTTCGCTTTCAAAAAATTATCACGTTTTAAAATATCTTAAATAGGCAGTCATTATTATTATTATTATTATTTTCGTTTCTTAAAATCACATATCATATTTCACTGCAAAACAATTTCTCAGTACTAAGAAAGTCCAGATATTTTACATAAAGCATTGTATTTAAAAATTTTCCTATTTTTTCTAAAATTTTCTACATTTTTGTAAAACACGTATTCTTACTTTATCAAGATTCTAGACATCAATTTATGGGAGATGGATGCATTAATTTTCAAAGACAAATGTTACAGAAAATAACACAATTAAATGCAGAAAACTCCATTTTTCCATTTCTCGTTATTATTTATTTTCATATATTTTTTGAGTGCATGCCCACACGTATACATTTTTTTAATTAATGAATTTATTAAATTTTTAAGTAATTATATCATTGCAAATATGTATCAGTAGTTTTTACAGACACTCTTATTTATGCAATTGTTTGGGCATTAGAGAGTATTTGAAGGAAATCTTATTGAACTATTTATTAGTAGTATTATAATTATTTATTAGATTTCCATATCAGGTATCTTTCCCCTTGCTTTTGAGAAAAACGTTACAGAAAACAAAAATTGTGTTTTTTTTTGTTTTTATTTTTAAATAAAAGCCTTTCTCCACATCAACTAAATGACATAACGTAAAGAATTAAAGAATTATTTGCTTATTTGTGGAATTACTCAGAGTTTAATTGCTACAACCAGTGCATTAATTATAACTTAACTTACTCTGAACTACCATGTAAAAAGTTTACTCAAAATTTTTAAGTAACAATACAATTAATCGTAATTTAAGAATCAATACTATTGTCCTATTAATTGTAAATTAAAAATAGATACTATTTTTCTAAAAGAAATTTCGTATCAAAGCTTTTCCTTATAATTGGTTTACTTAAAAAATTTATTTAAGCAGAAAATGGGAAAACTATTTTGCGTATATTAAAATATATATTTTATTTAAATGTGTCCTTATTTTGTATATTCAATAAAATTACATTTTTTTAAAAAAAATAATCCGACATATTAATTTTTTTTCTATCTAAATTTAATATATTTTACTCCTACTATACTGGATGATTTTTATAACTTTTTATTTACTTGCCTTATATTCATATTTCTCACAGAATAGAATGAATTAAACAGTTACAAACAGTTTATTAGAGAAATTATTAAACAGTTTTTATTTTATAAATTCGTTTAACAAGCCTTTTTCGGACTTTCTCAACTTTAAAGTGTTGTAAAGACCTTACTTATTTTGATTTTATTTCATCCGTGTACTAATAAAAAAAAGAACTGTTATCTTATTAAATTGGCTTATGTTTTTCATATATCCACCGAAAATTATTGTAATAAAAGTAAAGTTACTCCTTTTTTTAAATGATATAAAAAACACAGAAAAAAATGTAATAAACTATTTTATTGAAAGCCAAATCATTTCGCAATAATTTTTTAAATCTATTGAGGTGAAGCTATGGACAAAAAATTACATAAAGAGTCACTATTTCAGTAATAGAGTCACTGTCTCTTCAATGGAGTCACTATCTCTTTTATAGAATCACTATCTTTTTTATAGAGTCACTATCTCTATTATAAAGTCCTTATATCTTTTATAGTGTCACTATCACTACCTCTATGATGAAGAGTCACTATCTCTATGATGAAGAGTCACTATCTCTATGATGAAGAGTCACTATCTCTTTTTAGAGTCACTATCTCTTTTTTAGAGTCACTATCTCTATGGCGAAGAGTCACTATCTCTATGGCAAAGAGTCACTATCTCTACGACGAAGAGTCACTATATCTGCGGCAAAATCACTTTATACAATAAAGAATCAAAATATATCTATACAACTTCTTTGACATTGAAGTTACTAAGTTTTGACTCTTGAGGCCTATTTTATGATGCTGTTGCAGAATTTTTTTCATTACTGAAGGAGTTTTGATGAATCGCTGAAAATTCTTGTATATTGATTATGTTCCATTGTTATTTGCATTGTTTTTAAGAGGGTTGCCTAGTTCTTTCGAGTATTCATCAGTTTTAGTGAAAAATTATTTGCTATCATTAATATTTTACAACATCTGATATCTGCTGGAAAATTGAACAGTTGATCAGAATGTTAGCAAAAGGATTCTTCTTCAGTATTTCATTTTCAATAGCATGGTTGAAATCTTCAATGTCGTTGGTGCAAATCACTGGATTCAGCTTTAGAAGGCTGGACAATGAAATCAAATGTTATTCCTGTGCTAGCATTCCTTTTCTGTTTAGGAGTTTACTTTTTGCAGTGATCCAGAAGAAAAATATATCCAATGGAGGTAAAACATGTAAGACATGTCGGAGTAATATATCATTTGCAAGATAAGGATGATCAAAAGAAGCATGACAGAAAATGCATCAAACAATGATTCAGCTATTGTCAAAGATTTATATATTAAATGCTCATATTTTGGAGTTGCATTTTTGCACTGTTCAGAAGAAGAATATATAAAGAGTGTTTTTTTCCAGGTATAGAAGTTTAAGTTGGCATTACTTTCCAAGATGGCGACCGATTTAACAGCTGTCAAGTGATTTATTCTCAGTTTGGTTTGGCAATTCAAGAACTGAAGCCAAACGATCATCAAGCAAGGCGTAGATTCGTCGAATGGGCCCAAAACGAGATTGCCGTTGTTCCCGATTTTCATAAGCGAATTTTGTTTAGCGATGAAGCGCACTTCTGGTTGAATGGCTACGTCAACAAACAAAACTGCCGCATTTGGAGTGAAGCTAATCCACAAGTGTATGTCGAAACACCGTTACATCCATAAAAACTGACTGTTTGGTGCGCTTTATGGGCTGGTGGAATCCTTCTTCAAAAACGACGAAGGCCACAACGTTACAGTCAATGGTGATCGGTATAGAGCCATGATTACTAACTTTTTCATTCCTGAATTGAACAATCATGATGTCCAGCAGCTGTGGTTCCAACAAGACGGCGCAACATGTCACACAGCTTGTGCCAAAATCGATTTATTGAAAGACACGTTTGGTGACCGCCTAATTTCACGTTTTGGACCTGTGAATTGGCCTCCAAGATCTTGTGATTTAACACCGCTAGACTATTTTCTGTGGGGTTATGTAAAGTTATTGGTCTATGCGGATAAGCCACAAACGCTTGGCCATTTGGAAGACAACATTCGCCGTGTTATTGCCGATATACTGCCACAAATGTTGGACGTCCAGATTGGACTACATCCGAGCCAGCCGTGGCAGTCCTATGCCAGAAATCATATTTAAAATGTAATGCCACAAGATTATCTTTCGAATAAAAAAAATTCATGTCAATTGAATAATACATCGTTGTTTTATTGCAATTTAAAGTTCTATACCTCTCTAAAAAACACCCTTTACAACGAAATAAAACATGTAAGACATGTCGCAGTAGCATATCACTTGCAACATGTTGATAATCCAAAGAAGCATGACAGAAAACGCACCAAACAACAATTCCACCATTATGAATTAGTTATTTATCAAAAACTTATGTTGGTTCAAGTGTAGTATAGAGGGGGCACTTGGCGCAGTCCTTTTTTTGGAGATTAAAAGTGGTCACCAAGGTACTTTTTTCCGAATTATTTATTATTTATTTTAGAATGAATTCGATATCTCACCATGACATTTAGATAAAATCGCCAAATCCGATGAACCATCATCAAATCCGAAGTGCCCCCACCCCTATACTACACTTGAACCACTTATGTTTTCAAAAAAATAACGTAGTAATTAAACAACTTCACTTCGTTCGCTAAAACAATAATCTGAAAATCTTTCGAGGTGACAATGTAATTAAAAGGACTGTGACATTTGTTTCGAATTTATATTGATTTTAACGATTGTGATGTAATGTTGTTTGTTTTGTTAAAATAATTAAATCAGATGGTCTACAATGTTGTAGAGTAACAATAAGGACAAGTAACAAAATAAACCTAATTAATTATTTTTTTAAAAAAATAGAGATAGATATACATGTTTATTTTTTAATCTTATCAGTTATATTTTACTATTACTGATATTTAAAATTAGAGATATTTCAATAAGATTTTAGATACTTCATTAAAATTTACAATTTTTTATTGAAATCATGTTTACGTATCAGTGTTTTGTTGAATACCATAACTTTATGTAACAGAGGAGGGAGCCCTAAAGTTGAAAACTATCGAAAATAAAAAATTCAAGCCAATTCAAATACTCAAAATGAAATTACAATATTCACATTAATTGAAGTAAAAAAGCTATTCTAAAAAATAAAATAGGCTTAGCTTTGATCAAACTATCATGAACAGAGTGCAGACATACAAATGAAACAGAAATTAGAACATGAATATTAATTTGAGTTAAAAAGAACCTTCCAAAGGAAACAAATCCAATTAAAATTCAACTTAGAAATTTTTAAAAATGGTATGTATTTCAATCCAATTACATCGTAAATGCAAAAGTAGAACTGCAAACACTCAAACCGTTTTGACAAATTTAAAAATCAACTACTCAAAGAAACCTTTTTAAATAATTATTCATTCAAGAAACGATTGTAATTTTCCACAAAGAACAAGTAAATGAATAAATACAATCTTAAATAAATGCAATGATAGGGGAAAATATGTAAAGATTTCTTAAAAACTACATGAGGGATAATGTAACGTAATTGGATGTCATAGCACTCAAGTTGTGGAAAATTGTGTCAAAATAAAGTTTAAGTTTGAAGTGAAATATTGGTTGACATACAACGGTCCCGACAAACTACTATGTGTTTTCTTGTATTTTTCAATTCCTACTATTAGCTCACACTCTCTGTATATTTATTTATTTATCTTGGGGGAATTTTATATCGTTTATAAAATACATTTTAAAGCGCTCGATTGAGCTGAAATTTTATATACATGATTATTTTGGATGGCAAGACAGAAATTTAATTATAATTAATAAAAATTAATTGAGTAAAGCTAATTATTCTAAGAATTAAAAATACAGCCCCGTTGGCATCATTTTTGGCGACTTGTGTCAAAACTTGAAAAGGTTTTTCCCTCACGTAGACGATAATTTAATTAGAATTAATTAAAATTAATTGACTGAAACTAATTATTTAAAGAATTACAGATACAGTCACTCTGGTTTCATTTTTAGCGACTTGGGTCAAAACTTTAAGAGATTTTTTTTTTCACGTTTTAAAGCCTTCAGTTGAATTGAAATTTTATATACACGATTGTTTTGGATGACAATACGAAACTTTAATGATAATTAATAAAAAATTAATTACCACTTAATGTTGTGATTCAGTCATATGCATGTTCATATTTATATTAATTATAGTAGGAATTGACATAATTTTTTTATATTTCTTGTTTCTTTATCTTAACACGAGACGAAACTCACTTAACACGAAAAAATGCCCCTTATGTGAATGAACAAAGTGCGGAAAACACCAGCCACACAGGTTCATCATTGGAAGAATTCATTGCAGTAAATGATGATCATGTGAGTACAGTCCTAATTATGGCAGACAAAGACATTCTGAAGTTTGTTTAAAGCTCAAAAAACATCATTGAAGCAAATTCCGAAAACAAAAATGAGATAAATAATGCAGCTCCTGACCCCACCTCATCCGAAATGAGGAATATCATAAAAAATATGCGCAGCTATTTTAACGCACATTCCAATGTTGAAATGAATAACAAAATGGATGACATCGAAAACAAATTTGTTGGTAATTTGATGTTTAAAAAAATGCAAAGAAAAATTTCACATTATATTCCAAAAACTCAAAAAATGTTTTACTTTTCAAAACCTTGGAAATTTTGTTATAAGTTTCAATGTGAATGTTTTTGTTTCATTGATTTTCGTTAAATAAATGCATATATCTTTATATATGCGAGTGCGTGTGTGTAAATAAAATGTACTCTAATAGGCTTAATTTTGTTGAATATATGATTTTTTTTACAAATCCTGTCTACAAAATTCTTTTAACACAGAAACATATTTGTTACGCGTTAAGGTATCCGACTACGTTCGGAACCGTGATTTTAAAAAAGCGCATAAATAGATAATTTTCATAATATTTAGTGTTACTCAGATTAGAATACATGTGTCATGCGCACAAATGCAAATATTCTTCCTTGCCGCGCTGTGCCGGCAGATGAGAACTTTCTGTGGAACGAGATAGACGAGAAAATTTCTCTTTAATACTCAGACGTGAGCATTAATATAGGACTCTAATATTCGAAGCTCACAATAAAAAAAATAATTAAAATTTGCTGTGCTTGTACATAGCATATATATGTTGTGTGGTTCAATAAAAAATTTAAAAAAAGATCCGTCGATGAAAGAAAAACAAACTAAAAATAAACAACATGCATAAAATTGTTTTAAGGACATTTTGACAAAAAAAATTTATTTAAATATAATATTTTGGCAAAAAATTAACTTAGATTAATCTTTTATCCAAATGTTCTCCTTTTGTGAAAAATGGTTCGATTATAATAATATTTTGCCTGTATATAGCTCAGACCTCTCTACAGAGACTCAACTAGAATTTTTGAAAAATTCGCATTATTTTCAGAGTTACCACCAATTGAAATAATTATTCGCGTTTTTTTCTTAAAATTTCTCCCCTCTGTTGTAAAATATGAATAAACCCACTTCTAAGTTATATATTTCAAAAATTCTAGTTGAGTCTCTGTACAGAGGTATGAGTTATATACAGGCAAAATATTATTAAAATAGAACCCTTTTTCACAAAAGAAGAACATTTGGAAAAAAGATTATTCTAAGTTAGTTTTTTGCCAAAATATTGTGTTTAAATAAATTTTTTTTGTCAAAATATCCTTAAAACAATTTTTGCATAACTCTAATCTAAGTGACACTAAATTTTTTTACTAATTTTTTTTAATAATATTCTTATGGATGTTCTTAATAACTTTAGGGATCGATTTTAGAATAACTTCATTCGTTTTCGAGAAAAAAAAAATGTTGATATGCAGGCTAAAAATCAACGAAAAAGTCAACATGTCTTACATTTTATTTTTTTTAAAAAAAAAGTATTCAGTTTATAGCAAAACGGATCCCTAGTTTTATTACATGCTTTATTTTTAACACGCAAGAAAAAAATTGAAGTGATTGGTAAATAATTGTCGAAGGAGTAGCATTTTGAATGCACTAAGGTTTCGAAAAACACAAACTGAGAAAAACCACTTTAAAGTATATAATTCTGAAAAAATAATTATTATAAGCTTAATTAAACTTAAAATACCACTTTAAGATATTACTTATACGTTTTTCTTTAAAATAATTGCATTTTCATATGTTTTCAACCCACACATTTTTATAAATGATCAACTTTTAGAGAGTACTAATTGCACAAGAAAACTCAAGAAAAACTTAAAAAAAATTTTTTTTCTGTCACGACAGAAATTTTAGCTGTTTTTCTTCTTATAATATTAAAGTATTACATTTGTATGAAAAATATATCAGGGATAAGAACTGAAATTATAAAATTTTTAATATAAAATGCCTTAATTTAAAAATTTTACATGCACACATTTCACAAGGAAGAAAAATTACATTATTGTATTGCCTCGGAAATATTCTGCTTTTAATACTACACATTCTTTTTTATAGTTATTATTTCTATTTATAAAATAGATTTTTTTATCATAATGCATTTTTTAGCTTTTTTTTCTAAAAAGGGGGTGTGGCTGAATTGCCTAATTTGTTTTCAAATGAAGTTTTATTCAACTTCTAACTTTCCGACATGCACAAGTGATATATCAATCGAAAGATAATAATGCAAAGAATAAGATTAAATGAAAATAAAAAAAAACGATAGGTTTGTGATTTTTAGGGTACCAAGTCCTCTTAATTTACGTTAAACTGAAGCAACACGAAGCCTATTGGTGATGGAATTCGTGCTTTGAACCACAGTCAACATCCGAGCTGCCCCCCTTCTACAAGCTTCTCCCCCACCCCAAAGGAGGGCTTTGAACCTCCACAGTATCGTAGGACTGAGAAAGAAACCGTAGCTTATGAAGAATATAAGTACAGGTTTTACCTCTGACGAGGTTCCAATAAATAAGATTCTGAATCAATAACTGCGACTGTCGGTTAAAATCCATAGAACGGTGAACTGGTTCTCGTATGGGATAATTTTAAGTCGCATGTATATTTCTCAAAGGACAGTATTTATTATTCTGAATTTATGTATTATATTGGGGGGGGGTAGAGACCACACACATAATTGCGCTTATTTTCATTATTAAGTGTGCTTCGAACTTTTCAGGAAATTTAAAAGTGAAGTTACAATAGAAAATTGCTTAAACTTTTCCAAATAATTCTGGTCACACCCAATGAAAAGAACATAAAAGTATTCGATTGCGTTCTGAGAACAACGATTCTATCATATTTGTGTCACATTAATGTAAATTTATTCGCGTTTCTGATAGTTAATAACCTATATCTGATGAATTATTCATGAACAATAAAGATTTTAACAGATTGGTATGAGTGCGCTATAATAAAAAGCAATAATTACTTATTTTCCGGGAATTTTTATCCTCTAACTTTAGATTACTTTGTAAGATTAATTATTAATTTATTTCCGCAAATTGGAGCAACTTTTTAAATAAACAGCTTTTTTTGGATATCTAGATTCTGAAAATATATTTCATAATAAAAACAGTGGAAAGAAGAAAAAAAATATACTTTACACTTGCCTTATGGTATCCGACTACGTTCGAAACCATAGTTATGAAAGAGTGTGTAAATGTTTTTTTTTTAAATTTAGTGTGCCGTGAATTAGAATATACGCATGAAATTGTTTTAAGAATAATATCACAATAAAAATTATTCAAATAGGGTTTTCTTAGACAAAAAAATAAAGAAAGAATGGCAAATTATTAAAATTATTATTATTATGAAAAACGGTTCAATAAATTAAATATCTTGCCTATATAGAGCTAACGCACCTAAATCGGGGTTGAACTATAAAAGTTTTTAAATATATTATTTAGAAGTGGATTAATTCATATTTTATTATATCAGAGTTTCGGCTCCAGAGTGGCTTAGAGGTAGCGTGAGTGAAAGAATATTAACGTCACACTGTTCAGCTACACCAGGGCTTTTGGTTATGGACCTCGTAATTTTGAACGCTGGTCAAGTAACGAAGACGACACCTGAGCTGGCATCCCCCTCTCCTAACTATCACACCACACCAACGGGAGAACGTTTGAGCTCTTGACAGATTTAACGTGCATTGCTCCCCTAAATGGCGGGTTTTTAGTGATACTGGGCTCGAACTCGTGACAAGTGAGCCACGATCCGATACCTTGACCACTAGGCTACCGTGGTCACTAGAGGTAGCGTGCCCGCTATGTAAGTCTAAGGTTGCAGGTTCGACCCCGGCTGGAGTCGATTGATCGTAGGCACTCATTCAAAAATTGCAGAGGCACGCATGTCATATCATTATATGGCATTTAAAAAGATCCCTTCAGTACCAATTTGGCTCTGGTGCTCTCGGCAATATTTAGCATCCGACAAGATCTTAAATTAAAAATTCAAGCGTCCAATTTTGACTGCAAGAGCCGCCACTAGATGGTGCCACCCTGAAATGGCTCTCACACTTGAATACTTTCCATGTCTGCAAAGGCCAAGTTGCTAAAATACCGCCCCATTGGGGGAAAATATTATATCATAGCAGAGAAATTTTAACAAAAGTACCAGTTTATATTTCAATTGATCGCAACTGAAAAAAATAATACGAATTTCTGAAAATTTTAGTTCAACCCCGGTATAGAAGTTATAGCTATGTATAGACAAAATATTATTATTATCATCGTAGAAGCATTTTTACTAAATGAAGAGTGTTTGAAAAATATTTCATTCTTTTTTCGTGTTTGGTCAAAAAATTGCTTTTAAATAATTTTTTCTTGTGATTAATGACAGAAAGTTCTCGCTCAGGGTATCTAATACCCAAGGGTGTTTACATTCTGTTTTTGCAAATTTAAAAAGGAAGAAAAGTAGGGAATATACAATACGTTTATTACATTTTTAACATGTAAATTTAGTTTTTCTGTTCTTTTTATAATAGCATTCAGTGCACTGTTTATATGCTCCTTTTTCTTCTTGAGTAAAGGCGATGTTTTCACTGGATCTTAATTTTTTTTAATCTGTATCTTTTTAAAATTAAACATGTAGGAGTAAACTTTTCTATTCTTTAAATTGAAAAAATTCGGAATTTCTTTTTTTATAAACAATAAGTTTTATATAACAATAAGTTCAAGCAATAGTTTTTTTCTTTCATAAGTTCATCTGAAAGTGGATAAGTTGTGTACATGTTGTCTGCTTTCAAATTACGTTCTTCCCAAATGTTTTTGTGTCTCTGTGTTTTATTTTCCGCAGTGTCTCCCTCTTCTAATTCTGGATCGATTTCAGTGAAGGAATCATACTTGCTGTTATACTCTTCATCACTTAATTCTTCCTCATCATAACCACGAAGAGAATTTCTTCATCCGAAAATACTGTTGTACTATATATATATCTATTAAATACTGTATCTATTAAATTACTTAAATATCACATTTCTTCATCATGACTACAATAACACGTCATAGCATAAGGAAAGATTTAAAACGTGCTCATGCATTCAGAACTGTAACGGCGATTCACGCGTAGGGTATGACATACCCGAAGAGGCAATATCCAAAAATATATATTAAGAATTCGCCTACAAGCTAAGGCCCCTCAAAGGATATGATCTTAAAGTCAGCTACACGAGAAACTATCCATTTTCCGAAAAAGGTTTAGAAGCAGCGCTGCAAAAAGGTAGACAGTGGGTATGACCTACCCTGGGCGAGAAGTGCTGGTTTAAAACAGTTTTATATGCATATTCCAATCAAAACAGTGCTTCTCAAAGTTCAATACTTGCGACCCAATATCCAATCATAATTTTCATCGTTCACCCCTCTCCCCTCACACACATAAATATAATGCATTGAATTCAAAAATACTATACTTTGATGTTAAAGCTGCAATAAGACTTTAACCTCTTAAGTACCACCAGCGTATATAAACCCCTCGCTCAACAAAAAGGGAATTGTCCCGGGCGTATATATACGTCTATCCGAAGTACGATCTTTTCTTTGTACTGCTATCCATAAAACTATTCCGAAGGCTTTGGAATGCGATAATAGGACCTTGTGACAATGTTTGCTAAGGATTTACTTATTTCAAAGGATTTGATTATTTATTACTTTTCTCTCCCCCAATATACCACGTGCACTCTTGAAAAACGGCGGCATTGGGGAGGGGGAGAATCGCATAACTTTTAGTCGGCAGTTAAGGGATAAATTATAAACCGTACAAATTTTCAAGATAAGTGTTAATATTTGTGTATAGTTTTATATATGATAAGCCCATGGGGTCACTGGTAATTATTAAACTTGTTCTTAACTTAGTATCGTTATATTGGTTATAAATGTATAAGTAATGCACAATGTATTTTATAAGTGTTTTTATACCAGTATACTAAATTTGTATTTTATTTTTTATTATGTCAGAATGTATTTCCTTCGATAACTTTCTGTAAATTAATAATTTGTTTTAAGATAATCTCTTGTTTTCAACTTTTCAATATGCTCGCGCCCCCTCCTAGAGTTATCACGCCCCCTGGGGGGGCGCGCCACACAGTTTGAGAAACGCTACCTTAAATTACTATCAAAATATTATTCTTTTATACGCTTTTTTCTTAATCACGGTCATCTTAGGGCTGAAAAATTCTTGACAATCTCCCGAATAATAGAACGAATGACTATTAGGCCCTGGGGCTTCCTCTTAAAGGAATGCTCTTTATTAATTGCCGAAAAACGTGTCCAATTACGATAATAATCTGTTTTACATCCGCCTCTCATTACGAATACGGCTCGTGCCTCTTCCAAGCCATGGCGGAAGGAACTATTATGATTATTCACCTCGATTAAATTATCGATCGCTCGGGCCACCTGCCTGAAAAATATTCACGCTCAAACCTCAGGCGCGTGACTTCGACCTTGACCTCTTCTATATTAAAGTTCAACCACCCTGCAATCGAACAATTAATCAACAAACAACAACAACCACCTCCAATCGGCCATTCAAATGACATATCTTTACTTAATCGTCTTGTCTTCGTGTATAGATGGTGCGTTCTCTTAACGATGCACAAATTCGAACATTAATTACCAATTTCCGTTTCAAGGTAGGATTGACACCTATTGTTTACGCGTCTCGCAGAAGCAGGGATGCAGAAGCCGTATCTCTCTTGCGCATCTGTGGATTGAAGGTCGCATATAAACGAAGAAATTAGTTGCTTTTTTGTATGTAATGGGTTTGGAGACTGTTATCTACTGAAAAATGGAAAAATTCCGTATTCCGTGAAAGAACGGGAGCTGAAAACAATTGCGCATTTTTAGAAGTAGAGGGGGTTGTGACAAGACAGATTGCGTAAAAGGATTTGGGAGATGCTTATCGGGGCAGTTTTTCGAAGTTGACACCTGCAGAGGATCTCTTGAAGAATGAGAAGAACAAAGGCGGAACATGTTGTCAACATTCATAATTCGGGCACGCATTTTTTGTCCGTTCATGTGGGCGGATAAAATAGGCAAAAGGAAATGTCTGGAGATATAATTTAAAATGCTAGAAGTACAGAGGATGCAACAGAAGAAAAACAAAAACACTTCGGCTTTTAGTTATTTTAGTAGCTGTTAATCCTTAACTTTAGTTATATGTCCATTCAAATAAAACAAGATGAGCTTGACTTATATATATATGATATAGTTGAATGATTTTTTTAATAATGTGAAATCCAATTTCAATCCAAGAGCAAATAAAAATTAGCAGAGGGTTTGAAAAAATGTAAAACCTATAATATGTAGCCCTGTTATATAACAGTTGTTCAAATAACAAGGGTAGACTATCAACTTGAAAAAGCGCTTTCAAGCCTTATTTGGCGAGCGAAAAACCCTTGGTTATAATAATGAACTCGAATACTAGATATGTTTTGAGTATATTTAAACTCAAAAAGTGCTTAAAATTAAGCGAATTTGCTTAACTAGTAGGGTTTCTTCAAAAGTTTTAAAAGAAAAAAGTAGAATTATAAAGTTTCTCATCAAAGATGTAATTAGTGTTGGTTATGGCAGCATGAAAGTGCGTGTAATTTATGCATTTACTTTGTAACCGAGCGTATTAATTTCTGCACTTCGTTCGTTCGAGACTTCGGCAACTTTCGCGGAATTTTTTTTCAACATTTCGTGAAATTTTAAAGCAACAATTAAAAATATATATTTGAATAATTAAATTTTTGTAAGAAATGGTACCAAAATTCGAATAAACAAATGATTTGATGTATCCTCTAGAGTCCTTAGTCCAGGCATTATAAAGTGTAGATTGCTAGACTTAAGTAAAATACTCCTTCCGTTGTGTACGATTGAGAATATAATTGAGTCAACTTTTCGCGTCAGTCAACTCGCTTTCTGTCACTACTCTTCTAGTGTGAAGAGGGGAGAGAATGCCTTTCACACGTTCACGAAATTGACCAAAAAGGGAGTGCCAGACTCATCAGTACAACGATTGAGCCTGAAGAAGTTATAAGGTTTCTCCATTTCCAATACACAAGTAGACACATATGAGGAACGTAGCTTCCACAATATCCTTTTAGCTGAGTCAACTAGTGGAAAGGAGAACTTAGTTTTCGAGTGTTTCAAGGATTGGAACAGCAGTGAGTGCCGGTTGACCACTTGTTTAGGGGCTAGCGATTTCTGTTCAAAACTAGTCCCCGATTGTCTGCTCCTTTTGTTATATGTGCGCCATAAGTTGACTCATGTGAAAGGCCTCTTAATGATACTAGATGCGTAAAGAGAAAACCTAAGCAAAGCCGTTCAAGAATCACTACGACCAGTGAAGTTTTAAAAGTCTCAATTACGGCAGGGCTTTACAAGAGTGCAAAAGTTTCCTCGTTTTCTTGTGAATTTCATGTTGCTACAGGAACATCAAGGGTTACTGTTTACAGAAGACTAAACGAAAGAGGTTTGATTGCAAGAAGACTTGCTCTTTACATCCCACTCGGCTCCACCCAATGGATTTTCGTTTACCATCTTTCACAGGACATTGACATTATAGAATATTAGTGAAAGATAGTTCCGTTCTCTGAAGGGTTCAGATTCAGCTGTACCCTCCTTGATTATTGACATTCTTTCATCCGAAGGGAGCAAAGGAGGGATATATGCCCTCCAACATTCCAAGAAATATAGGATATTTGCCCTCCAAGAAATATAGAAGATAACAAAAAAGAAATATAGAAAGAAATATAGTATGATAAGAAATTCAAGAAATATAGTATGATAACAAATCCTTAATGTGGTTAGGATAAGTATTATGTTAGACACTAATCTCTATATCTTTAACAGAAATTTTGTGACTACAATGATATATAGAAATGAAAATTTTTTTGAAGCTCTATATTCACTTTTTTCAGAGATACAGCTGGACCGGATTTCTTTTTTTGTGGATGACAACACTAGTCCACATAGGGCTCCTCTGGTCGACAAATTTCTGAAAAGTGCCGAATGAATTAGTCAGCCAGATTTACAGACCGTTAGCCGTAAAGGATATATTTGTGATGTTCCTAAGATGACAGTTTGCTTCCCCTTCTCATAGTCATCCAAGACCTTAAATATAACGTTTTTGTAGTAGAAGGATGGATATAAAACACCATATATGTCTAATTTCCGACATAAATTCACGTTGTTAAAGCTGTATAACTATGAAGGAAAACAGTCCTTATTAATTTTTTTTGGTTCAATCTTGTAAGCTAATTTGAGGTTTTCCTGTACTAATGAGAGAATCGAGCACATGATAATATATGTGTACCATAGCTGTTGAAAGGTACTTTTTTGTATTATATCAATCTATATGAATACTCAATTGCATTAAAAGTTTTCAAGCAGTTCTGGAGATAACCAATAAAAAATTAAATCTACCTTAATTTTAAGCACCAGTGTAGTTACCGCAAGTATATTCTGTGGAATTAAACTCCCTCGCAAATGTGCTGGTCATTGGTAGCCGAGTGGTCACGGTTTCACGCTTGTGCCCAGAATTATCGAGTAATGGGTTCAAAACATAGTATCACTGAAGACCCACTCGAAAGAGAGGCTAGAGCACGATAAATCTGTCGAGGCTCTAAGTCTTCTCGTTGATGGGATGTAGAAGTGTGGAGAGTCAGGTTTAATCATCAAATGTCCGTGGGTCAAAATTACGAAATTCGTTGCCAGTAGCCTTCATGTTGCTTCCCAGTGTGAAAGCAAAACCATCAAATCAAAACCAATCAAATGTCAAAGCCTCGCAAATGTGTACCATCTTTCCAATATTTCCCTTCTTTTTTTTCATGCTAAACAGGAAAACTGCAATTTGTGCTTTTCCAAATTACAGTAAAATACGTTAGGAAATAAAGCGGATAACACCATTACAGGAAACAACACCAGTCCAAAAATTCATGGTTTTACAATGAATTCTTGCACTGATGTAATTTTAAAGCACACTTGTACATTATAAGTTGAATGGGCGTTGAATAGGCGTTTTCCTTTGGGCGTCTGGACTGTAAAAACAGTCCTCAATCCCATATCGTGATAGTCTTTGATGCTGGGCATGACAAAAGTGGTGTTTTCCATTCTGCAGAGTGGCATGATGGCGATTGGTTGAACGATGGAATCCGGGAGGCGCGGCTACAGTGCTTCATCTGGGTGGAAAGTTTTTTGAGTTTTTTGGCTTGGCTGTGAGCTTAGAGGTTGCTCTCTGATTGGATGCTGGGTATAGTGAACATTGACTCCAATTGGCTGCCCTGGGGGCTGGGATACATTATAAGTAACATACAGTGAATGTTCATAATTTTTTTCCCAATGGGGCTGCAGATTGGAATGGACCATTGCAGACTTAGCACATTCCCCGGGAGCTGGTATCACTTTTTAGAGCGGAACCATATAGGTGGAATACCAATCACCGCAATATAGTTTTAAGGCACAGTTTCATGTCCAGAGGGAGGCACCTAAGCTCTCAGCAAAAACCCGAAATGATTCTTCGATTTTTTAAAACTTTTTTCGAAAGCACCGAAGCCAAACAAGCCCTATAGGGATCTTTAACATGCCGCATGATAAAACGGCGACGCTGTCGATTTTCTGCATCATGAAAATTCACTGACTTGGGCCGGGGTCGAACCTTAGACATACAAGGTCAGCGATAAACCAACTAATCCATTCAGCCGGCGTGTATGTTAATATTTAATGCAAGATAAAGTAATTGTGTTTTCAGCATTACTTCCACTAATTCAAATCCTACTATTAATTCCCACTCTCTATATATTTATTTATTTATTTATTTATCTTGGTGGAATTTTCAATCGTTAATAAAATACATTTCAAAGCGCTCAATTGAGCTCAAATTTAATATACATGATTATTTTGGATGACAATACACACACACAATAATTTAACTGTAATTAATAAAAACTAATTGATTTAAACTAATTATTCAAACAATTACAAGTACAGCCACGTTTGGCAACTTAGCGACCCTTTTGGTGACTTGTGTCGAAACTTGGAAAGGTTTCTTTCTCACGTTTTTAAAGCATTCATTTGAACTGAAATTTTATAGACAGGATTGTTTTCGATTACAATACGATACTGCAATGATAATGAATAAAAATTAATTGCCACTTAATGTTGTGATTCTGTCATATTTATATTAATTGTAACTATTTAATAGAAAGTAGTTAAAATAATATTTTTCTTTGTTGATCTAAGTAGGAATTGACATATTTTTTTCTTATATTACTTGTTTTTAATCAACGATTAGTCTAGCAATGAAGAATCAAAACTTCCCAGTTTAACTTACTTTTTGCGCGATTACTTGAATCGTTTGTATCGATAATTTTAACGAATCCGTCACAAACACGGTTTCCCTTATTTCGGACATAACCTTCTCAACGAAACAAAATATTCCCTTCGGAGTATCCGATTATACTTCTCAAAATGCTACAATTTAGCCTTACATTCCACGGCAATTGTATTACTCGAACGATTTGCATAAATAATTCCCTAACGATTCCCCTACAAACTTTCAAACAAAGAACGTCCCGCCATCCCCTACGTGCCAGAACTTTCCACTTCACTTCTGCTCTATTCTAATTGCCTCCAATGATAAATGCCTGGGAAGAAACGAGGAACAAGAAGGAGAATCGCGCTCCCCCGAGAGGACCCTCGAAGATGATGCATTGTCTGTCACAGAAAGTCTGAAGATTCATGGGAGGCCATCTTTGCATTACCTGACTGTGACAGCAATTAATAAGAGACTCGCCTCCAGGGCTTTGGGCCCATCCGTCACTTTCAGACGCTTCTCTTTTAATCCCTAAAACAAATTCTTCACAACTCGCCATCGACGGTTTTGACACGGGAAAAAGATGGCTCGGTAGATTATTATGAAATTACAGGTAAATTGGGTGAGTTTTATCTAGAGTGTGGTTTAAAATGGGCAGATGATTTGGAGTAGTAATAGTTCATGTGTATTGTAACATAAAGTTTATATTTCTGTTTTGACTGCAACCCAGAATGAGTCCCCCCAAAATATATTTTTTATTTGTGTGTGAGAGTGTCTCACTATAAAAGAACCCGAGGGCTATTGGTGACGGAACTGGTGATTTTTAAACATCGGTTAAGTGACGAGGATAACACCTGAAAACCCACCTCCATTTACCACACAAGCTTAACAGAAGGACATTTAGCCTAGACAGATGAAACGTGCATTGACCCCTTCTACGTGACCGGTCTTCAGTGACACCAGGACTTGAACCCGTGACTTACCAGTTGCAAGCTCGTGACTATAACCACTAAGCTACTGTGGCCATCCTATTTAAGTAACTCAAACTCAGTGGCGCAACAGCCCATGAGGGCCAGGGCCTACTGTGCCCGTCCCAGTATACGTGACCATTGGGCGCTGAGGTGCATGAGCAGATATCCGAAAAGGTGGTCAGTCTAAGGCAAGGCCCCAGTCTTTAAGTCCCCAAACAAGCTTGGTACTCATTTATCGATCTACTGCAATAGGGATGAAATGCTGAGTCGACCTTGCCCAGTACGGGAATAGAACTCGGACTTGTGATGTGGAAGCGCGATACGCTACCACTCGACCACTGGGCCTTATTATATTTAATACAGAACGACGTCAGACAGGTCAGACAGGTGGCATTAGCCACAACAACAACAACATATTTAATACAAGAGTTAATATGATTTTGTTGGATGTGGGACTCAAGAAAGAGGTAATTACGTAAGAGGTATAGGCATGAACTTCTTAAGATGTTCATCACATATGCTGAAGAAGAAACCTTAATTAGTACACATTTCGAGGGGGTAGCAGTAATCAAATGATTAGAGCATTAATTACTGCCCACCTCCAATGGTCATTAGCGGCATTGCTTCAGTCGAGTGTATGATCAAGTCCTAAATGCCACAATAAACCCGCCATTTAGTGGTGACTGATGCACATTAAATTTGTTGGAGTTAAATGCCCTCCCTTTGGTGTCATGGCCGCCATATCTTAGTGATGAAGGTTACGGACTCGTGACTGGCATATCATGAACTCGAGCCTACTGCCACTGAAGACCTGCTGTGTAGAGGAGGCCGATGCACGTTAAATCTGTCGAGGTACAAATTCCTCTTGTTGGAAGGGGATATTTGTCAGATGTCCTCATCACTTGACCAAGGATCAAAATTACGAGGTCGGTCACCAATAGCCCTCGTGTTGGTTTATAATGTGACATTAATAAGCCCTCTCTCACTCTCGTTGGTGCCCGTTACTTGGAAGTGGTTCAAAATTTCAAGGTCGGTCGCCTATAACTCTTGCGATATTTCTCAATGCGACGTTATTAAACCATCAATCCATCCACATTTCGAGTGGACTGGGAGGCTCCTAGGACGCGGAGTCGTTGACTGCTTTTTCAAAATGTTTCTGTCTTTTTGGAATTACATTTACTATTCACATTGTACTTCTGCAAGTGAATTAGTTAAGTCGATTCTACAAGAGATAGCAGTTGATGACTTAATTCACTTTGTTGATGACTTAATTCAATTTATTTTACTTTGGTACTCACGTATCATCATACTGTTGATCCAATTCAGCCAAATCAAAATACAATGTGATTTGCAGCCAATAGCGGAGAATTGTTCTAGCGCATGTTCAAACAAATAATAATAGCGATTACATTTTTTGATTTGGTAAAAACAGATCGATAGTATAATACGTAAGTAACTACTTTTTTAATTAAAACTTTTTTTACGTATTTTATTACATAATTTGTTTTATAACTTTTTTGATAGACAAAAAGCAGCAAAATGTTTTCAATCGATGTTAAATTTATAGGTTTATTATCCTTTTTATCGAGAAGTGTCAGTGGCGCACACAAGGGGAGGGGTGTCCTGGAGGTCCGGACCCCCCCCAAAGCCCTTGATTTTTTTCCAATTGATTATAATTCTAAGTATATAGTACGTAAAATTTAATTAAGTATTTGTTATTAATGATTAATTTCATTAATTAATGATAATTTTTTATTCAATAATTAGTTTTTTACTGTGTTTTGTTCCCGAAAATCGACAAAATCAAAAGGAGCATGATATAAGAATGGTGAACTTTCGACCCCGGACCCCCGCCCCCTCCCCTTGAAAAATTCCTGTGTGTGTCACTGAGAAAAGTGTATCATTATACCAGGATTAAACTGCGTTCAATATTTAATCTTACATTGTGTAATGCTGAATGGGTTTTCAACTTTTTAATACATTAAAAAAAATACGTATTGTATGAACGTTTTTAAAATTGTATAGATATAGTACGAAAAACTGATATATAGTTCTTATAACGTCTCGAATTTTTATGAAAATTATAATGTATTTATTTTCTATTTTTTCTAATGTACTTATTTTAAGATATGTTCCGTCTTTAATGGATATAGTCTTTTAGACATAAGATTGATAAGTTTCTCTGCTCATTAAATCTGACTAGAATTCGAATTGTCTCACGTTACATAATATGGATATGAGAGTATTGAGACATCTTATCTGATGTCGTCCTTATTTTGGACTTCCACTCCCAGTAATTGTTTTAATTCTTTTAAAAATAGCGTTGCTCCCGTTCAGTAGAACGTATTCCTAAAATGTCCGTTTAAATCAACCAAAAAAGCTAATGACAAAAGAAATACATAGTTGAAGAGAAATAGAAGTGTTAACAGATAAAAATCTATTCTAGGCCTTTAATGGGAATATAAAAATCACTGGAAACTAATTCTTAATTTCTGTACCCCCTCCTGTTTCACATGGCTTTAAAAAGTCAAAAATATTTTATTTACATCAATACCTTTCTTTCCACACATTTGTTTTGTAACTTTCTAAATTGAAAACAAGGAACAGAAAAATATGTGCAATAAAAGACAAACTTAAAATGGGTCTAATGCTACACCAAAATAAGCCACCCAAAACATACCGAGGCATATTTTTCTCAATTACAGCATTTGAAGCAGCCTTTTAATCTTTTTCAGGGTTGAAATCTAGATTTATTAAGCTCTCATTTTTCTTGCTGATATTTTCTATACCAATGTTGCTAAACAAACTGGACTTCGACTGTTTTTTTCTTTGTCATCTAATTTTTTACTCTCGATTTCTAAAGGCTTTGCGCGAATGCTCTGACAGAAGAGGGGGGGGAAGAGGTCCCGTCGAATGTGGTTGTCGTGCACCCCCTGATAGTGTAATCAGAGGAAGCCGTGTCGCGGTTATGACATACAACCTGCGGGACGCCATTATTTACCGTTGAGCTTTTATTCCGGTGACAGCTACTGCATTTTCCTTACTTGCCTCAGAAGGTCAGACGTTTTTTTTTAAAAAAAAATATGCTTTTAAAGATTCTTTAGCGTTATTAATTTCAAATGAGCTTTCAGCACAAATCAATAGAAAAAAAATAAACAACAAAATAAAAAAGTGTGTGAGCTTATGACCACACGATAGAAGTGATTTCAAATTTTGTAATGCTATTTCAGGGATTAGTTAGATGAAAATATAAAAAACAAGGAGATATTAGTATTGTCCTATAAAATTATTTATTCATATGTTTGTACTCATAATGTAATACTTTGTGCGAAATATACAATCATATTTGTGAATTAATTAAGGAAACAATAGATTTATGGTAGCTGTGTGAAATAGGTTATAAATACTTTAGAAATTCAAAATTTTATTTAAATATCCATAAAAAAAATTCCACCAAGCGTTCTCCGTACTTCCTTGTATTTTCTTTTAGATCACATTTGACATAATTAAATTGAATTTTGATTTTAAAAAATCCACTTAAGGCCTTGATTTGTCTTTTGAAACATTCACTTAAAATTCCCACTTAAAATCATAGGTAATTTGTTCAGAAGACCCGATCCGGCTTTGTGAATGCTGGTTGTAATTTAACAATATTCAATTCTATCCATGAATTAATTTAAGCAAAGGGATAGTAAGACAGGTAGTTGATTGGGAAGAGAAGAATCTATGTCGAAACCTTTAAAAAGGGATTTAATCAGAAGATTTATATCATAATCTCTAGCTTATTAAAGCTCTTTTGTCATTATGGCAGTTTTGTACAAATATATCCGGCGCTGCTGCGAGGATATAATTATATTTTGTTTTCTTGTATTTGAATTATTTAATGTAACTTTCTCTTAATACCTGTATAATTAATTTTGTTATTTTAAATTTTTAATTGTTTTAATTTTCTTTTTAGACTCAAAGTATATTTAAGTAATGTGATTTTTAGAACTATTTGCTCATTGCTATTCTGATTTGCTTACAAAAATAGATTCTTATTCTTAAATTCACTGCAATATTGCTAATGATAATTATACTATTTACTTAGTTCTATAAAAATTTGTCCTATTTCTACATTTTGTTTAATTTTGGTGTAAGATTTCTCTCTCTAAGCCTATTTTTTAAAAATATTACATGTTTCATATTTTCATGCTTCAACTAGGATTAGAAAGAATCCCGCACTCACTTTTTTGCAGAAAGAGGTAGCGGGGAGGGGAGGAGCTCCACTTAAATCAGGAATACCAGGATTTACTTGGGCCCGTCTACAATCCAAACGGTTATCATTTTAGTTCGAAATAACTAAATTCACTATGAAGTATTACGAATAAACGTGAGTGATCAGTCGTGTTTTTACAGACAAATACCAACATTTCAAAGAATTGAATGCAAAGCTCAAGACACAAATAAAAAAATATTATCTACAAGAGGGATCTCAATGCTTTTGACGCTAAATTGCATATTTTTAGAAACGATATTATTACAAGAAACTACTAGTACTTCCCGAACTTGAAAAAATCAGACGAGGAAAAAGTTATTCAAGAACTTATTTCCATAATTATTATGTACCCTGATGTGACTTCATTTGATAAACTGAACTTGTCCGAATTCGATGTGGTCGTGGTAGCCGAGTGGTATAGGTATAAGATCATGGCTTGCCTTGTCACGAGTTCGAGCCCAGTACCACTAAAGACCCGCCGTGTAGGGCAGCGATGCATGTTAAATCTGTCGAGAGCTGAAACTTCCTCCCGTTGGCGTGTTGTGGTAGTTAGGAGAGGGGTTGCCTGCTCAAGTGTCGTCCACGTCACTTGACCATGGTTCAAAACTACGTGGTTCGTCGCCAAAAGCACTCGTTAAGCTGAACAGTGCAACGTTAATATTCAATCATGTCCCAATTCGATTGGAAGCAATTGAATAATTTGAAATGCAACTGTGCTTGATTTCCAGTCTAGTTCAGTATGGAAAATTCAAAAATTTATTAAAACAAGAAAATGCTGGAATTGATTGAAACAGAAAATTAACAAACAATATAAATAAAAATGTTAGCAGCAGAATTTTGGAAAGATGGAATTTGATCCAGATACATTTAACTGTTTGAAGAAGCTGGCTCATGCTTTTTAACCATATTTTCATCTACCTACATATATATGCCTGAGAATCATTATTTTCAGAGATGGATAACATTTAAGACTCACTTAGAAAACTATTTGGGAGATTACTCTAATTCAGCATGTGTTCTGCTAAAAGTAACATTTTACAATCTTAATGTGTTTTTTGTCAACTGATCGGCAACAACAGAAGTCCAACTAATGTTACTTTAATTTGAATTACACGTATATCCAAAACATTTACTGCTGTACAGTGCAAAATGTATTTTTTAATAGTTAAGAGTTTTGATTGGTTAGTGTATTTATATAATTTTATTATTTTTCCAAAAATCACAAGTCAAAATTATTTGACGGCCCGTCTACACCCCATTAACCACTTTTTTTTTTTTGAAAAAATGGCACACACACATTGATCCAAAAAGTTTTGCCACCCCTGACTTAGATCGAATCTGGGAACTTTACTTTTGCGGCGTATTGGTACGTGGAACGAACTACCGCTTTCAGAGTGGCGGGGGAGAGGGAAACGTCATTTCTTTTTAGCGCGGACGACCTTACACGAGTAGGATTTCCGACTCGAGACGAAAAAAGCCGAAGGAGCGTTACATACCAAAGCGTGACGTTCATTGAAGTTCACTCTCCAGCAAATCATGCCAATAGAAGTTATCACTTAAAAAAAACGAAAATCTTAAGCCACATATATTCAAACTTTTAATCATGATTGAAGAAAAGATTTTGAAAATCAATTTATTTTTAAATAAGTGAGTGCGACATTATTTATGTCTCACAGTAAAGCAGCACGTGGGCTATTGACGACAGTCCTCGTAATTTTCAACCTCGGTCAAGTGACGTAGCGGCCACCTCCCTCTAAAATTGCCTCAATACGATATGCCTTCAGTGGCACTAGACTCGTGAGTTAAATCAAGTTGGGTATCGATAGAGCCATTTGTTAACTGTAAATAAAATTACTGCCCATCTGGTATAGTGGCTAGTGACTCTGACTGCGATGCCGTATGGCCTGGGTTTGAATCCCGGAGAAGGCATGGATGTTTGTAAATGTATACTGCTTTTGCGGCATGGGGTACTTTAAATAGCCGTTGAGACCGTAAGTCCTCTCGTGAAGTTGGTGGAATGGGAAGAGAGGTGGAAGGCCCCTGGCCACTCCTAGGGTGTTCTCCCTAAAAATTAGAGTGAAACCGAGCAAAATCGTATTGTCACCTGCATGTTGCTCAAAGCTAAAGCTAACGACAGGCGTAAAAATCTAACCCTTAGCCGCGACGAATTTCGTGGACCTTGATCTGATGTTACTGTTAATCAGGTGGCATAAGCAACAAAAATTAAAAAGGCATTATACATAGTGACAAATTTATTAAACAATAGCTCTCATGCTGTTGTGTGTTTTATACTGGGATACATACGAAAGACGAGAGATAGAGATGAACAGAAACATATAATACAAACACGGAAGAATATAGAATTTTATTAAGAACGATGATTCCAGCATAGACAGAAGGTATCGCGCTGCTTTCCTTTTGAGACGGGTATCCATTTCAGGTGAAAGTCTGACTTCTTTTTCCAAAGATATATCCATGCCTTATTCGGGATTCGAACTTGAGCCCACTCGATGACAAGAAGAGTGTCATAACCCCATTACTAGGTGGGGATGGTAATAGCTTTCATGGTGGCTAATAAAGTAAAGCATTATTTTTTAAGGATAATTAATCCTACAATGTTAAAAAAAGTTAGTCGTTTATAACTGGAAACATTTGAATATTATTTGAAGTTTGAAGATGCATAAGACAAAATAGGCTTTTAATTTCTCATGAGTTGCATTAAATCAGTCGTTTTTTGTCTTACTCTTTTCATCTTTTTCATTTTCGAATACTTGAACTGCATAATGATTTGCTTCGATTGTCTTAACACCTTCTAATTTTATAAAAACTTCGTCAAAAACGTATTCCAGGGAAGGTTGGCACTTCATTAAGGGAATACTGAAAATTTTTCCGTTCTGGGTAGTTTTCTTCTTCTTTTCTCTTTCTTTTTTCTCAAATTAATTTTTATATTTGCTCATTTGTACAGTTATACTCGTTACCTTTACTAGTTATATTATACGTTTTCTAGAAGTTAATATTGCATTAGTGTTTTATACATCCCACTATGGGCTTCGCGTGTGTCGTGATTTTGTAGCCGGCTGAACTTATTGCTCTAGGTGAGGGAAGGTCTATATTGTAATGTCTATTCTGTGTATATAGTTTAATAAATCAATTGTTTATCTAGACCAAATAACTTGTCTTGCATTGCAATTTTCCCCTTTTTTTGTGGTTTTATGTGTTTTGTCATCAGTTCAAATTATAATTTAATCCTTTATATTCCCTCTATCTGTTAAAAGAAATTCGTTCATTGTCAGTTTGTAATATTCCTTTATTGCTACTTTTAATATTTGTGCTCTCTTTTTTTTATATTGGTATCAGTGGTGCACACAAGGGGGGGGGCGTTGTCCCCGGCTCTGGACCTCCTCAAAGCTCTTGATTTTTTTTCGATGGATTATAATCCTATGTATCTAGTATATAAAATTTAATTATTTGTTATTAATAATTAATGCTAATTAATTATTCAATGATTAATTTTTTACTGTTTTTTGTTCCCGAAAATTGACAAAATCAAAAGAGGGAGTATTATACGAGAATGGTGGGCTTTCGACTATGGATTCCACCCCTTGAAAAATTCCTATGCGCTGTTCCTCAAACAAAAATATTTTTTTTCAGACATTTGACGAATTGTTTCAATATTTGGTACTTTGGTGATAGTCCTCCTTGGATATAGTATAGTACTGTATTGATTATTTCTACAGACGTGCATTTGCAACTAACTTTGCGTGGCTGTGATAACCTAGTGCAGACCGCTTTGTAGCCTTTACTAAAAATGTCATGTTTCTAAGTCCCCCAAATTTGAAATTCTCTGTTACACTTACTATCCTACACTTTTTGTTCTGTTGCTGAACTAGCCATGTTAAATAACAATTAAAATCTTAAATATGACAGATAAACTTTAAAATACAGTTGTGTCAATGAAATTGTAGTCTACGACATAACCAAGGAAATACAACATTAAACGAGTGTGCTCTCTGCCACCCCGCGAACGATCACTCGCATTCGTTCGTAATACTTTATAGTCATCTTTGAAATCTTGAAAAAAAAATGCAAACCATTTTGATCACTGCTGTGTCAAAAATATAGTGTCGCGAACCAGTGGCACGCGTGCTACTGGTTCACTATCCCTGGCGTAGTGGTTAGGGTTTCAAGCTCGTACCCAGGATTGTCTTGCCACGTGTGATGCCACTGAAGACTCTTCGTGTAAAGGCGCTAATGCACGTTAAATCTATCGTGGGTTAAAGTCATCAGGTTTGCGTGGAGTGGAAGTTAAGAGGGTAGGATATGCCCTCTGTGTCGTCCTGACCGTGGTTCAAAATCACGAAGCTCGTCACGAGTAACCTTCGTGTTGCTTTCGAGTGCGTGAGAGATAAACCCTCTGTGACGCAATTAACCTTGCCTAGCTCTAGGGTAGCTTCAAAATGCGACTTTAATGAACATTAAAGCAAGTAACTAATCCCGATTCTATTTTTTGTGAAATGAGAATATTTCTATAATTGTATTGTGATATACATATACTACTTTGATTTAATATTGTTGTTAACTTTATTTTAAAACAACCATGACGAGTTTTACTACTTTTTTTAAGGAGATGGGTTTAAAATTTAAGAGGAAAAAAAATCTTATTGCTTCTTAATCTTTATTTACTTTTTATGTTATATTATTTATTGTCCAACACATAAGGTAAGAATAATAAGATTAGTTAAAATTATTTTTTGCTTAATACACAGGAAACAATTCATCAAGTTTAATCATTTTCAAAATGTCCACATCTCAAAGAGGAGTGGCAGTCCAGCACAATTAGGAGGTATTTCGAGCCATTTGCTTTTATTATTCAAAAGACGTCGTTGGCAACATTCAACTTATATTCTGCGCATATTAGGCAAATGGCGTGTTCTCAAACATCTCACCTTATCTCCCAAATCGCACTAGGAACGGATTTCGAGAGTATTGTTGCCACCGAGACAAACAGGAAGCTCTCTTAATGAGCAAACGAGAAAACTTCATGAATGAAACATTTACTCCGCCGACAGGGATTGGTCAATTCTTTGGACTTACGGCGAGAATTAGTAACTTTTTTTCTTCAACAGTTGTATTCGTTCAGACTTTTGTTCCTTCTTTTTTTCTTTATAATGAGCGAACTAATAATCATTTTTCCTCGAGAATTTTTTTCCTTCTTCTCACTCGTCATTTATTTTTTTTCCTTCTCGTCTTTTTCTTTTCCGTACCAACTGAAGTGAAGTGGAGTTTTGTTGACATCGCGGTGGCGTGCGAAACAGATTGCGTGGGACATGTAAGTTGCAGATATTACCTGGCAAAAATGACTTGTTTACAGACGGAACCGTTTTTTGTTTTAGGGTCACACACCGTTTCCAGTGAACGCCATTTTTTGATAGAAGTAAGCGACAACGAACTGGAAATATAAAATGAAATAAATTGAAACAAAAAGATATTGACAGGCGAAAGATTTGTTTCAGATATCGTTGAAAAATGATCGAAAAAGTCTATTAATGCGTTGATCGATTGAGAACAAAGTTAAAAATAGGAAGTCTTTTCTGCCAATTAGACATTATTTTTTTCTTTTTTAATTTAGAGCAAAATATGAATTTATTTCACATTTCTGTGTATGAAATCAAAATCAATTTGAAGAGTGAAATTTTCATTCAAAAAGAATTATATTGTAAAATCAGAAATTTATCATATTGTATCGGTTGCTTCTCACACTTTCAATATTTTCGACCCGATTTTCAATCACAATTTTCACCGTCCCCCCTTGCATACAATAACTAAACATTGAATGCAATAGTAATGAACTTTAATGCTAAATATACAAAATAACAATTATAATCGCACAAATTATTAAAATAAGTATTAAATTTTGTGTATGTTGTTTGTAAGTAATAGACATTTTAAATAAGTTGTTGTAAGTAACAGGATAAATGTTATGTTTTTTTTTCCTTTCTAATTTTTAAATTGAAACAGTTTGACAAATAATTTTTAATTAAAGAATACACCAGGTACCTTTAAACAGATACTGAAGAAAAATTCTCCATAGATTGCACGTGAAGTGTCGAAATCAAAAGAGTCAATTTAGTAATAAATCACTCTTTGAATTCAGGAGTGGATGATGAATTTTCTGCACTGAAGATAAAAGTACTTCGTATACTATTTACATATATATATATTAAACTCCAATAATCATTAAACTTATTCAAAATTTAGCCCACCGTGTAGGGCAGCGATGCACGTTAAATCTATTGAGAGCTGAAACCGTTGATGTGGTGTGGTAGTTAGGAGAGGGGGAGGGGTGCCAGCTCAGGTGTCGTCTACGTCATTTGATCACGGTTCAAAATTACGTGGTCCGTCGCCAAAAGTCCTCGTGTAGCTGAATAATAGTGCGACGATAATATTCACTCACTCCTTATTCATAATTTAGAAATAAGTTAATTACGAAATACATCGTGCAGTTCTGATACATTTATAAGTGTATTACATCAGTGTAAATGTGCATTTAATTTTTTTTAATGTCAGAATGTGTTCTATTTTGCTTCCTTTCAGTAAATTAATAATTTTTTTTAACAACCTTTTATTTTAGACTTGTCGATATGCTCGCCCTCCAAGTAGGATTTTCAAGCCCCCTCCTTCTAGGGGTGCGAGCCCCACTGTTTAAGGAACACCGCATTCTATTGTTGAAAGCCAATTATTATTTAAATAATTTGAGAGTTCTGAGAAATATTTTCAAAAATATTAAATAATATTCAGTAATAAATTTTCCACCGAGATAAATGTAATTTCAAATATTCCTTTTACCAGTGTGACCATGCTAGCTGAGTGGTCATGGTTACGCTCTCGAGGCCGGCTTCACTTCTGTCGAGACATAGGTTTGAGTCTTGGAGTCATTACGTGACCACGGTAGTCCTGGTCCTGGTCATGAGCTCGTAAAGTGGTGTAAAGGAGTTCGACCCCTAGTGCCACTAAAGGGGTTCATGGATTTTAAATTTATTGTAGTTCAAAGTTCTTCCGATAGCATGATGTGGATGTCTGGAGTGGGGATGCTGGCTCAGGTATCGTCACTTGACCGTGGTTCAAAATTACGAGTACCATTGCCAGTAGCCCTCGTGTTGCCTTACAGTGTGACGTTGATAAACATGCACTCACCTGGAGCCACTACAGATCTGTGGTCAATAAATTGATCAACTTATTAGCTCGGTTTTGTTTGTTACAATTCCCGCCTGCTTTTATTAATAATGAGCTTAATTTTTATATTACATTGTATCGATGAACATTTTTTTAAATGTTTTTATTCGATTGAAGTATTTTTTAATAAAATGTCCCTTTTCTAACTAAGACTGTTCCTCGCAAAACTTTGTACATAATATTTAATATATATTTCTCTTCAAAGTCATTAAGTGGGGTACTAATTTAGTTGCCGACTTTTTAGTTTTAAATCTAGAATAATACAAGTATATATAATTATTTTCGATTAATATAAGATTAAATAGACTTACATACATTTTAATGCTTCTTAAGGCTGTCTTCGGTTAATGTTAAAGAATATGACCAGAATTTGGAACATTTTTTTCAGATATAAAAGAAATGAAACATTAATATGATATTTTGGCTTCACTATCCTTTAGAGAGCAGTATTTTTTTTTTATCATACTTTCCGTTTTTAACCAAGTTGATTCATTTTTTCTGATATAAAATGTGTTTCGCGTTTTTTCTCCTATACCTTAATGTTAAATGGACTATGCCTTCACGTATTATAACAAAAAAGAAAATATTCATGAAATATTTTGGCATTTTTAAAAACAATATATTGTTAATAGAGATATGAGTTATAATATTGCAAATTTTCATGGAAATTGAGGCATTTTTTCTGTCTGAAAATGTGTTTCGCGTTTGGTTCAAGTTCTCGTACTTTTACCGAAGACATCCTAAATTAATGTGTGTATTCTCTTTTATTTATTTTACCATATTTAACATTTAAAATTATTTTTCTAATAATGTATAAATTTATCTAAGTATAATGAAAGCAGAAAGTTTTTATTATTAAAAGCTGGGTAATAGTTTCCCTAAACTCTGACATTATATAGACAATTTTTCCTCTCGTTTTTTTCTCTTTCCATTTTTCATCCAAAGTATTTCAAAGTTTAATAATTTTTCCATGTCTTGATTCTTGTGTTTTCCCTTTAATTTTTGTGCACTTTCGTCAAAATTGTTCGATCTTAAAAACTATTACCAAGGAATTTCTAATTACTACTTATAGTAGATAATACTACTTATAGTAGATATTATCTGATACGAAAATTCGACATTTAAACTCGCATAATCAATCAAAATAACTAAAAAAATACTTGATGCTCAATATTAAAATAAATAAACCATCTAATTTAAAATTTAATCAAAATTATTATTTCAAGAATAACCATCAAGCAAGAAAGTTTTCTTGGATCTGAAAGATATACCTAAGCAATTTGTGTGGCCATGAAGTTCTCTAAATCAGTAATTAACATTATCACTGATTACTATATATTATCTTACTTTACTAAATTCTCTATGGTTTGGTAATTTTCATCCATAAACTGAGAAATAAAATTTCAGAAATAATTGCTGCATGTTTTTTTACTGCATATGCTATGTTGGAAATTCTTATTGGTTATTACTTTCTCCAAACATCTGTTGCATTTTATTCAATTCCTACCATTAGTATATATATATATCTTGTTCAAATTTTTAATCGCACGTTAGTAAAATACTTTTTATTATCCACTCAAGTTCAAATACATTTTTTTAAACTTGTAGTGGAGGACACTTGATGTTAATACAGTTTTTTTCAAATATGAATTCATTATTTAAATTTAATTAACTAAAATAAAAAAATTTTTTGTTGACCTAAGTAGGAATTGACTTAAATTTTTTTTATATTATTTGTTTTTTAATTTAAAATACACTAAAATGGCTTGGTTAGGGATGAATTATCTATGTATATTTTTTAATATAATCTCGTTTTCTTTTCCACTACTACAATTATCGTTAAAAAGTTAATATAAAATTATGCATGGACAATTTTTTAATTCTGGAGGTATATTTGTTATATTTTTGTCTAATTCAACATCTTGTTTTGTGCCTTGGTGTAATCGTCAAGAAAATCTGTTAACCTGGGATAACTCGCTGAGTGATATTTTCCCTTATGTTATACAATATTTCCCTAAATTAATTAAATCATAATGTATAACATGTGTATAGAAAAGAGTGGTTTCTGCTAAATCGTATAGTAAATAATTCACTCGGAAAATAATAAGAGAAACAGATTCTAAATTTTTTTGAGTTATTAATTTTCTCACAAAATTAGGAAGAGAAGACTGAAAGAAGGGGCATTTTTTTATTCATTTACAATTTGACACTTAAATATAGGCAAATGCGAGTGAAAATCTCACGCGCGATTTTTCGTGTACCAGCAAACAAATCTAATAAGGATTAAGAATCCTGGTGTGTTATTCTTACATATGTACATTCTTTTCATTCCCACCAACTAACGAATCCAGGAATGTTCGAAAACTGAAATTAGCTTCGACTTCCTTTTTCGTACATGCATTTTGATAATTTAATACACCCCATCCTTTTCCTTTGTTCGGGAAAATACTTTTCGAATGGTCCGACCGAAATAAATTAACAAAATCCATTCCGACGAAAAACACAACTTGGGTTGGATAATCCCCCTGATTCTTTCTCATGTGAATTCCTCAAGCGTAACGAACGATGTTCCTATAAAATCCCGCAAAGGTTGGCCGAATAAAGCGACATAAATTTTTATTTCCTCCTTTATCGGCGATCTGAACTGCGAATGGGGGCTAATTGGTGAAGCTAAAAACCATTTATTGGAAATTACGCCGACTTGGCGATCGAAAGCGAGATAACGCCTTGTCCTTCTATCTCTCATTAAGCTGGTAAAAAAAGAAACAGAAAACAGAAGTATTGCGTGGGTTGTGTGGCGGTCATTATAAAGAAGTACGCCAATTTGGCCTCACTGACCGACGCCAAAGGGTGAATGCCAGCGGCAGGTCAGTATCGAACCACTGGCTTACGATGCATTGTTAAATAAAGTATGAGCAGTTAATAGAAAAAGAATCAAAAAATAAGCCAAAACCGTTGGGCTAATAGCGCAATTAGTTATGTAATAAATGTTTAGATTTTTTTCACCGACTCAATGGATGTTGGGGGTCAAGACCCTAGTTTCCGGTAGACTATTATGGAGAGCCTTATTTTGAACAATGTTTATTGGAAAATATGTCAGATGTTTGGGAATTTATTGACAATAAGGTGTGAATTAGAATGTCTGAAAATGGCAACAGGATCTTGGATTCCTTTATAACACTACGGGTTCTGTACCCTTAACATATTATTTGTGTTCAGGTCTTGGACGAGAAATCAAGGATTGCTTGGACTTTTAAGTATAGCCTCGGCATGATTTAAAAAATTTGGAAATTTTTTTTTAAAATTTGATCTACAGTTGCCTAACATACACTCTCGCATCGCAATGGGGTGACAGGTTTCTAGGGGGCCTAAAGCCTGACCGATGGGAAGTAAGTCCCTTTGTAAGATCCATCTTTGGGCCCAAGACCTGACTTTGCAGGGGGAGGGGGCTAATATTCTCCATTAAGCCACTGTTGATCTATATACATTTATTCATTAAATTTATCTGGACCTGACAGGTCATGCCTGGTGTGGAATTGAAAGTTATGAGACGCCGGTTGATAAGCACTTGTAAGGATTTAAACTTATAAGATACGTCAACAGTTTTTCAACTAACCACCCTCAAAAATTTCAAAAAGGCATTTAAAATTAGACATTTTAATGAATGAGTATTTTTTTAACGTTGCACTATATGATTGTGTGTGTGTGTGTGTGGTGTAATAAAATGTGAAGAGAGTTATGTACAATAAAGCTCAATATATCCAGAGACTGATGAACTTTAAGTCTGTCACGGTTCAAACGTCCTCGCGTTGGGTTGAAGTTTTGAGAAAGGGTGGAGGATCTATCTCGGGGAACAGTCGTCGTCACTTAATCGAGGATCAAAATTGAGACTTCCGTCGTCAATAGTTTTCATATTGCTTAGTAATGTGGTATTAATGAATAAGCAATCGATACACTAAAAATAAACGCATGATATTAATATCGGAATTTTTTTTATCTAAGAAAATGTTTTTAATTAGAGTCATGTCCTTTCATACTACGAAAAGACAGTTTTAAATTCGCCATATTTTAAAATGTAAGAACTTTATATAAGGGATTTGAAAAAAGTGCTAACTTCTTCTAAATCGTTTTTGTGAAGACTTTTTTCCCTCGAGGAAAATTTTGTATAAATTGAAGCTGAAATATGTTTTATAGTATAGTCCAGTAGTAATAGTTAATGTGGAGGATAGAACCCGTGACCCTCAGACTCGTAGCCGCGTATCATGACAACTAGACAAAAGTGATCACCTCTGTCTGAAGGCTGTTATTGGCTTATGAAGATACCACTACAGTTAACTTTTGTTTAACATCAAACAGGTCAATCGCTGAAATTTTCTGTCAACATGTTTTGTTGAAAAGTTGATACTTTTTGAATTAATTTCTTGGTTGCAATACCAAAACATGTAACTAAAAATAAAAACTAATTTCGTTTGAAACTATGTATTTTCTTTTTAGAAAAACAGCATTCATCCAATGGATTTTTTTCCCGAAAATATTTTAAAAAATCTATTACTATTGTGTGATTCTTACATGGTACAAAATATGCTAACTCACTTAGAAGAAATCTAATAAATGGAATAACGCTTTAGTTGTCCCTCAAATCATATGGAATATAAAAGCACTGAACAGTTTAACAGATTAAGATTTGTGATTGGAAAAAACTGCTATGAATCAGCCTTTTTTCATTTAGGAACAAAATTGTACTAAATTTCATTGAAAAGAAACATTTACTTTTTTATTTGTATACATACCGAATATCGTTCGCATTTTATGGAAACAATTTTATAATTTATTTTCTCGTTTGCATTTTCAGATAAAATTTTGGAAATTTCAGAATAATCAATTGTTAATGTTTTTTCTTGATTGGAATAAGAGGTGAAATATTTATTTTGAAAATGGCTCTTATAAAATTGGTAGACGGCTCGAAGGTTACGTAACTGCACTTTCCGAGGAAAAATATTCATGACAACAAATTAGAATGTGATGTAAAAATCTTGGTTATCGCATTAAAAAAATATATTCATAACATATTAAATTTGAAAGGGAAAAAACGCTTAGTTAAAAGTAAAAATGAATGCATGGCCACAAAACCTCATCCTAAAAATATCAAGAAAGTGAAGTCTCTGATCCTAAAGGAAAATCCATCTACTCAAAGATTCATTGCATCGAAACTATCAATGTCTTCCGGCACTGTAAGTAAAATCATTCATAAAGATTTAGAGTTAAAAAAAGATGCTCGAAACTAAAGTTCATTTGATTTTGCCAAAACTATTGCTAAAAGAAAAACTTGAAGAGAATTAATTATATGTGAAAAACACCTCGCTACTGAAATATGGAACTTTGTGGTCACAATCGATGAGGCAGGTATATCTAAGTATGTGTAATATAAGTGATTCTAATAAAAGATAAATTTTCTATCGTTCAACTGACGGGAAGTGGCCGTTGTAGCCGAATAGTATAGGCTGGCTTTGTCACGAGTTCGAGCCCAGTACCGCTAAAGACCCGCCGTGTAGGGCAGCGATGCATGCTAAATCTGTCGAGAGCTGAAACGTCCTCCCGTTGGTAGGGTGTGGTAGTTAGGAGAGGAGGTGGCAGCTCAGATGTCATCCACGTCACTTGACCATGGTTCAAAATTGCGTGGTCCGTCGCCAAAAGCCCTCGTGTATCTGAACTGTGCGACGTTAATATTCATTCACTCAACTGACGGGAATGACCTTACGAAATGACTTCGTCAGTGTACAGAAAAGTTCCGGAAGGGATTCATAATAGTAACATGATTTTGTTACAACAGCAAATTAAAAATGAAAAAAAGTCTCAAGTAAAGCCAAAATTAATTCACACTGTACTATCAACAGAATATTTTAGAACCAACTTTTGAAGAAGAAATTCCATCCTTATACCTCAAAAAGACATTATTTAAGTTGATCTTGATATGGACAAAAAGCCACTAGTCACACGTCTAAGTCAGCTGCCGCTTATTTAGTAAAGAAAGAATCAGAAACCAGGAATAAAGTGTGTTTCATTTGATGAAGTACCTGGAAAATAACCTGACCTCCAGCACCTTAGGGTTTACTAAAACGAGACTTAGAAAAATGGCATCCAAGATTAATGAATGGACTGTGGAAAACGGCTGAAGGGTGTTGGAGTAAAACTGTCACGACAGTATTAAGAAAAAATTTACTTCTATAGAACATTCGTGATAGAGCCAGTGGCCGCGGTAGCCTAATGGTCAAGGTATCGGATCGTGGCTGGCTTGTCACGACTTCGAGCCTAGTACCACTAAGACCCGCCATGTAGGGAAGAGATGTGCGTTAAATCTGTCGAGAGCTAAAACGTCTTCCCGGTGGTGTGGTAGTTAGAAGAGGGGGTACTAGCTCATGTATCGTCCTCGTCACTTGACCATGGTTCAAAATGACGAGGTTCGTCGCGAAAAGCCCTCGTGTAGCTAAGCAGTGCGACTTTAATATTCACTCACTCACCCATTCTAGATAGAGCTATTGTCAAGAATCATGACTTTTAGAAGCAAATCGCCACAAAAAACACGGCATTTATAGATAAAAATTAACTTTCAAAATCGTTTCCATAATGTGCACGTGTAGCTGAATAGGACGACGTTTATATTCACCCATTCACTCACTCCATAAGGGGTGTGAACGACTTTCTGTATGAACTACTGAACCATTTATGGTTCGAAAAGTATAAAGAGTTCTGAACTGAAAAATTACCAAAAAAGCTACAATAAATCATTAAAATTAAAACTTGCTCGCCACAGAAAAGTAGAATTCATTTGAACCGAAGCTATCTTTTATTTTTACTAAGCATTCTTAGAAAAAAAAAGTAAGAAAGAAACAAGAGATGTATGAAACGAAATATGAATTTTCATAATCTTATTTACGTGTGCTTACACCCATACGAGCAAACATCACCTGGAGCCAAGAAAACCTGCAAATGGTGTAAGAACGCACAATATTTTCCGAGAGAGAGAAAAAAACTCCCCCGAGAGAAACACTCTTTAGTGTCACGTGATAACAGAGGGTGGGTGGTACGCAGAAACTTGACAATGATTAACGATTGCAGAACGTAATCGAACTTTTGCGGCGAGAGAGTGTTGTTCCTTTTCTCCACTTTTTTTTTCTCTTGAAAAGAGAAGAGAAAGAGGGAAGCGACGCTTCGCACTCACATTTATAAGTTTCGATATTAATATTTGGCTATCAAATGCGGTTAGAAAGTTCGGGATGGGAATTTTATCTGCTTGGGATATGTAGGGATGCATAAATTATAACTAACTCTATTTTTCTGTAATTTCAAAAAGCATTTGTTGAGAAGTTTTTAATGTACATTTAACCTTAAGTTACATAAAAATGTTCTTCATGTTTTCATTTAGCTTAATGATATTTTTGTCCTTTTTTTCTACATTCCTTGGCCGTGGAAACCTAATGGTTATGGTCATGAACTCGCGGCCGCTGCTGCTTCTATCAGGTCGTGATTCCATTGAAACCTACTGTGTTCAGGGGCTAATACATGGTTTAATCTGTCGAAGTTAAATATCCCCACGACGGCATGGTGGGGAATTTTGAACAGGGATAATTTGTTGTCATCATCAACAGATCACTCATTGGTGTCCAAAATTAAAGTTGCAAAAGCATTTTTTTGCAATAAATAGAAATATCTATAACTATTATTTTTAAGTGATATTATGCAGTGTTATTTAGGAAAACAATTTCAATTTATGCGTTTATCGTCTATTTAAAAATGAAGAGGGTCGGTAAGGTATCCGACTACGTTCGGAACCGTGATTTTGCAAAGCGCATAAATGAATAATTTTCATGATATTTAGTGGCACTTAGATTAGAATATATGCATAAAATTGTTTTAAGGACATTTTGACAAAAAAAAACTATTTAAATATAATATTTTGGCAAAAAATTAACTTAGAATAATCTTTTTTCCAAATGTTCTCCTTTTGTGAAAAATGCTTCTATTATAATAAAATTTTGCCTGTATATAGCTCAGACCTCTCTACAGAGGCTCAACTAGAATTTTGGAAATATATATCTTAGAAGTAGGTTTATTCATATTTTACGACAACTGAGGGGAGAAATTTTAAGAAAAAAATGCCAATAATTATTTCAATTGGTGGTAACTCTGAAAATAATGTGAATTTTTCAAAAATTCTATTTGAGCCTTTGTAGAGAGGTCTGAGCTATGCACAGGCAAAATATTATTATAATAGAACCATTTTTCACAAAAGGAGAATATTTGGAAAAAAGATTATTCTAAGTTAGTTTTTTGTCAAAATATTATATTTAAATAAATTTTTTTGTCAAAATCTCCTTAAAACAATTTTATGCATATATTCTAATCTGAGTGACACTAAGTATCTTAAATATTATCCAATTATATGCTTTTGCAAAATCACGATTTCGAACGTAGTCGGTGATTGATTGATTGAATAAAACGTCACTGTTCAGCTACACGAGGGCTTTTGGCGACGGACCACGTAACCATGGTCGGATACCTTAATCTAAACTAAACCAACCAACGGGAGGAATTTAAACGTGTTGCCCTAACGGCGGGTCTTTAGTGGTAGTTTTCTAAAACTACCGGATATAAACTAAATGAAAGGGAAATTTAATGTTGAAGAGTCGAAGTTTTCTAAAACTACCATATTTGCGTGAGGGATTTCATTTTTTAAAGTAAAAAAACATCAATGGTAGTTAAAATAACTACGCGGAACTGTTTATATATAAACGATGAAACGCGTCGGAGAGAGGTCATTAGGCTTAAATCTAAACAGTCATAGGTAAAGTTCCTCGTTGGCTATAAGTGTAACGAATGATGGTCTCTTAATTATGGAAACAGTTTCAGATATCAGGTACGGCCCCATAGAGGACAACACAAGGTCACCCAAGAATCACAATACGTGCGGGGTGGCCGCGGTAACCGAGTGGTATAGGTATCGGATCGTGGCTTGCCTGGTCACGAGTTCGAGCCCAATACCTCTAAAGACCCGCCTTTTAGGGTAGCGATGCACGTTAAATCTGTCGAGAGCTGAAACGTCCTCCCGTTGGTGTGGTGTGGTGTGGTAGTTAGGAGAGAGTGGTGCCAGCTCAGGTGTCGTCCACGTCACTTGACCATGGTTCAAAATTACGTGGTTCGTCGCCAAAAGCCCTCGTGTAGCTGAACAGTGCGACGATAATATTCAATCAATCAATCACAACACGTGCGGTAGATTACTTTATGGCTTTAAATGCCATTCTCCGAGAACGTATGACAGCGCAACAGTCCTCTTAAGACCTCGCTGTTTCGTCTGAAACCATGTTATTGAGACAAACCATGTATAGGCGGCTAGGTCAGGGCAACTTTTTTCCAGGAAACCACTGGAGTTCGTGTTCCTTTTACGCAGTTTCACAGGAGAACAGGTCTGTCGTGAACGCCACTCTTAGGTAGAGCAAGATGTCCTCTTCAGGGACAAATCACGATTCAACACACAAAGCAATTCTCGACAACTTTTCATTTGGGAAGAATCTGAGAAACGTTATCATCCTGCAAACATCACAGTAGTTGATCGCTTCGGGAGATCTTTGTATGGCAAAGAATAACGTTGGAGGTGCGTACACCACTCAATTTCCTCCCTGCTGGTACAATGAGAACAGAACGCTATTAGGATGAGATTCTCAAAACCTACGTGACACTCTTTTGAGGAGCTATGTGAGACAGTTTGTGGATGATAACGCCCGGCCAGAATAGATTGTTTGGAAAAGGGGAGTAATCACCGTATGATGTGGCCGGCGAGGTCTCCAGACCTCAATCCCATGGATCCCTCATGGGTTGCTCTAGAAAGAGCAATTGTATATCGACAACACTCTCCAAGGAGGCATTGTTAAGGCTTAAGGGAAAGTTTTGGCAAGCGTTAACATTGCTCTTTTGGAAGAATAGAAATTATTTTCACAATTATTGGTCAATAGCGTTATTAACAATATGAGAACAAGACCTCACCTCTTATTAGATGAACAATACAGAGTTAGAAAGTATCATACATTTCACTCATATTTGCGTGTCAGACTTTATTAAAGACTTGGGCAATTTTTTTGTTGCCATTTTCTGCCTTTTAAGCATAACGCATTAGTGTACCAAATTCCCATACATTAAACTGAATTTTTGTCTAAATATCTCTTTTTATGTTGCAACCACTGGCGTAGTAGTTCTGAGTGGGCCCTGAATCAAAATTCCTTGGGGGGTCCCTTTTAGGCGAAAAAAATGATCGCATTAATAAAACCTATTTGAAAAAGTCAAAATATTACACATGATGGGGTCCCTATAGCATAAGGGCCCCGTATCATTGATACGGCGGTAGCTACGCCCCTGTTTGTAACTTCAATTTTGAACACCCAACTAGTTCAAAGTGACAAATTCCACCATCAATGGTCCTCAATGACCGCTTTAGGATCATGATTCCATATTCCGAGGCATATTAACTGCGGTTTACTTGTTTTAGCCAGAAATCGCTCACCGAAAAACATTGAATAAACTAAGCGATTAAGTTTTATTACAGGAAGATTTAATAATAACTAATTATTGGTCAATTAAAAGGGCATCTAACACATTTTTTATTCACTGCATTGTATATTCATAAGTTAAACTGCTCAGGTATGACATTAGTGTAAGACGACACAGATAAAACATTGCGAATACGAAGTGCTAAAAGCTGAATAGATAGTAAACTGAACCCCACCGCAGATACCACCCGGCTTCAGACCTCGTAAACGCTTCGTAATCTGTTCCGTGGTGGGTTATCTTCGCTTTTTCACTCCCCGGCTAATCTCTCGATTTCGAAGGCCCATCTGCCCCCCACCAACAGCACGGCTAATTCTCAGTTGTCTACGAGTCTATTTGGAGATAATGTCATTCTTCAATGCAGAGATTTTTGAGGACCGTATAAATTGTATTAAGAATCGGCTAGTACACTGCTGGACAATTTTCATCTCCCCGGCTAATGTGAAAATTAGAATAAGTCGATATTCGTAAGGCCCATCTGTTCCCGTGATAACGTTCACCAACAGCACCTGCCTGTTTTACAGGGAAACACACTCATCACATAATGAGGACTTATTGGGACGAAATTCGGTGGAAGCGATTGGAATCTTTAATGACACACTTTAACGTCTGAGGAAATATTTCGGAGACGTCTCTCTTTGGAGGTAGGGAAGAAGTTTATTGGTAGCTAATTCTTACCTAAGCCCTACAAAATGAAGAAGGGGAGAAGCAGTAAAAAAGAGATTTGCAGTTTAGTAGCACTTAGAACTTATCAAATGTTTTATACATGTGTGTAAATGTTACAAAGATAATGTCATTCTTCAATGCAGAGTAAGATTTTTGAAGATAATGACCGTATAAATTGTATTAAGAATCTGCTGCCATAGTAACAGGAGTACGGTTGAGCTGGAATGTTGGTTTCCTACGATAAAAAAAGATTTTTGGTATCTTACAAACATATTTTTTGAAACGGTATCTCATTCTGCAGTACATTGAAAAGGTATGTGCTGCACAAAAGATGGTTTGCTTTCCCATAAAGTTCTTAAAGTTTAGGCCGTCGTTTTCGAGTGGTCCCTATTGTAGTCCTATTGTCATGTGGTAGGTTTTTATGCGCATTAAATCTGTAGAGCCCTTACATTGACGCGGTGCAAAGGTTTGTAACGTTGGATGCCAGCTCATGTATCGTCCACATCACTTGACTACAGCAAAAGTTTACGAGATCCGTCTCTCTCGTGGTATATATATGGTCACCCACAAAAGGTATAGTAAATGACGGTTCACTGCTGTGCCGTAGGGCCTCGTTTCAAACCCGTAGAAGGCATGACTGTTTGTAAAAATGCATGGTGAATGGGCTGCAAGGAAGCACTCTAAATATTTGTCGATCCGAAAGTCCTCTCGAGAGATTGATAGCAGGGGAAAAGAAGTGGGAAACCCATTGATTATCCCCAGGGTGCTCTTTTCCAAAATTGGGGTGGAATTGAGTCATAGAGTTCAAAGCTGCGGTTAACGATAGACGCAATCTAGCACGATTGTCACAATGAATTTCGTGGCCTTGATCGGGTGGCATTAATAACAACACACGCATATATAATATGGCACCCCAAATTAAGCTTTTCAATATATTTTATTCTCTCTTTGCTTCGTTTTGTGAATTTTTTCCTTTGGTCTCTTTTCCCTTCCAAAGAAATTTCTTCATTATTTTTCTTTTATTTTTTAAGCTCTTTTAGGTATAATTTTTTTTATTTGAGTTTTAATATTTTATCAATTTTTCCTTATGTGGATTTCTGTACTACTGCAGCTCCGTTTAGGACTTAAGATTGGATTCCTGACTTCTTTTTGGGCTATCATATTGTATTCTTAAAAGTATTATTTTATTCCGAAATTTAATTTTTTGGTTTAAGTTCATATATTTATGTTTTTCTTTGTAATTTTTTTAGTTGGCATTTGTCACTTGTAACTCAATTTTAGCTTTTTTAGTATTCTTCTAGTATTGTGCTAATTATATATTTAGTATACCTGATCAGGACATCACCTCATGCACCTCAGCGCCCAATGGTCACGTATACTGAGATGGGCACAATAGGCATTGGCCCTCACGGGCTGTTGCGCCACTGAGTTTAGTTTAGCATATATTTAGTATTAATGGAATATCATATTGTTACTCCATTTCGTTTTCCAGGCAGCCTAGTGGTATAGACAAGTAAAGGGGAAGGTTAACGGGCCTTATAACTAATTTTTCCTTTTAATCTTAGTTTTTAACTCTAAACGTTTGCTATTATATTATTGAAGCTATCTTAGCTTTGACTTACACTACTTTACTATATTTCTATTTATTGCTTTTGCTTTATTAGATTCATAAGCCCAGTGGCTCAGTGGTAGCGTATCACGCTTCCACACCCCAGGTCCAGGGTTCAAATCCTGGTCTGGAAAAGGTCACCTCAGCCTTTCATCAGTTCGGTGGGTCTATAAATAAGTACTAAGTATGCTTGGGAATTAAACATTGGAGATTTCGCGTCAGATTGACCACCTGACCGGAACATCTGCTCATGCACCTCAGCTCCCAAGTTCACGAAAACTAAGATGGGCACAGTAGGCCTTGGCCCTCATGGACTGCTGCACCACTGAGTTTAGTAGTTTATTACATTTATGTCAATTTAATATATGATTATATATGTGCAGAATCAGGGATTTGATTGAATGCGTTTTGTTATTGAAATGCTCAATTTTAGTAGTGGTTGCCATTACGGAAAGGATGTGGAGGCTTTTATACTTTTAACATGCTTATTTATTGATAAGCCGGACATTAGCCCGCACGGTTGACAGGACGTCCACGAAAGTATTCTTTGATCGCTTAAGGTATCTGACTACGTTTGGAACCGTGATTTTGCAAAAGCATATAAATGGATAATATTTATGATATTTAGTGTCACTTAGATTAGAAAATATATATAAAATTGTTTTAAGAATAGTATTACAATAAAAAAAATTTAAGTACAATATTTCGACAAAAAAAGAACATACAATTATCAATTTTCAAAACATTCTCCTTTTACTGCTTGTTTATTGCTCAGACTTCTATACAGAGGCTGAGCTAAAATTTTTGAAATATATAACTTAGAAGTGGGTTTATCCATGTTTTTCGACAACAGAGGGAAGAGATTTTAAGAAAAAAACGTCGATATTTATTTCAATGGGTTGTAACTCTGAAAATATGAATTTTTCAAAAATCATAGTTGAGCCTCTGTAGAGAATCTGAGCTATATACAAGCAAAATATTATAATAGAACCATTTTACACAAAAGGAGAACATTTGGAAGAAAGATTATTCTAAGTTAATTTTTTGCCAAATATTATATTTAAACAACTTTTTTCGTCAAAATGTCCTTAAAACAATTTTATATACATGTATTCTAATCTAAGTGACACTAAATATCAGAATATCAGGAAAATTATCCATTTATGAGCTTTTTTAAAATCACGGTTCCGAACGTAGTCGGATGCCTTAAGAGATCTCAACCTTTTATAGTTTTTGTTCCTCGGAAGTTGTTAGAATCACATGATTACCAGTAAATTCACTTCTGATTGCTCCGAAGACGTGGGTGATGTAAGATTGCATCATTCTGTTTCAAACACTCCGAGTTTCAGTTTTTGGGAGTTAAAATTGGGATTAAATCCTGTTAAGTGGATACATTACAATTTGTCCCGCGAAGTCTTGGAGAGCTCAAGAACCCTTATGAATTAAAATCCTTCGAGAGAAAGTTACAGTGAATTACAGTCTGACCCTGATTTAACGAATTCCTCGGGACTGCGCATTCTGTTCTTTAATTCAGGGTTATTCGTTAGATCGAGGTCCAAAAAAAATTCACATTTTTTGCACTTACCTTTTGGAAATTCTTTAAGAAATTACTAAAAAAATATTCATAATTCGAAATGACACATTTTTTATTCAACTCCTAAAAATACTGTTAGTGAATCTTAAGTTACTGACTGGAATTTTAAAGTATTGACTAAAAAAAAAAAGACATGCTGGAAAATCTTTTTGGTTCCTGACTCGAAAGAGTTATTTTTTGACTTTTTACGCTAGTGCTTCTCTAACTTTCAATTTTCGCAACCCAATATATATATTCAATCACAATTTTCATCGCAACCCCCCTCTTCCATACAATAACAATGTTTTGAATTCAATAGCACTATACTTTAACGCTAAAGCTACAACATAATTTTAACCTCTTAAGTGTCACTGGCGTATAAATACGTCTCTCTCAGCCAAAACGTTAATCGTCCCGGACGTATATATATACGTCATTTTGAAGTACGATCTTTTCTGTGCACTGCACATTGGGGAGCGAGTTGCGCAACTTTTAATCAGCAGTTAAAGGATTAATTATAAACCGTACAAATTATCAAGATAGTTGTTAATTTTTGTAAATAATTTTAGATATTACAATCCCATGGTGTCACTGGTAATTATTACACTTGTCCTTAACTTAGTATTGTTAAAATAATTATAAAATACATCGTGCAATACTGTTACATTTATAAGTGCATTATATCAGTGTAAATGTGTATTTTATTTATTTTTGTTTTGTTTACTTTCAGTAAGTTAATAATTTTTTAGAACGATCTTTTATTTTCTACTTTTCAATATACTCGCCCCCGCGTAGAGTTATCCCACCCCACAGTTTGAGAAACGCTGCTTTACGCAGAAAAGAAAATACTGCATCATTTTTTTTTTTTTACATCCTGCTGCATAAAAAAAATAGGTATGTTTTCACCATTTCCAAGCAATGTAAAACATTGTTTGGAAATAGGACAATAAATGTAACAGTCTGTTATGCAAATGTTTGTCAATGTAAAAGTTTTAATAGGAGTTTCATTTCTGCATCAGAATTGCTATTCATTGGCTCCTTCAAATCAACAATTTCCTCAACTTCAGTTGCGCAGATAGGCAGTCGATCAACAAATGCATCACAGTCGTCAAATCTTAAAATACGTTGCGTATTGGGATGAGATATAAAAGAAATTTCCTGTTCTACTCAAGACCCACACGACAGATAACACTCATGATTCGTCCGCATCTGTAAAGTCTGATAATGGTTTTCACCCTTTTCTTTTCAAATTTGATGTTTTCAAGAGAAGTATTTTTCTGTTCCAGACAAAAAGTGCTTGTACTTTGAAAAAAATCCAGTCATCCATCCGGTATATTGGTTAGCTATGCTGACTGCTGGGCCGTAGGGCATGGGTTTGAATCCCGGAGAAGATATGGATGTTTGTAAATGTATAGTGCCATGGGGTTACTATAAACAGCCGTCGAGCCACAAGTTCTCTCGTGAGGTTGGTTGGAAGGGGAAGAGAGGTGGGAGGTCCCTGAACCCCCCCCCGGTATCCTCCTTTAAAATTGGGGCGGAAATGAGACAAACCGTATTGTCACCTGTATAATGCTCAAAGCTATGGTTAACGACAGGCGTCACTTAGCCCTTTGCCATGATGAATTTCGTGGGCCTCGATCTAGCCTTTGGCGATCAGGTGGCATCAGTAACAACAACAACAAAAATCCCATTTTTTTCTAATACTAACTTATTAAAAAAATTTAAAGCTGCTGAAATAATTTGTTAATTAAGGGTTTATTTTTCGTTAAACAGGGTTTTTTTTTTTTGCCTTTATTTTAATAAAGGAAAGAGAAAAATTCGTTAAATCGTGAAATTCGCTAAATAGGGGCTCATTAAATCGGGGTCCGACTGTATTACATTTATAGATATGGTTTTCAGTGGCATCAAGACTCGGATTTATGACTTGACAGAAGCAGAGCCTGCCATGGTTTCGTAACCGTGACCACTTGGCTGCCGTGGCCAAGCACCCTCTTGAAATTAAATGCTCTGTGTATGAGGATATTGAAGATGAATGAAAGGTGTATCAATATCCTTTACTTAAAGTTATTAATTGCTATTGGGGGGAGAATAATAATTCGTAAAGGATTTTCTTGGAAAATGTTTTCTTTATTTCTTAAGAACAGTAGAAGAAAAAGGGGCGAACAGTTTTCTCGCTTTTAAAAACTTCTCTCGTTTCAATGAAGACGGCGAAACTAAGTTAATGATGCAAATATGATAATGAAAGCAGCAGAACACTTAGAGAAGATAAAATGAATGGTGTAACATGGCGATTATCATAAACATAATGATTATGGAGGGAAAATGATGCGCTTTAAGGCTAAATACTTCACGATTCTAATAAATGGAGGCCGAGATTTAAAGAAAATTGAAGAATTATGTTCTCAGTAAAAGTGTTCTTTTGAGGGAAAAAAAACTCGAGGTGTTTCTGCTGAGATACCCCGATTATGTAAGCAGATAAAATTGCCCTGATATATATAACTTGGGTTAGTCGAAGATTATTGAGGTTTTTCAGATATAAAGGGTGTTTTTTTAGAGGTATAGAACTTTAAATTGCAATAAAACAACGATGTATTATTCGATTGACATGAATTTTTTTTATTCGAAAGATAATCTTGTGGCATTACATTTTAAATATGATTTCTAGCATAGGACTGCCACGGCTGGCTCGGATGTAGTCCAATTTTCGATGACTTTTTCTAACATTTGTGGCCGTATATCAGCAATAACACGGGGAATGTTGTCTTCCAAATGGTCAAGCGTTTGTGGCTTATCCGCATAGACCAATGACTTTAAATAGCCCCACAGAAAATAGTCTAGCGGTGTTAAATCACAAGATCTTGGAGGCCAATTCACAGGTCCAAAACGTGAAATTAGGCGGTCACCAAACGTGTCTTTCAATAAATCGATTGTGGCACGAGCTGTGTGACATGTTGCGCCGTCTTGTTGGAACCACAGCTCCTGGACATCATGATTGTTCAATTCAGGAATGAAAAAGTTAGTAATCATGGCTCTATATCGATCACCATTGACTGTAACGTTGTGGCCTTCGTCGTTTTTGAAGAAGGATTCCACCAGCCCATAAAGCGCACCAAACAGTCAGTTTTTCTGGATGTAACGGTGTTTCGACATACACTTGTGAATTATCTTCACTCCAAATGCAGCAGTTTTGTTTGTTGACGTAGCCATTCAACCAGAAGTGCGCTTCATCGCTAAACAAAATTCGCTTATGAAAATCGACCATTATTTTCGAAATAAAATTGCACAATTTGAAAGCGTTGTTCAGGCGTGAGTCTTTTCATGATGAATTGCCAAACCAAACTGAGAATAAATCACTTGACAGCTGTTAAATCGGTCGCCATCTTGGAAAGTAATGCCAACTTAAACTTCTATACCTGGAAAAAAACTCTTTATAAATGTTCTTGATATTAACTCCATATTTCAACTTAACTAGAGTTTACGAAGTATCATAATTTGTGTTGAACTAATCTTTTAAGTTTAAATTAATCTGCTTTTCTTGTATGTATATAAATAAGGTAAATCGGAGTAGTGTTGCCACATTTAAGGACTTTTCGATTAGTACATTGAAAATTAAAATAACAAGACTATGAAAAAAATGCACTTTATTTTTCAATATTTATTTGGTTATGTAAATAAATTAATTCTCTTCTTTGTATGGAAATAAATAAGAAATTTAAGGGTAACGGAATTCATTTAATTGTAACATCTTCCCCATGTATAAGGGGGAGATGCCACAAATCATGGAGTAAGATGCAACAACACCACAGTAAATAAAAAAATAAGTCAAACATTACCAAATTAAATGGGAATTAACAACAACTACGGAAAAACAAAAACAAAAAAAAAAGAAAACATAATAATTAAATTATTTCCTATTTAGTTTTCTAAAAACGAATTTTCTCGCTTAACGATCTACAGTAGGCTGAAGTAGTAGTCAACTTCAGCCCTGCTGTGGCGTCTTTCCCTTAGTATAGTGGGCAGATTGTCCCACACGATAAATTCACAAGCCACACTCAATGTCTGACCAGACGCTTCACTTAAGTGGCTCACCCCGAATTGCATTTATGTATATTTTCTCTACTGTATTGCAAACTGCAGTTTTCCACACATATAATTTCATTTATATGTAATCTTAGCTACATGTGTGACTCCGACCACGAATTCGTGGCCATAGCCACTAAACTACCACGGCCGTATTATGTATTAGAAGAAACAAATATGCAGTAACGTACATAAGAGGTGGTTGGGGATTCAACTTCCCATAGACCAACAGGTTTGTTACACAGCGCTTTCGCCTACGTGTTTTTTAGAAAGTAAACCCCTCCCCCTCCATAAGAAAGGTTTGTGTACGTCACTGCAGGTATGTACTTTTTCTAGATGAAATGAGACGATCTCCTCTAAAATTAGAGTTTTCCCGACATTTGAGCAACACAATAATGTTTAGTGTGCCGGCTGGGTGGCATAGTTGGTTTTTAGCTGGCCTTTTACATATGAGGTTGAGGGTTCGACCCTGGCCCAAGACGTTGAATTTTCATGATGAAGAAAATTGACAGCGGCCGTGTCGTAAGATTATGTGGCATGTAAAAGATTCCTTTGGCTTGGGTGCTCCCATCAAAATTTAAAAAAATCTCAAATACTGTTTCGTATCGCCAGAGTTCAAGTGCGTCCCTCAGGGGAGGTGTGATGCACCCAGTCTCTTTCCCCTAATTGCTAAGAAGAGACGCTGATAAACGTGGAAAAATTCGGTTCGTTTCCCTAATGTCAAAAATTCTTGACCATTTTTCCCACGGCAGTCAGAGAGGTTAAAAGAGAAGCCGGTACAATGCGTTTTCGGCTTCTCACGGATCTGTGACGACAGCGCGTCTAAGAGGATAGGACTCTCACTATGCGCCCAGACAGACCCCCGCTATAAGCGACCGACAGAGAAGAAATAAAAGGGATAGACGATGAGTGACCATGGGAAACAAGAGATTTAAAAAGGGAGAGCGAGAGAGTTCAAAAGAGACTTTTACTACAGAGAACCCAAGAGGCCTCTCGCTAGCGATATACAGAGTGTTTTTTTCCAGGTATAGAAGTTTAAGTTGGCATTACTTTCCAAGATGGCGACCGATTTAACAGCTGTCAAGTGATTTATTCTCAGTTTGGTTTGGCAATTCATCATGAATAGACTCCCGCCTGAACAATGCTTTCAAATTGTGCAATTTTATTTCGAAAATAATGGTCGCGCGCGCGATTTTCATAAGCGAATTTTGTTTAACGATGAAGCGCACTTCAGGTTGAATGGCTACGTCAACAAACAAAACTGCCGCATTTGGAGTGAAGTTAATCCACAAGTGTATGTCGAAACACCATTACATCCAGAAAAACTGACTGTTTGGTGCGCTTTATGGGCTAGTGGAATCATTGGTCCGTACTTCTTCAAAAACGATGAAGGCCACAACGTTACAGTCAATGGTGATCGGTAAAGAGCCATGATTACTAACTTTTTCATTCCTGAATTGAACAATCATGATGTCCAGGAGCTGTGGTTCCAACAAGACGGCACAACATGTCACACAGCTCGTGCCACAATCGATTTATTGAAAGACACGTTTGGTGACCGCCTAATTTCACGTTTTGGACCTGTGAATTGGCCTCCAAGATCTTGTGATTTAACACCGCTAGACTATTTTTTGCGGGGCTATGTAAAGTCATTGGTCTATGCGGATAAGCCAGAAACGCTTGACCATTTGGAAGACAACATTCGCCGTGTTATTGCCGATATAAGGCCACAAATGTTGGAAAAAGTCATCGAAAATTGGATGTCCAGATTGGACTACATCCGAGCCAGCCGTGGCAGTCCTATGCAATAAATCATATTTAAAATGTAATCCCACAAGATTATCTTTCGAATAAAAAAATTCATGTCAATCGAATGATACATCGTTGTTTTATTGCAATTTAAATTTCTATACCTCTCAAACAAACACCCTTTACTTCAGAGTCAGCGATACCAGGGAGTCCTCGAATTAACGAGAAGGAAGTTGGACTTGTTTTCGAATCAGCAAACGCACGGAGGAGATAAAGCCAGCGAACTCACCCAAACTCGGTGTGGAGTTACCGAAAGCGAATTGTGAATTGTGGACCCTTTGGCATAGCAAATGTATAGGACATTTCCCGAAAGGATCACTTTAATCAATATGTTTATGCGAGCGATATAAAGACATTGCCGCAAAAGAGACTCTACATCTGCGAACCTTTTTGCAGTTAAATTGTACTAGAATATTTTTTGATGATTTTCATACTGT